>CM061047.1:71201683-71801683 GCA_030762985.1 Adelphocoris suturalis
CTCCCCTTAGAATCGTGCCACTTCCAGTTTCCTTTAGACACCTTGTTCAACGCCGCTAATGATCCGCAGTTTGAGGTGCGACTTAAACCTTAAATAAAATTGATAAATAGAATAAAATAAAAATATAGTATTTACTAGTCAAATTTGAGGTTTTACACATAAAAAAATGAGAGATTTTCCGTTTCCGAACCAGAGACGAAACAGAGACAGACATCTTCTCGACGATTTTTACAAAGTTTCCAGATTCCATCGGAATTTTGCCGGCATCACAAAGTACTTGACTTTCTCCATCTGAGGTCATCCCGTTTTATTCAATTTGAGAACAACTACGGTGCACAGTCCTCGTGCACACCACACTTACCAAAACCGGCAAAGATCCCCCGAACGACCGGAACCAGGCGTCGTTAAGGGCGAAAACGTGATCACAACACCGCTCCTTCTCGTCTCGACGTCAGCCGAAATTGAGGGAAAACGACTATATTTTTCGCGAGAGAGAAATTGCGCTTTCCTAGGCACGTAGGTGTGGGCGTAGGTGGGGCTGATATTAGCGGACGGTAGCAGGAGTTACTTTCCATCGAACGGGAACAACCGGGGTAATGATAGTGCGCCACTGTCTTCACGGTAAAGCTCCTTTCGGCCTCAGCTTGAGCTCCTTTCCCCGTCTGTTTACGACTATCGCCCCGAAACCGCTCTTGGCCACTCGGTTGACACTAATATGATCCTAATTTATCTCTCGTCATTAGGGCCGTTGCTATCCCGTTTCGGTGTCCCTGACCCCTCTGGATTACGTTCGAGATTTTTTTTTTCTCCTACGTGCGAGGACAACGCCTAGTTTTGTCACAGGAAGTGGTCGTTTCGGAAACTAGAGCATTTTCACGTCAATGTAAACATCAACGACCTTTACAGACGAATCTGCGTGAAAATGAACTATCGCAATGGGAAACCCACTAATAGCTTTCTTTGAAACGTGTTGCATAGAAATCCATTGCGAGCTTTGACACGCTTTCACATACTGCGTATTCTAACATGTTCCATGTTAGAGAGTTCCAGGTTACTGCGGTTACAGATCACACGGTGCATGTGAACCATGATCAGCTGTTCTGATAACAACCGACAGCTGACAAATTACTACAATCGCGCGACGTGAATAGGTGATATTCTCTAGACTTCGAAACTACCGCATCCTTTCATCGAGGTAAGGCGAAGTCGAAGTTATTTCACCTTGTTGTCATGGTGACGAGTACTATGCGAAAATGCGCCATTTGTAGTCACGGCAGGACATACTGCATAACATAGTCTTACCTAGTTCATAGTCAATGTTTTCATTATTATTGTAATATGCAAGGTAATAAATGTTATGCAAATTACATCAAGTTATTATCAGGTATGACCTCAAACGCTAGGAACGCAAAATTAATCTGTGCGGTCGAGATCCATATGAAATGTGGTTTGAGGAGTTGACATACAAGCGTTATATGTTCCAGACATCAGCCGCAAAGATGCGGATTACCTATCTAGTTTTCAGAACTGTCCTTTGACTCAATCTTTGACACGTTTTCACATGATGCGTATTTTAACATGGAACATGTTTTTGCCATCATAACCCGGCCAAAAATGAGGCAAAATTACCGTTAGGTACGCGACAATTAGTGCATTACGCTCCTATGTTCTGATGTTCGTCGCTTACAACCAAATATTTGCATGCAAAAGAGATAGACGCCGACTGAAGCTGATGTATGAGGCAACACGGAATTTCGTTCTACCAGTGGTTTTAGATCATTCTGAGCAACTTCAGTTTCATATTGGTCTTTGTGTCCGCCTGTCCATAAAACATGGTCAATTTCGACAGTTTCCATCAGATTTCGATGAGAGTTTCATGAAACTTCGAGTTAGGCTGTATATGACAGTTCGAATAAATAGTTCACTCTGCGCACATCCATACGTAAAACCCATTAAACATAATTTTCTTTCAGCCTAATCGACTGACCTCACTCAAATTCAAAGGATAGTCGCAGAAAGACGATTTAATCACACCATAATTTAAACACACTCGAATAATCAAAAGTGAGTAAAATATTAATTAAAATCCAAAACAACATCCATCTTGAAAATATTCTCAAAAGATCTACATTAGAACTACACTAGTGGTGTTACGGTCAGCAGTTTCATTTGATGAATTAGATTAATTATTATAGATCAAACATTGGTACGATAAATGTGCAGTCATGGGTTTTTTGGAGCTAGTGCCACCTCCAGTAGTTAGGTATGGTCGTCGCTGCTTTCAAGGTAGTGATGGTTCAGTGACCTGGTGACGCTTGAAGCATTTAAATGGGTTCAAAACCATAATTTTGATGTTAAACTTAGTAAAGTAAGCGGAAATCATCAGAAATGCTTGCATACGAGTCTGCAACACATTGGGACATTTTCATGTGTGTTTTCTTATTATTTCCTTATTCATTAGGGAAAAAACTGGATTCTAGAGCCACTCAGCTGATCTGTAATCGGTCAGTTGTGTTCAGAAGTCCCTCAAGGGGCTACATACCAAATCTCAGATTCGTGGGATCATTAGGGAAAAAACTGGATTCTAGAGCCACTCAGCTGATCTGTAATCGGTCAGTTGTGTTCAGAAGTCCCTCAAGGGGCTACATACCAAATCTCAGAATCGTGGGATCATTAGGGAAAAAAACTGGATTCTAGAGCCACTCAGCTGATCTGAGATCGGTCAGTTGCGTTCAGAAGTCCCTCAAGGGGCTACATACCAATCTCAGAATCGTGGGATCATTAGGGAAAAAACTGGATTCAAGAGCCACTCAGCTGATGTGGGATCGGTCAGTTGTGTTCAGAAGTCCCTCAAGGGGCTACATACCAAATCTCAGAATCGTGGGATCATTAGGGGAAAAAAACTGGTTTCTAGAGCCACTCAGCTGATCTGGATCGGTCAGTTGTGTTCAGAAGTCCCTCAAGGGGCCCACATACCAAATCTAGTAGGGAAAAAACTGGATTCTAGAGCACTCAGCTGATCTTGGATCGGTCAGTTGTGTTCAGAATCACACCAAATCTCAGAAATTTAAACACGATCTGGGATAAGTCAGTTGCGTTCAAGTCCCTCAAGGGGCTACAGCCTTGTATGTAGAGCCACTCTGACTGGGATCGGAGTTGTGTTCAGAAGTCCTCAAGGGCCCACATAAGAAATCTCAGAATCGTGGGATCATTAGGAAAAAAGTTTCTAGAGCCACTCAGCTGATCTTAATCGGTTCAGTTGTGTTCAGAAGTCCCTCAAAGGGGCTACATACCAAATCTCAGATTCGTGGGATCATTAGGGAAAAAACTGGATTCTAGAGCCATCACAAGTTGGTTAGTCCCTCCCTCCCTCCTATCAATATTTCTGATGAATATGAAAAAACTGGCTAAGCCACTCAACCAATCGGTCAGTTGTGTTGCTAAGGGGTAATCGTGTATAGGGAAAAAACTGGATTTAGGCATCTTGGATTATCATCGTACAAAAATCGTTCGCTAATCGTCCCTCAAGGGGCTACATACCGAATCTCAAAGCTCTCAATTTAGGGCCCACTAAGAAATCTCAGCGTATTATGTCTAGAACCACTGCGTCAGTTGTGCGTGGCCAACAATCGTGGGATGAGGTATGATGGTCATAATCATCGTGGACAATTTTTGTCTGAATAATTTTTGAGCAATTATTTTTACATACAGACATGATCCTTCAACATCAGTTAATTTCGTAAAATTTTTGGTATGATTGCAACCACTATTAGACGAAAAGAAACTTGGAAGTTGAAATGCGTGGACATTAGAGAGTTAAATTTTTTGGCGACTTCAACTTAACGTCATTTTCCGATTACCGTAGTCTTGAGGGCTTACAACCAAAATATTTACAGCAAACGAAGATGCTAACCCAAATGGAACCGGGAGAACGGTTGTCTTAATTTTGATGTCACGTTAACGGTGGTTGGGTAACGCGATATTTTCCCCCCAGCTGTCTTGTTGTCTACTGGTTGACTAATCAATTTCTTCATTTCGATATGAAACGCCGATTTTCAAGCCTCAATTCGAATTTCATCATTAGTTTCAATACAAATACGGGCTAATCCCTCTCTCATTTTTAGTTTCGCTAAAAACCAATTCGTAAACAGGGATGGATAGTAAGCCTCAAGTGTGGAACACTCGCGGTTTAGTTGCACTTATTAGGTCATTAGTCGTTACGAACTTCATGTTTTTGGGTTTTCCGTTGATTTTTTTACAAATTCAATCTATTAGTCTGGGAAGTATGAAAAAGTATTTATCTCTATGACAATGAAAGAGTTATTTTACCTGACAAAATCATCAGTGGAGGCAGCACTTCACACAATGTTCACGAGAAAATAGCTGAGAGTTCAGATACGCGGAATTTCGTTCTAAGAACAATACTGCGAAGAAGTAGTGTGTCTCCTTAAAACTCAGTTTTCTCATTTAGCCTTAAATATCAAGTACTTAAATAATAATAGAAACAAGGCTCTAATCGACCATTCCCGGCGTTTCGCAATAGAGCATCTTGAGCGCAACAAAAAATCAAACGGAACTTTTCGATCGAGTTGAAGGCTAACTAGTAAAGCTGGACAGCGGAGGCGTGACTTCAGATGGCATGGGGATTCGGAAATTTCCTAATTTTCTTCGCGACTTGAAACGTAAAATAAAACCAAGTTTGAGGGGTGTTCATTAAAAAATCTACCCTCTACATCAACATAATTAGTTGGTTATGAGGCATTTGAAAAGACTAAAACTATTATATTTACTTCAGCAGTATTCGAGTAATTTAAACAGGTGAGCAGTAGGGTTACATTTACAGGAAGGTTAGGCTGGTGTCGTGTCCCTTTAGGTCACCAAACGGGTGTATCTTAGGACGTTAAATGAGCCATTCTAACGTACGACGTTGCTAACGTCCCCTCAAGGTCACGTACTCTTGGGTACGTTATTTTGTAAAGGTGACGTTAAGGGTACGTTAGTGGTCACCAAAAACTCTCTAATAAGAGACGACTGAAATGATGGGATCTTTACTAATCAGCTGAGTGACCTAAATTATCTCCTGTTCTCCCAAGGAACAAGTTCCCTGTTCTGTCTAGACAAAATTTGCTTAGGACTAAATTTGTTGGAGTTCCAGTTAAGTAGCCGAGCCGAGTTTTTTTGCACGTGTTTTTTGCGAGCTCCGTATTAAGTATTGATTTTGCAGGGTTGTATTGTGAATTTCGTTTCAATTTTTGTTTTTTATGGTTGCCCTTTAATTAAATCCCAGGAAGAACAATTTTCATAAATTTTGAACTGGCGGATTTCTGAAAAAATGTCATTTTTTGCGAGTTTTGTTGGTGATTTGTGGTTTAACGAAGGGAAAGAATTATCTGCTCGACCGAATTCCGTATTCCTTAGTCAGCAGCCCTCGAAGAGCCGACCGGTGTCGCGTCGACTAATTAATGTCGGCCTCTGAGATACAACAGGTAATTCAACGCCTTGACGTAATCACAACTAAACTACAAAAATGCGACTGCATTTTGAAGGAACATACAGTTGTTTTGAATTCACAGGTGCTTGCTCTGTCACAAGAAATTGCTAACAGCCAAGAAATTATCTTGCTCATAGAAAAAATTAATAAGAGAATTGACAGTATAGAAGAAAATCTAGCATTATCTGACAAAATAATATTAAATAGGACCGGCACACGGACAGCAGAAACGATCTTATTCTTCATAACGTTCTAGAAGGGATAGACAACGTGAATATTCAAGAGGAAGGTGATGGACATTTTTGAAACAGAATTAAATTGCGTTCTTGAGGATGAAGTTATAGGTGTAAGACGTTTAGGCACCATTCAACCTTCTAGAAGTAGTCCATTCATAATTTCTGATCGAAAGTTCCTCTTAGACACACAAACACAGATACGAAACCGATTCAGAAATTCAGAATGGTGTAATAAAAGTAAAATACGACTTGAAATTTTGATTTTGGCGAGAAATAAATGTTCGAATATCCTCTATAGGTAGATTCGGAAATATATTGCATCCAAATACACAACAGCTAGTGATTTAGAAATAAATTACTTGCTAAATATTACAATTATTTGCCTTTTTTCCAGAAAATAAGTATGTTTTCACATTGAATCTCAGACTTTGTTCTTGGTTTACTTCAGATTGGACCATTCTAATGAGCTAGGGTGTTGTCGTGAACTCTTTTCCTGTATGTCTATTTACAGAAAAGTGAGAATTTGCCTCAGTGGACAGCAGTGGCGTAGTTAAGTCATTTCTTATGGAGGGGCAACAGTGAAGGTTATTATATTATAGTTTTGTATTAATTTTAATGGGTACTTGTAGTTGTGTATACAAAGCGTGTATACAAAAGTTGTGTATACAAAAACGTTCTTAATAGATATTTAATAGTTTTTGCCATGATTTTAAATCTCTCTCATTTTCACATTGAGTTTATTAAAATATTTGTACAATTAACTAATCAGCATGTTAAAAAACTACAATAAATACGAATAGGTACCTACCGAAGATCTGGGGAGCACAAGGCATATTATCTGCCATTATTCTAGACTTACTGACTGATATATTATATCTTCGAACGTTTCTCAATTGTTAAGCGCGAAAAATACATTTTCTGGTAAGCACAAATTCTTCCATTTCGCACATTTTACCTATAAGTACGCGAAATAGAATACGGGGTATGATGAAACGATTGACAAGAACGTGAGACAAATGACACATACATACATACATACATATATACATACATACATACATACATACATACAACATATATTTTGACTGATTTTTCAACTTTCAAAAAAATTTTTGAAAACTTGCTAATAATTTTCTTCAAAAATTCGCTAAAATAGTCATGCAGCATGACCCCATGAGCGAATTTTTGAAAGGAAATTTTGATCGCTGATTCGATTTTTGACTGATTTTTCAACTTTATTTTTTGAAAAACTTGATACATATTCATTTTACGCTGATTGTTAGTATGCTGAAAAAATTATTTCGCACAACAAATCGCAAAAAACAGGCTATTTTGAAATTTTTGACTACATTTTTGAAAATTTCAACCCGAAGATGTAATCCGATCATGCTGGCCAACGAACTTGAACTTTCGTTTTGTGTCCTTAACATTTTAAAATTTGTTTGAAGTTTCTAGCACAATTCTACGGACAGTTATCGTCTGGAATGACACATACATACATACATACATACATACATACATAAAAAATGCGTTAAACTTCAGAATATGATTCAGAATAGCCTGAAACGGATTTCTGCATAACATTTTTTTCAAAAATTCACATTCTACAAATTTTGAGGCGAGAGCAATAGCTTAATTTTCTTCAAAAATTCGCTAACAAATTCAAACAGCAACATGCTAGGTTAGAATAGAAACATTGCTACATCAGATTATTTTAATTTTCTATTCAACTATTTCAATCACCACTGTAGGCTTCTATTTAGTTGATTTAATCTTTACTTTGATTGAGATTTTATCCATAAACGGAATAATATACTATATACAAACAGTCAGAATTAATTAAAGAATTAAACTGTGTTGGGTCGCACTACCAAGCGTGATCAGGTGGGCAGTGAAGAGTAGGGAAAGTTTGTAGAGAAATACTGGTGGCTACGGAACTGGATATTTTTTTTGACATTTTCATGTCTTTGCCCTGGCACATTGCACAAAAAAGTATGTACTCTGAACTTGGTATTAGAAACTCTTGAAACTCATACGGTGGATACAGCTTTCGTACAAGTACGCAACCACGAGAGACATTTTATGTCTTTGCACCCCCTTCCCCTTCCTATAAAACCCCGTATTGTATTCTAGAGCCACTCAGCTGATCTGGGATCGGTCAGTTGTGTTCAGAAGTCCCTCAAGGGCCCACATACCAAATCTCAGAATCGTGGGATCATTAGGGAAAAAACTGGATTCTAGAGCCACTCAGCTGATCTGGGATCGGTCAGTTGTGTTCAGAAGTCCCTCAAGGGCCCACATACCAAATCTCAGAATCGTGGGATCATTAGGGAAAAAACTGGATTCTAGAGCCACTCAGCTGATCTGGGATCGGTCAGTTGTGTTCAGAAGTCCCTCCAGGGCCCACATACCAAATCTCAGAATCGTGGGATCATTAGGGAAAAAACTGGATTCTAGAGCCACTCAGCTGATCTGGGATCGGTCAGTTGAGTTCAGAAGTCCCTCAAGGGCCCCACATACCAAATCTCAAAATCGTGGGATCATTAGGGGAAAAACTGGATTCTAGAGCCACTCAGCTGATCTGGGATCGGTCAGTTGTGTTCAGAAGTCCCTCCAGGCCCACATAACAAATCTCAGAATCGTGGGATCATTAGGGAATTCGTTCGAAAGCTCTCGCTTTGTCCAACCATATAATGTTTACTACTGCGAAGTGCGTGGCCAACAAGCTGAGTTATGAGCAAGGTTATTTGAATAATTGTGTACACTCAGGTGATCATTCTCAATAATTGATATTGTGAACATGATTGCCACCGCTTGTTAATTTCTGATGATTTCATTGAGCTGGTGTTTCGATGATTTGATTCATAGCAGGTGATCCAAATATTGCGAGAACGGTTTGATTTGTGAAGCGGTGGTTAAATCATTTTAATAGGTAATTTCTATGCTTTACACTCAAGGAAGCTGTAATTTCTTATGTAGCCTCTTTAGGACATTGACTTGACGATGCCCAGGGTCCGGATCAGATGAGTGGCTTTTGAAGCTTGCATACGAGTCTGCAGGGGGGTAGGTGATGTAGCCTGGCTCGAATTCAATGAAGTACCCACGGGTGTCGGAACAATGAGTCAACACGATCGCGAATTCAATCAAGTACCCACGGGTGGGCGGTTTCTCTTATGGCCCATTTAATTGATTTGTACGCCCCGCCTTGCGATACACGGGTGAGATCTGCCTAGTAATAAATACAATAAGAAAACACACATGAAAATGTCCCAATGTGTTGCAGACTCGTATGCAAGCATTTCTTTTTTAGATGTAATTGGAAACAACTAGAAACAGCCAGAGAACTTTAAAATAAAATGTTAAGTCAGATAATGAGGCAAACATGAAGGTAAACGTGGATTTCTTGGGAAAAATCGCATATGGCTCGCCCCTGAAGGTAGTGGGGAGCGACTTGTTTTCATGCTACAGTATCCACATTTCCGTTTTGTTGACTAGGAGATTTTATTCCTATCCGAGGGCCAGTACAAAACCCATGCCTTTTTGCCCTAACATAAACGTATGCAAAGTTCCTTGTTTCTAAGAGCGTCTCAAGTTTCTAGGCAACTTGATTTCATGATAATAATATTGTGTTTTACGAATTGAAGTCTCCAATTGAAGGCGACAGGTACTGAAGTTTGAAGTGTAAAATATTATAAATAATTGTATCAATAGCAACAACCACAGAACTTAGAAACAAGTTGTACATCCATTTTAGGTCGAACTTCTGGATCCTCTGATTCATGGAGGGACTCTGCCCCTCCTCTAACTACGCCACTGGTGGACAGGAGTTTAACGATTCGGACACCACGAATCCAAGACTCGAGAAACTGGTCCTTTAATATATTCACAGCAGCGTGGTTCTAGAAAATGTGTGCAGATGTTAAGAAGTATGTTGTCAAATTATCAGGATAATGGTCAAAAAACGAATAAAAGTCCTTATCGCCGAGCTTTCGGTTTATATAAAACCATCTTCAGGGCTCAAGGATCTTTCACGGTGTCAATATATAGGTAAACGGTCATGGATTTAGAAGTCAAAATTGTCATAACAAAAACAAGAAATGGTTGCAGTTGAGGCTGACTAGGGTTGGCACATGAATAGGACTCAAAAAAAACGAAAACTTTTTAAGTCCTATTCATGTGCCAACCCTATTCAGCCTCAACTGCAACCATTTCTTGTTTTTGTTATGACAATTTTGACTTCTAAATCCATGACCGTGTCCTATATTTTGACACCGTGAAAGATCCTTGAGCCCTGAAGATGGTTTTATATAAACCGAAAGCTCGGCGATAAGGACTTTTATTCGTTTCTTGACCCTTATCCTGATAATTTGATAACATACATATTGTGGGTCGATAATCTCTTTCTCTAGATGTTAAGAAGTGGTAATATTGGGATATCTGATTTACGGGCTAGTATGATTTTGGTGGGAGCACGAGTGAATAGATAAAGAGTGGAGTGAAAAAGAACATGATAACTTATACACCTGTGCCCCTTATGAAGGAACATCACTATAACCTTTGACAGTTCATACTTATATGGACACGCAAGAGGTCATTGCTTCTCTTCCTTCTAAACAATAAGTTCTTTCCATCCGATATTATCGATTCGGATCCTATTCAGAATTTCAGAGTGTTTAGTCATTTCACACACATGTGATTATTAACTTACCTTGAGATATACACGTACGCAGAAAAAATGGAGCAAACATCCGTTGGAATTCTCCGCTCGTGTTAACCGGGGACGTCTGAGAAAATGTGTAGTCGTTCATGAATCGAGTACAGTTAGCCGCCGTGGATATTTCATATGTCATAACTGCCATAGGCGACCTTGAAATCGAAAGAAATCATCCGTTCTTGAGCCAGAAATTAAATATCGATTTGTAGCGGTCCACAGTTGATTTATTATTCTTCATCGCTTTGTCACCTGTTTATTTGTTTACTTTGAAAGTTACGTCGTCAATAATAGTTCGGTTTCCGTTGACACAACTCTGAGTTCACCTTTTTTTTTAATACTCGTAATAATATTAAGCACAAAAGTTATAGCGCAATATTACGATTGGCGTGCAATGGAAACCTGAAAATATATCATAAAAGATGCTTGTAGGAGTTGGGTTGTTCAGCTCTGTGTTCGATCTGCAGTAGTCGGTAGCAAGAGATTGGGACATTTTTAGGACGTCCCTCTGGCCCTTCTGAGGTACCCGAGTAGCCGTGTGTTTGAAGAGGCTAAATTGCTATCGTTGCGTCATTTATTTATTAAGTATAATTTATTGTATTATTACAAAAATCAACATCTAATTTCGGTTTTAAATAATCCCCATGGTTATCAAACCAGGTTTTAATTAATGGGGAACGTGGTAAATCCCAGTATCCGACTTACTGCCACAACTAGAAGTCCGTTGTTTACTCTTTTTATAATTCATAGGGCTTTGACAAAAGTATTAAAACACCCTACCAAACTTACACTCCCTGCTTGTAAGAAAAAAGTCATTTCATGGGTCATAGGGTTGACCGTTGAAAAAGCCAACTCAATTATAATATGTAGTTACGTTTGTTAACACCGTTCTCAAAGATCATTTTTCTTTTTATTCATGTAGTTTTTTTAACATTTAAATAGTTTTTTCCTCTCTCTCTAAATATTAGGCAATCTTAGCAAGACTTCGTTTCTATTTAAAGTGTAAGCAGCTGCAGCTCTTGTCTCGGCAACACGGGTCTTAACCTATGACGAGCAATATTGTTCAGAATCGTGTTATTTCTTTTAGTACATTTTTTTTTAATGAATAAACTCTCTCTCTCTCTCTCTCTCTCTCTCTCTCTCTCTCTCTCTCTCTCTCTCTCTCTCTCTCTCTCTCTCTCTCTCTCTCTCTCTCTCTCTCTCTCTCTCTCTCTCTCTCTCTTCTCTCTCTCTCTCTCTCCCTCTCTCTCTCTCTCTCTCTCCTCTCTCTCTCTCTCTCTCTCTCTCTCTCTCTCTCTCTCTCTCTCTCTCTCTCTCTCTCTCTCTCTCTCTCTCTCTCTCTCTCTCTCTCTCTCTTCTCTCTCTCTCTCTCTCTCTCTCTCTCTCTCTCTCTCTCTCTCTCTCTCTCTCTCTCTCTCTCTCTCTCTCTCTCTCTCCTCTCTCTCTCTCTCTCTCTCTCTCTCTCTCTCTCTCTCTCTCTCTCTCTCTCTCTCTCTCTCTCTCTCTCTCTCTCTCTCTCTCTCTCTCTCTCTCTCTCTCTCTCTCTCCTCTCTCTCTCTCTCTCTCTCTCTCTCTCTCTCTCTCTCTCTCTCTCTCTCTCTCTCTCTCTCTCTCTCTCTCTCTCTCTCTCTCTCTCTCTCTCTCTCTCTCTCTCTCTCTCTCTCTCTCTCTCTCTCTCTTTCTCTCTTTCTTCATCATCTTTTCACTCCCTAGTCGTTCGATCTCGCTTAAATTTAGATGATAGTTGGGAGATGATAATTTGATCATCCCATATCAATTTCAACATGATGGTATCATTAATAGCTACTGCGCATGCGGATTTTTCAAGTCAATTCTAAGGCCTTTTGTGGCCCGGACGGCGAACGGAGGACGGCGGACGGACATTGCAAATTTGGATTCTACGCACTTTGAAACGTAAAATGACAAAGTTTGAGGGGGGGGGGGGTTATAAACATTTTTTGCTATACGATCACATAGGCTTATTATTATAAACCAAAATGTAAACACTTTGGAAGTAATAAGTTATTCATTCATTCATTCATTAATGGTGCCTAATTCTTGTGAAGTTAGTGAACGCTTTGACATTGCAACCCACCAAACAAACATGAATATGCGTAATGTGAGGAGGTCGTGTAGAAACACAAGTCGTAGGTAAGAACTTATCTTGCGCTATGACGACGTACCTACTTATAACACCAGCACTACCACCTACAGCACCCAGCTATTATAAACTCTGCTCTCGCCAGCATTTTAGCGGTCGGTCGCAGATTATCGTCTATCTCACTTCGTAAGCCCTTCTCCCCGTTTGAATATTCAAACTGATGGCTACAACTAGAGCGAACCGAAGGTCGGGAACCCGGTTTCCTGAGAGTCAGCTCAAAGTTACACCAACTTCATCCAACTCTCGAAATGTAGACGATAAGTGTTGGAGCTCTGGGGCTTTAATCTGAGTCATCGTTCCTGCCGAGGATTTCGGCGTTCGAGAACTAAGTCCTCAAAGTAAACAAGTAAATCCTTGATACCGATTCTCTAAGAAGAAAAAGTTAAAACTGTAATAATATTTGTTTGTTTTCTGGATCGGTAAATGAAAGAATTGAAAGATTCAACCCAATAGTAGGGATTCCTGAGATTTACACGCCCATTTGATAATCAAAAGTTGAACTGAAAGGTTTTATTAGGAAATTTTGCTTTCTCGCCGAATTTATAGAAGCAACATATACAGGGTGATTCCCTCGCAGGTGCAAAAAAAATTTGGGTGAAACTTCATCAAAAATGGAGTAAAATGCCGCCAACCGCATATTTTTATCTCAATCCGTACTCGAGCTATGGTTTTTTCAGAAATACCGTGTTTTTTCATTTTAAACTCGGATTTCTCCACTTTGCCTCATTTAATTTCAACTTTCAACCTCATTTTCGGTATCAGCATTAAATTTTCTATAAGAATAGTGTACTTGGGTTCTTAAAAAGTACCATCCGAAGACCCTCACATCAGCTCAAACATTGACGATTTTGAAAAAATAATATTTCTGAAAATATTTAAATCTTTACTACTCTTTCAAAAAGAATCCTGGAAACTGGCAAATCTCATGAAAACTGCTTCATTCAATATGCTTTCCAACGGTATTATCAAGTTTACTTTTATTTTGTTATTTAGTGGAGAAAATTATGTTTTAATGTTGAAAAATGTGGGTTTTTCAATGAAATTGTTGGTTTTCTCGAAAGATGACCCTCCATGAACCTACGAGTATGGGGTCGGTTTCTATGTATTTTTTCTCGTAGGATCGAATGGAAACTCTTGCAGATCTCTCAACTACGTTATAATCGAGTTTTACACTTTAATTAACTAGTTTTACCCCATAACACACATACATTTAATCGTAACAAACAAACCAAACATTTGCGATTTTAAGTGTAAAACTCGGTTATAACGGAGTCGGAGAGATCTACAAATGTTACCATTCGATACAGCGTGAAAAAATACATAGAAACCGACCCCATACTCGTAGGTTCATGGAGGGTCATCTTTCGAGAAAACCAACCATTTCATTGAAAAACCCACATTTTTTAACATTAAAACATAATTTTCTCCACTAAATAACAAAATAAAAGTAAACTTGATTATACCGTTGGAAAGAGTTTTAGACGAAGCAGTTTTCATGAGCTTTGCCAGTTTCCAGGATTCGTTTTGGAAGAGTAGTAAAGTCTTAAAGATTTTCAGAAATATTATTTTTTCAAAATCGTCAATGTTTGAGCTGACGTGAGGGCCTTCGAATGGTACTTCTTGAGAACCCAAGTACATATTCATATAGTAAATTTAATGCTGATTCCGAAAATGTGGTCGAAAGTTAAAATTGAATGAAGTAAAGTGGGGAAATTCGAGTTTAAAAGGAAAGAAACACGGTTTTCATGAAAAAAAAACTTTAAAAAATCATATATCGAGAACGGATTGAGTTAAAAATATGCAGTTGGCGGCATTTTACTCCATTTTTGGTGCAGTTTCACCCAATTTTTTTTGCATTTGCGAGGGAATCACCCTGTATACGTAGATGTTACTGTAAAAACCCAAAGTGCGGTAAATTCCAGGATTTACCAGAAAATCCTAGCATTTCCCATTATTGTTGGTAAAAGCCCAGTGTTGGCACTCAAACCGGACTTTTTCCAGTAAATCTTAGGATTTTCCAAGAGGCTTGGTAAAAGCTAGCATTATTTCAGTTAGAAAGCGTGTTTCTACCAACTGATTGTGGTGAATCTTAACATTTCCCAGCGTTAGGCGGTAAAAGCTGAAATAAAGGTAAATATTACCTTTATTAAATACAAGTAATAAACGATACTAACTTTGTAAACTTTATTTCCACTTTGCGAACTTGTAAATCAACTATGTAAATGTTCTAAAATTATAAACTTCTAAACTTTATTTTCACGTAGTTAAATCAAGTAAAATGAAAGCAAGGAACTTACAATAAATTACTTGTTGCAACAAGGTAAATAATTATGGCACTTCGAGAAGCACTTCATATTTGCTGCCTTGCAGCGGCATTTTTTAATGAAATACTTTTAGCGAATTTTTAAAGAAAATTAAGCTATTGCTCTCGCCTCAAAATTTGTAGAATGTGAATTTTTGAAAAATTTTTATGCAGAAATCCGTTTCAGGCTATTCTGAATCATATTCTGAAGTTTAACGCATTTTTTTATGTATGTATATATGTATGTATGTATATATGTATGTATGTATGTGTCATTCCAGACGATAACTGTCCGCAGAATTGTGCTAGAAACTTCAAACAAATTTTAAAATGTTAAGGACACAAAACGAAAGTTCAAGTTCGTTGGCCAGCATGATCGGATTACATCTTCGGGTTGAAATTTTCAAAAATGTAGTCAAAAATTTCAAAATAGCCTGTTTTTTGCGATTTGTTGTGCGAAATAATTTTTTCAGCATACTAACATGTGGTATATTCGGAATCAGCGTAAAATTTCCTATAAGAATATTATCAAGTTTTCAAAAATTTCAAAGTTGAAAAATCAGTCAAAAATCGAAATAATGCCGTTCGCTAGTTGTAAAAATCGGTAATATTTGCATGAAACATTGTCCAAATTCAGATTGAACTACTCTTATGGAAGTATCCCCGTATAACCAATCCTAGAACCATGCTGTTTAAAACGTAGGTAGTAGGTGCTTGTTAAAAAAAAAAAAAAAAATGTAATCACAACATGTAAACTCATCTACTCTGTGAAATATTCCGTCCTCCGATTCTCTCGGTCGCTCTCTTTAATGTTTTACGCTCAACTGTTTTAGGACATGATGTAGCTTTAATACTGACTGTGGCTTAGAAAATATCAGCCATGAAAGTATGAAGAAGTTCTATTTATGTACGTACTAGCACGCAGACCCAAGGCCTCGCTCCGCTCGGCCGTCAATAGCGACTGAAATGTCGAAGATTTCTTCAAAAATTCGCTCATGGGGTCATGCTGCATGACTGGACTGTTTTAAAACAATTGCATTTCTTGAAAACCTGGCAGCCGACCGATGATTTTTTCCAAACCGCGGTACGAAGGCTAATTTCTTCAGGGTATACGAAGGTCTCGGCACAAATCAGTTGAAATACGATCCATACGAGCCCATTCCTCTGCATACAAGCCTCTATAGGTACCACATTCACCAACGAGTCGTGGGAAATCCGCACATTTACCAAGAGAGATTGGTAAAAGTCCGAAATGCCTCATTCACACAAGGTTTTTTGGGCATTTAGGTACCACATTTGTCAGTCAATCCTAAGATTAAGCAACTGTCAAGCGGTAAATGCCTGTTTTTCATATAGTTTCGGGCTTTCACCAACAATATTGGGAAATGATATGATTTCCTGGTAAATCCTAACATTTACCGCACTTCGGGCTTTTACAATAACATTTATATGTATAATCCTCAACTGATTTACCGCCAGGGAAGAAATATACGAGGAATACCTACTGTCTCAAAGGCATCCACGAGTTCAGCCTTCAGAAGTGCAGCGGCCTGGATTACACCAGGCTCATAGGTAGGTACTCGGATCAATGAGGCCTTTTGGTTTCAATCTATAAAGGATTGAGCTGCAGTGAACTAAAATTAAAGAAGCCATACATGCTTACATGGTTACAAGCTTCCTAGAAACGCTCCGAGTCCCATCGTTCGGAAAAACCAGTACTCTTCTAATTTTTAGAAAGATTTACTCGACATATCAAATCATAAACTAAAATTAAAGAAGCCATAAATGCTTACATGCTTACAAGCTTCCTAGAAACGCTCCGGGTCCCATCGTTCAGAAAAACCAATTCCCTTCTAATTCTGAGAAAGATTTACTCGAAGTATTAAATCATCCTTTCATCTTTATACATGTCAAATTTCTATCATTCAAGTTCATGTAATATATAGTTCAGTAGAACAATCACTAATCAAGTACATAAATATAGGTATATATATATATATATATATATATATATATATATATATATATATATATATATATATATATATATATATATATATATACTTTGGCACAGATGTGCGGAGAAAAATAGAACACATATATAGATAAATTACAAGGAAACTCACAGTTATTATATTTCGGCTTTTGCCTTTGTCAAATAGAAGAGTAGACAAATATATATATATATATATATATATATATATATATATATATATATATATATATATATATATATATATATATATATAAATCAATCAATCAATCAAAAAGCTTTTAATATACAAAATTATCATAGGTATATATGTAGATTGCCGAAGCCTTAACAGAAGATTAAAGGATGTTTTCAATAATTTGAACATTTTATGTAGATAGTTAGGTAGGCAATAGGTTTTCTTGTGTGAAGAACATTTATCCACTTATAATTTATATTATACTATACTCATTTTTATACCGTTTTAAGGGTAATATATTTGCACTTTAATTGTAATGTAACATCGGCACCTTATTTGACAAAGGAAATATATAAAGCTTAGAACGGTAGGACTTATAATGATAAAGATAAAGAAAGGGATCCCACAATCAGAGCAAATTTTCAGGACACAGTTTCAGGGACATCTAAAAGTTAAACTGCTGGACAAGATCCCATCTGTACAGCCAAGCAGAGCGGCGAAACCCTGACAGCCTCTCAAAATCAGGATTCCTCAAAACTCTGATTCCTTCGTCTCTGCTCATTCGCCCCACTCCAAACCACCTGTGTCTCAATTCGCTCAGGATCGGGCAGACAGCCTGGAAATGCAGGATATCCTCACGCTCATTCAGGTTGCACAGCAAGCATCTCTGGGCAGCCTCACTTCTCCATCTCTGGAAGTTCAGGTGAACCAATCCTCCACGTGCCTTAAAAACCCAACGGGCCTGGCCAAAATCACAACTTTCCTGGAAGTTGGGCAGGGGCGAATCCCGGAAAACTTCAAGGTAGTGGCTGCGGTATTGAGAGGCTTCCATCCTTGCTGTGAGCTCCAGTAATTCCTGCTGCCTCAGTGCTATCAATATAGTTACCCACTTGGTCCTCAGGTCCGATACACTGTCAAAGGCCAACTCAACACCTGCCTTCACTGCCAACTGCCGCCAGTCATTCACCCAGGAACAACCGCGCTTTATCACTTCGTCTGCCATTATACGGGGTAGTCTGCTCCCAGGAAGCCTAAGGTTTCTCAAAATGTACTTCGCATGAATCGCCAGAGTCTGAAGAAACATTGAGGTTCTACCAGTTTCGCACAGCAGCACATAAACAGGGGTATATGAGGGCACTCCATAAAGCTTCTGGATGAAAGAATACTGGCATCGCTCCACCGAGGCATATCTCTTTGAACCCCACACTTGAGCTGCATATGTCACTACAGATTTTGCTGTTGAATCAAATACCTTCCATTTGTTACGTATGGACACACCCTTGGCCCTCAGAAGAGGAGTCATTGCATTAGTGGCAAGGCTGGCAGCTGTCAACTTTCTTTCTAAATGTGAGAGTCAAAGGTAAACCTATAAGTGAGGTTGACACCGTACCTGTACTCATCCACCACCCCTATGGTTTCTCCCTTTATCTTCCATGAGTCGCCCACCGCCCTATGGCCACCATTCCTGAATATCATGACATTCGACTTGTTCAAGTTGACAATCCGTCAAGTTGACAACTCCGACAAGTCGTTAATCATCAGTTGGAGTGTGACAGGATCCGGGGCAATCAGAACCAAGTCATCGGCGTACGCAAGGAGCTTGATTTTTCTATTGGAAATCTGCACTCCTCCTCCTAGCTCCTGCCACAAGCCATTGATAAATATATCAAACAAGTAAGGGCTGAGGAGGCACCCCTGCCTGAGACCCACAGCTGATCCGAACCACTCAGAGACAACACCGTTCAAGAATACTGCCATCCATGGATTGCCTGACCATTTTTGAAGACAGACCCAACGTATATATATATATATATATATATATATATATATATATATATACATATAACGCTGCAAATTATTACACAAATGTTTATTATTTCCGTGTTGGATCGCCTTTCTACGCAGATATTAGGTAGGTAGGTAATATCTACAGAAGGTAGATTAATTTAATAAATAACCCACCCTATCGTTACCATATCCAAACCCTTTCTTATAGTAATTAGGGTAGAGGCACCAGTAGTAGCCACCCTTAAGCAGCCCAGTTTCGGTATTTACAACGCAATTTCTTCATTTCTCCGTTCTTTCTTCCGATCCCGTGTTTTTCCTTTCCCCCAATGTCTGCTCTATCGAATTGCTATTTTTAAAAATCGAATGCGTTGATTAGTTTTACGAAAATCGAAGAAAAGGAAACCAAGATCTGTCGCTTGTAGTAGCCACCAAAATCTTTAGTAGTAGCCACAGTAAGGGACCAGTAGTTGCCACCCCCTGGCTACTACTGGAAATACTCTTTTTCAGGAAAACTAATTATATCACTGTGATACTGATGAAAATCTAGCTTATTTTTATGTTGAATATGAAAAAACACGAAAACTCAGTAGCGGCCACGTCATGGCTACTATAGAAATTCGCTAGGTTTTCAAAAACTGGTAGTAGCCACCAAAATCTTTATTAGTAGCCACTGTTAGGGACCAGCAGTAGCCACCTCCTGGCTAATACTGGAACCTCTAATTTTTCAGCAAAACTAATTACATCACTGTGATCCTGATGAAAATCTAGCTTATTTCCATGTTTAATGTGAAAAAACACGAAAACTCAGTAGTGGCCACATCATGGCTACTACAGAATTTGATAGGTTTTCAAGAACTGGTAGTAGCCACCCCAAAAATATGACCCTAATTGTCAAAAATCCTACGTGAAACAACTTGAAATACATCAAGAAATCACCAAGGAACGTGAATAAAACGAAACTATCTCAAAAAGTCCTAGAATGAAGTGAAAAATTGAGGTAAACAAGGACTACATCCTTAATCAAAACCGTTGGTGAGGAGCTCATCTGATCAACTGGCAGTCTATCTGGGTTATAAGGCGTGTTGTTAATCGCACTGGTTTCTTGATTATGGCGAGAACAGTTGGAATGCGCAGCTGACATCTGCTGCTTTAAAATGGTGCTAATGTCGAATGTCTTGATGGTCCAAATCCTTATTTTTCAAATCTAAAGTTCATGGGTGGCTACTACTGGCAGGGGTGGCTAATATCGGTGCCTCCACCCTAACAGTAGCTGACCAAACATCAACTGAAAATTAATTATATAGAATTAATCAACTTCCTAAGCTTTTCAGGGAAATTTTCAGGGAATGTGTGGGCTAGGGTGTTGACGGTTCCCTTCAGTTTCATAATTCTTGACTAAATATTTCACTCTGCGCGTGCGCAAACGTAAATTCCATCAAGCATCATTTTCTCATGCCCAAGTCGTCTGATCTCGCTAAAATTTGGATGATGATTATAGTTGGGGAAAACTGATGTAACTTTGATCATCCCATATCAATTTCCACATGATTGTATCATTAATAGCTACTGCGCTACGGGAACTATTAAGGCACACGCTCCTGTAAGGGTGAGGAATATATAGGTAATACCATTCCCTAGATCAGGGGTTCCCAAATTTTTTTGTACCGTGCCCCCTTGTGGTAAAATGAAAGCCTCCCACGCCCCCCTTACATAACTGATGAATGGATGTGAAAAAAATGCAAGTTTTACACTGAAAACAATTTTTTACTTGCAATTTATACAAAACACGATTTGATAACACGTAGCTTTTATGAAGTAGCCTTTAAGATAAAAATAAGTTAATCTTAATGAGATGGATGGGCTTGTATTTTCTTTACGAGTGCTGGTATTCTTCGTGAAGATTTGGCAAGGGCACATTGTAAGTCACTAGCAACATCAAGTTTGTTCCGATTCTTTGTAGTTATTGATACTAGTGTTGAGAATGCTTTTTCACACAAGTAGGTGGTTGAAAAAGGCAAAAATAACCGAAGAGCTTCCTGTGACTCTCTGGGATACACTTGGAAGTATTTGAATCTGTTAATGAATTTTTACCTTTATAAAAAATAAAAAAAATAATAATAATAATAAAAAAATAAAAAAAAAAAAATTTGATCCAAAATGTTGACTTTTCCATTTTTTTGAAGTCATATTTGGCAGAAGAATCATTTTTCATTTCCAAACATTTTTCTTGCAGGGCTGCTGGAACATGTTCAACGTTCACATGCAAAGGATCTGTTGAAAGTCTGTAAATATGTTCGTCAGCAGTGTTAGGGAAGTATTTCCCGAATTCATCAGTGAATGGTTCGACACTTGTTTTGACGAGTGTGATACTTCAAAAACCTCCTTGAAGTGTGTTTCTTCTGAGATTGATACTAGCTTTGGGAAATTTGAAAAGTTGCAGAGGTTTGCTGATACTTTTCGTCTCCAAAGTTGTAGTTTCTCAACATACGTCTTGATGGCATCACGATGAGTTATGATATTTGAGTCTCCACCCTGCAGTTTTAAGGTAAGGCTGTTTAACGAATCAAGGAAGTCTGACAAATATGCAAACATTACTTGAGAACTAGGTTTGCTGAAGTTCATGCTTAGCTCATTTTGCTTCTGGTTTTCCAAGAACGAAGTTAGTTCATCTCGGAGCTCAAATAGACCATTCCCTAGATGATTGAGGAATCTACCATACTTACAGCATAGTTTTGCAATTTAGGCAACATGAATTTATGTCATGCTGTTACTGCGATTGTCATCATTGCTTAATAAGAAACCAACTCCAACCTTAAATATTATAGTGGAAGTGCAGCAAGTGTAGGAACCCTAAGCACGTACTTATTTACGAGTACGTTATCTAGAAAGTTTATTGCTGCGGACTGTCATTATATATGGTAAAGTCCGGCAGAATAAGTAGGTACCTACTAAGCAGGCGTCCCACCTGCTTGAGTGCACTGATCGGAACTTGCCCAAGGTTGTCTGAGAGATATGATGTAGGTTTGCGAGAATTTCTTTTGTGAGACAGCTGGAAAAACATCACCTCGAGTGTTTGCACACATTCTTTTTACTTGACTTGGCAGTATTTTTCCTATTAGTCACATGGAATCTCAACGAAGAATGAAACGAAAATCAGGAAGGGGTTCAGAATGTTACGAGAAACGGAGGAATCTCAGACCAGTTTTTATTTTTTAATTTTATTGAATTTTAAGTACATTTTACAGCATAATTTTGTACATAAATTTTTGTATGTTATATTTCATAGTTAATAAACTTTATTTGAGCAATATTCTACCAAAAATATAAATTAAACGATTTTTAGCCATTTTTAGCCATTTTTAGTTTTTTTTTGTAAATTTTTTTGACCAATTGAATGTTCTCCAAAAGTGCTGGCAAACGGTCTCATCCTTTCTTTTGGGAAGCTTGATTTTTATCTCAATCCTAAGGAGAGTTATCGTCTAGAATGACACATAAATATATAAATAAATAAATAAATGAGTATATATATATATATATATGTATATATATATATATATATATATATATATATATATATATAATAGCTTTAAGCTCTAGGATTTGTTTCAAAATGCCTCAAAAAGGAAAGAAAGAAGAAAATTTTTATTTCAAATTTTTCGGAGCCATTGCAGTAGCTTCATTTTTTACAAAGATTCGCTAAAGATAATATTCACACCCCGCTAAATTTTTCGACGCGGTGCGCCTATAGAAGTTTACACTTCAAAAATGTCGCGGAAAAAAGCAACTGGTTACAACCACCATTCATTGACTATGAAGGAGTAAAAAAACGTTCAAAACAGCGTCCACTGGGCGGCGTACATTGGACGGATGGATTTATTTCTCCGATTTTTGTATCTTTCGCTTCTCGAACCTTGAAACCTAAACCAACAAATTTTGAGGAGCGTTAATTTTTTTTTTTTTTTTTTTTTTTTTCGATTACATAGGTTCATAATTGAAGATAATAAGCCGAAAACATGTTCCATGTCAATACGAACCCATGTATCACACCTTCACTTGAATAGTGATAGTCTACCAACATAAACAGAAATGAACAGGATGCGTACGCGTACGCATGCCGAAACGGTCGTCGGACTCATTAGTGTAGTTGACAGCAAGCGTTGTAACCTTGACAACGGAAAGTGTGTTTTTGTTAGTTTGGCTCCGTTAAAAAAGCTCGTGATCCTGCGGTTTGCGTCATTTAATTAAACTCAGGGCTGAAGCCCACGCACGATCGATGTCGCGGGCCCGACGGATAGGCCACTTGTCTGAATGCGCCTCAGCCCCGAAGGGAGACCTACCTCAAAATGACATTCTCTCGATTTCCTAATGATGGGAATTGGAGCACCTTTGTTCTCTCGCCATCGCGGCGTAAAATAGTTGTAATCGCTTCTCAAGATATTTTGAGCAAGATTCCTTGAGCGTTGTGAGCCATATATTCTGGCATGACGGCTATGATGCGTCAGTAGTGTAAACCTGTACACTTACATTCGAACGCTCATTAAAATTATCGTCATCATCCTGGAGCTGTTTTTTCGCATGAAAACCACAGAACATAGAATTCTATTCTATTCTATTCTATGTTCTGTGATAAAAACGCACGAAAATAACTGAGATATGGTTGATTTTAAACTCCAAACCGGCTTATCCTAAAGCTTTTTTGCTTGGGAACGCACTCACACAGTAAAATTTCATGATGCCTGCTTTTTAGTTAGTAAAAAAAGAACAAACAAAAAGCCATGGTCGGGACCTGAAAGATGCATTAATTTGGCGCGCACTGGTGGTGAGGCCGCCAGCAAATCGGCGTATAAAATTCTCAATACGATGGTAAAGGCTTTTTTGGCCGATTTGTGTGCGTTTCGTGCTTTTGGGGGGCATCACCATTAAAAAGTAGGGTAAACCTGTACACTTACATTCGAACGCTCATTAAAATTGACGTCATCATCCTGGAGCTGTTTTTTTTTGCATAAAAACGCACGAAAATAACTGAGATATTGTTGATTTTAAGCTCCAAACCGGCCTATCCTGAAGCTTTTTTGCTTGGAAACGCACACAAACAGTAAAATTACATGATGCCTGCTACCTGTTTGCTGGCGGCCACACCACAAGTGCGCGAGAAATTAATGCATTTCAGCTCCCGACCATGGCTTTTTGGTTCCTTTTTTACTAACTAAAAAGCAGGCATCATGTAATTTAACTGTGTGTGTGCGTTTCTAAGCAAAAAAGCTTCAGGACGGTTATTGTTTGTTACTGATGATGGCCTAACCGTCGAAATCGATTTAACATTGTAACTCTTTATTTTTCGTGGAAATACACAACGTTTTTTCACTAACCTCCGTTCCGGATTGGAGCTTAAAATCAACCATATCTCAGTTATTTTCGTGCGTTTTTATGCAAAAAAAAAAAAAAAAAAAAAAAAAAAAAAAAAAAAAAAAAAAAAACAGCTCTAGGATGATTATGTCAATTTTAATGAGTGTTCGAATGTAAATGTACAGGTTTACTTTACTAGCTGACATTTATGTTAAAATTTTGATTCGTATATGTAGGTAAGTGTCTTCGTTGCCACACACCTACCTATACAACGAATTCTTGAGCATGATGAGAAGGGCGTCGCTAAGGGGTGGATCGGGGGGGGGGGGGGGGGGGGGATCAAAATTAGGAAAAATAAGAGGTGGACTCCAGGATTTTGTTTAAGGCTAGTTTTTTCGTTCAAAATTTCCCAACTTGATTCAGCGTTTCCCATTATGTTTTTAATATTGTATTTGAATGTATTTTTAACTAACATGCTTAGATGTTATATTTTTCTATTAGGTGGCTACTACCCAGGTAGGTTGGTACCTAAGACGATGTTTTCTTTTGAAATATCCCCATTTCCCCCAAAATAGTAACTATACGGAAAAATACGTAGGGTGATGAGTTACGATAGTTAATAAAGCCCATGATGGTAGGTACTCAAAAAGTTGGTGAAGGTTGTCACTCTTTGTCCTAAGGAACGACTTCCAATAGAAACATCACCTCCATCACAAAACCACACCAATCAAATTTATAGAAAAAAAAGTTATTGTTTTAATTTAAAAAAAAAATTAAATATTTATGTGATTTAGTACTTAGCAAATCGCTTTGTGTTTTCTATAATTTCCTGAAAATTTATCCAGGCGAATTAAACAGCCTCCAAGTTTCGAATAAAGATATCTATTATTGCCATAATCTAAACCAATATTGCGGTCCTACTAAATTGGTCATTTTACAGAAGTGTTACACATGCATGTAATACTTACAGGTAAAAGGTATTCTGTTACTTATATATATATATATATATATATATATATATATATATATATATATATACAGAATTTATTTATGTGCCCTTTGCAATATGCGGAGAAGGAAGATCATGCACTTCCTTGCTAAATGCCTCAGAAGGGGCTACCTTAACAAAGTAACGCTAGCAAGGCAAGAGCTCATCGAAATCCTAAATGGGAAGGACTGGGAGAATGTTTACGAACTCACAAAGGCGGCCTGGACTTATAGGCGTTCATTGATTACAGAATTCAATTATAATTAGAAAAAAACGCTGCAAATTATTTCACAAAGGTTTATTATTTTTTCAATTGAGTATGATCGTAGTTTTAGTTGGCTTGCGTACGTCATAAGGCCCGTCCAGACTCCTCGGCGTGTCCCATTTCGAGTTGCCACAACCTATACTTCTATAATTATATACGCATGTTTATATTTCTCGATTTGAGCTCCTATCTATTCAAATAGTTATTGTCTTAATAATATCATTATCTAACCACGTACGAAAAGTCGAGAGGATATGTTATTAAATATGCGTAGGAAAAGCATTGGTATTAACACACAAATATGACCTAGAAAAAACATATATTCATGCCTCGAAGGAACGCCGTACCCACCACAAGGTGCCGCGGCGCCTCCTCTCACTCCACCCCCGCTCACCCCCCTCACCACCCACCGTGACCCCCTGCCAAGCGTGCCAGGCGTGCGTGCGTGCGTAAGTCTAACAAAGCCTTGAAATGACACTTTTTCGCCCGTTTTTGGCCCGTAGCATCTATGCGAGTAAAGCGATCGGGATGGTTAAACGTTAGGACCAACTAGACCCCAAATGGAGTCTATGTGCGAAAGGACGGGTTTTTTAAGTAAATTTTTAGGCCTTTTATGGCCCGGACGGCGGACGGCGGACGGACATTTCAAATTTGGATTCTACGCACCTTGAAACGTAAAGTGACAAAGTTTGAGGGGGGGTAATAAAATTTTTTGCTATACGATCACATAGGCTTATTATTGGAAATAATAAACCAAAATGGGAACACAGCAGAAAACATATATATTTATAATATGAGTGAAGTATAATATAATAATAATAATAATAATAATAATGAACTGATTGTACGAAACAATGAAAATACACCATGTACCTACTCAAACAAGAAAATAAGTTAAGAGGATCATGTACAAATGAATAAACAATGCCTAATACGTACCTGTTCCCCCCAAAAATTACATAATCGTAATGGTGGCTATTGTAACAATTAACAGAACAAATAACTAATGTTTCTTCGTGTTTTGACTTCATTTCATAGAAGCGTTCATGGCCTTACGTTCATTGCAAAATCAAAACTAAGCTCACCGTGAAAGAGTGCACAATTTTCTTTCAGAATGTTACTCTTTCTTGAAGTTTCAGGCTCATTCAATAGGGGAAATAATTAGTTAACAATAATTTATAACAAATATATTAACAAAACGATTCATTCTAATAAGGGCTGACGGTAAAAATACCAATAGCCGTTCATGTTTCTTTCATTATAGTTGCTTTTAAATTTTATGTAAAATAAAAACATGTTTTTATTCATTCATTCATAAGAGAAGTAATTGAAAAATGTAATCATTACCTTACAACTCTGATCTGTAGGGACGTATAGGAGAGGGTTGGGCTAGGTCGGGAGGTTAGTATAAACCAATAGATAGGTAGGTATGTGCAACGTTTTGCACAATGAGGTCAAGAATTACCAAGTTATTAGACTGAGGGCGAAACGCAAGACCACTTGGGTGCCTGCAGTCCTACAACCTACGTGCGGGCTGGAGGTACGAATGCGAACCTCCCTATATCGGCCCGCGTTGAATCAGGTCGCGACCGACAGTAGGTGAAACGCTAGCGTGGAAAATGCTCGGGGCCCGCTAGCTACAGCTGCCCCGTTTGATTTACCACCTTTGTTTCCAGGATGACGGCGTGGTTGGTGACTAATAGGCGAAATCACGGTGCGCTACTTGAGATAGCGCCTTGAACTTCAACACCTGTACGGTGAATCAGGAACTTGTTTTGCAGGAAACTAATATGTCCACTAGCGAACTACTTCTTCCTTTACCGCCTAGACTGGAGAACCTAAAAGAAAACGTTTCTTTACTTGGACAGTTCAAATTATTACAAGTTTTTTTCTTTTTTCTTACAAGTTAACTTTATTGTCAATGTTGACATTACAGTTTTGTCGAATTACATGAATATAGTAGACAAAGCCTATTTAATATGATATTGACATGAATATGTCTTTGCTCTGGGGGGTCAACCAAAAATTTTCGTCACGCAAAAGTTGATGTCACAATTTCTAATGATGTTCACGTACAACCCAGCCGTTGCTAGGGGAATGGAACTTCCGCAGTTTTCATCGCACAGAAATCGTTCGCCACTCGTTGGAAAGCGCTTGATTTATGTGATAAATGTTCACATCTCAAGCTACCAATTTCCCCCTCCTTACGTACCTGGCTACATTCCTAAACTAAGTTGATTGGACTATAAACAATTTTAATAAGCCGGTTACAATATTCTTAACGTAAAGCAATAGCATCATTTACTCCACTCCATAGGAAACATTTTCATCCTCTTGAGAACAATCGACTGTTAACAACAACTCATTGTAGTGGCTTCTCTCCACAGTTATTTTCAACATTTCTATAAGTAAACCGTTGTTTTGTTGGAACTAGTCGGGATGCGGCCCAGGGAAAATAAATGAAATTATTTCATTTATTGTTTTATTTGATAACGTTTCGTCCTCTTACTGAGGACATCTTCAGATGTTGGTGTGTCCAGGAAAATAAATAAATTCTTCTATTCTACATTTCGTCGCCTACAGTCCAAAGTTAAAGGATTTGTTTACAACTGTCGAGGACAACCGTTATGAAATCCCCAATCAAAGACATATCCATGTAACATGGTATCTGCTTGTAAAGCAGATAGTGGAACTCGTTTACAAACGAGTTTGTATTATGATTTGTTTTAGGTGCAACCCATTGGCTGTCCTATACCAGATTCTTATTTGATAAATTCATTACAATAAATAATTAATAAAATGAGATGATAACAATTGAAGAAAATAAATATTTAAGTAAGTGCTTTAACGATAAGTCCCTCATTCTAGAATGGAGTATTGTGGTATTTTCCTTTTCGAGCGTTGGTGGGAGATTCAGGGACATGTTTGCTACCAGTGTAACAACATATAACCAATAAAACAAGTGTTTACACAAAAGTAATCAGTCACGCAGTATGACTAATAGAGCGAATCTTCAAAGAAAACTTTTGGATAACAATGCAATTCAATTTTATTGTACAGGGTGCGGCAGTGAGGACGGATGATTTTAAAAAACTCGTAAAATAGTTAATTTTTACTCAAAAACAAATTTATTGATGCGATAAGGTTTGCAAGGAAATAGCATTTGAGACGGTCAAGAGTGAAAAATCCCATCAGGCATGTGGTGGCCGAAATCGTTGATGCAGTGCTGGAGGCGTTCTTGGAAGTTGGTGTAGACTCTCTCCAACATAGCTCTCTCAACTTGGCGTCTTCCACGCGAATTGCGTCCTTCAGTTCGTCCAGAGTTCGGGGCTTGTTCTTGTATACTCTAGCCTTGAGGTGTCCCCGTAAGAAAAAATCGCATATGGATAAATCTGGGGACTGAGGAGGCCAATGAATATCGCCAAACCTGGAAATTAGGCGACCAGGGAAGAGAGGGTGAATAACGTCCATTGATGCTCTGGCTGTGTGAACGGTCGCCCCATCCTGCTGGAAACGCACACGTCGGGTTGGAACACGTCGCCTTCCTAATTCAGGGAAAAAGAAGTTCGTGATCATTTTGACGAAGCGCTCTGAGTTCACAGTAACAGCATACTTCCAAGAACGCCTCCAGCACTGCATCAACGATTTCGGCCACCACATGCCTGATGTGATTTTTCACACTTGACTGTCTCAAATGCTATTTCCTTGCAAACCTTACTGCATCAATAAATTTGTTTTTGAGTAAAAATTAACTATTTTATGAGTTTTTTAAAACCATCCGTCCTCACTGCCACACCCTGTATAACAAGCAGTTTCTTAAATACATATTTAAAAAATAGCACTTGATATCTTGCCTTCATTTATGCCTCAACAAAAAATGTTAGACTTTTACGTATGATATATCAAATAATTTCTTATTTAGGTCTTCATAATTTACGTATAGTAAATGAGCACCGCATATTTAACATAGATCACAATCAATAATGCCTACACTCCACTGCCAAATTTCAATAATAATCTCGAGTCATAGCCGAAATTTCCAAAGCGGTGTTGATGTTCGTTCTATCTCTTGTAGATTTTCATCTTCTTCTTGACCTGTTTTCCGGAAATGTTGGAAAGGGTCGGAGGAGGAGTATTCAGATTAGTCTCCTTGTTCTGACCCAGTTGATGTAGAATCCTCCAACGTACTTCGTCCATAGTGAATGACAAGATTTTTTCCATCAACCAGTAGTTCATCTCCAATCAAGACATCTTTTAGTTACTCTTAGTGACCCTCAGTAGCCACCAAGATTCTCACGATAAATCGGTCCACTCATCCACCTCGATATGGCATCTCACAGGATAGAACCCAGCAAGAGAGAGATTTCTTGAAGAATTTGAGACAGAAACTTGAACAGAGGTTGAAGGCTGGAGAGAGAGACTTAACAATAAAGTATGTGGGTGGTATACCAAAAATTGTACCATTACCTGGGCTCTCTACAGTATCCAATGAAACTTCAAAAAACTGATGAAATTCACGGCATTCTATCAGAATGTCCGTGGCTTAAATACAAAATTATCAACCCTTCGCTCCCTGGACCCTGCGTTAAATTTTGATATATCATGTTTTACTGAAACTTGGCTGAGGGATGATTTGCATTCTGGTGAGCTGGGTTTATCCAACTACACTATCAATTGCAATGATAGGTCTCCCAGTAACTCCTCGAAGTCAATTGGTGGTGGTGTGATGATTGCTGTATCTCACAATTTAAAATCCTCACGGTGGATTCCAAAATTCGACAATGTCGAACAAGTCTTCACTATCCTGCCAGACCTCAGATTGGTGGTTGGTTGTGTCTACCTTCCTGAATATTACTCAGAGGTATACTTTGAAAACTATTACGCCGAGGTTGAAAGAATAAGCATTGATTATCCAGATTATCGGATGCTTCTCAATGGTGACTTTAATGTGCCAGGACTACAATGGAATACAGAGTCTGGTAACTTATTGAGATGTTCTGGTCTATCTTCGAAAGATAGTATCGTTCGTGAAATAATTGATCAGTTTGATTTGAAGCAGTATAATTTTCAGCGGAATACGGCTGGGAGGACCTTTGCTTGTCTAACTTGCAAAACCTGGTGATGCGACCGTCTGCCACTTGATGTTCACAAACCTGGTAATGCTGCCACTTGATGTTCACTACCCGCCGTTTGAGTGCTGTTTTTCCCTGGATGACATTTCAGAATTCTTCTCTCCCTCTAGATTCCTGTTCAACTTCAAAAAAGCTGACTACCACCAGTTGAATGCATTCCTGCTAGCCCAGGATTGGTCCTTTTGCTCTTCTGAACCTTTTGAAGAGGCTGTGGGAAGATTTTACAGGATTCTTGAGAGTGCTATTGAGCTGTTTGTGCCAAGAGTTGGCTCTGTGGATCAGCATTTTCCTAAGTGGTTTACCAGGGATCTCAAGGTGTTGGTGAGACTGAAAAATATGGCACATGCTCGATATAAAAACACCTTCTTACAGAAGGATTATGACATTTTTTCCGAACTTCGCAGGGAGTGTAAGGAGGGATGCCGAGCTGCATACAGAATGTATATCAATGAAGTTCAGTCTATGCTCAAAACTGATATTAAGAATTTTTGGAATTTTGTGAATTACACAAGAATTGGCACTTCTTGTATGCCATCAGTATTGTCATTGGGTTTGGAAACAGCGGACACCCCTCTTGATGTTGCAAACTTATTTTGTAAGCACTTCTCTCGTGTTTTTGATGAATCCTCGGTGCACGATATCGGTGAAAAGGTGGACTCCATGTCTTCATTTGCTATGGGATCCATTTTTGTTAATGAGAGGCTTGTTATGGACCAATTACTGGCTTTGGATCCGTCAAAGGGTGTGGGGCCTGATGGAGTACCCCCAGCAATGTTGAAAGCCTGTGCGAGAAGTCTGGCTGGACCTGTCTCTGTGCTTTTTGAAAGATCGTTGAAATTAGGCATTGTCCCTGATTGTTGGAAGTGCTGCTTTATTACACCCATTCCCAAAACAGGAGATAAATCAAAGATAGATCATTACCGCCCTGTCTGTTCACTGAGTGCTATTCCTAAAGTTCTTGAGAAGATTATCGTGAACCAGATCTCACCATTCCTGAGGACCTATCTTTCACCAAAACAGCATGGTTTCATGCCCGGACGATCATGCACAACAAATTTGTTGAGTTTCAAGAGCACTGTTATGGATGCATTTGCTTCCGGAGCCCAGGTAGACTGTATCTATACAGATTTTGCTAAGGCCTTTGATAGAGTGTCACAGGGGATATTGGTTAGAAAGCTGGAGAGGTTCGGTTTCTTTGGATCTCTGTTGGCATGGTTTGCGAGCTACTTGTCAGAGCGGAGGTTGGCAGTCAGATTGCGTGGCACTCTGTCACAGTATTTCAATGCCACATCTGGAGTCCCCCAGGGTTCTCATTTGGGGCCCCTAATGTTTTTGGTCTTCATTGATGATGTGGGTGGTGCTATTGGGGACGGCGTGGAGCATTTGTTGTTTGCTGATGACCTAAAGATGTATGCTATCGTGAGGTCCCTAGACGACTGCCTCGCTCTTCAACGGTCATTATTGGCCCTTGATGCTGGGTGTGATAGAAACCATCTATTTTTTAATCTGGATAAGTGCTCTGTCGTCACATTTTCAAGGTCTCTCAAGCTTCAGTATGACTATTCACTTGGAGGAAAATCCTCACAACGTAAATCTTTGGTTAGATATCTGGGTGTCCTGTTTGATTCCCAGTTGAGCTTTACTGATCATGTTGCTCCAGGCAATGAGGGCTCTGGGTTACTTGAAGCGAAACACCAAAGAGTTCAACGATCCTTCAGTTGTGAGACTCCTTTACATGTCTCTGATTTGGCCCTGTATGGAGTTCTGTGCACAGGTGTGGTCACCTATTTATAACAATGCCAAGGAGTCTCTCGAACGAGTTCAGAAGCGGTTCTTACGATACTGGTCATTTAAGAGGGGAGAGAATTGGAAGGTCTTCAGTAGTCGGAGTGCAATGGAGAATTGCGGCATAACCTCACTGGAACGTCGCCGACAGGAGACCGATGTCTTTTTCCTCCACGGATTGATGTCCGGTAGCATTGATTGTCCGTCCCTTCTCTCCCGCTTGAACCTTTATGCTCCTCCTTATGCCACCAGGTCCACCCAAACGTTCTACGTGCGTACCTCTTCAACGAATTGCCTTCGCAATAACCCAATCATAAGAATGCAGCAGAGTTTCAACAGGCTGTCGGGCTCTTCTCAAGATATTGATCTGTTTTGTTTATCGGCGGGCCCTTTCAGGACGAGAATTCGAGGTGTTGACTGGTGAACTTTATGTGCTTGGTGTGTTTACATTTATCTTTTGTTACCTCAATTCCTGTTACCATTGTTTATCTTTGAATTGGCTATTGTTATCACTTTAAGTTTTATTTTTTTAGGCACCTATTTAATTCCGTTTATTTCTACTGTTGAATTAATTTATATTCTATTGTTACTGCTGTTATTACGTAAATCCTCTATTATCGTTCCTGTATTTCTATATTATTACTATATGCTACTGGGCTATGCCCGTTTTTAAATAAATAAATAAATAAAAAGACGGCATGCTTTCCGTCTTGTCTTGCTTGAAACAACTAGGGCAAGAGATGCTTCCTAAATTCCCGTGTTCGTCCGTCGTAGAACTCGGATGTTTTAAATTGGGATCCCTTGAACTTGTAAATGTTCTGGCGTACTTTAGATTTAGATAAATTATTAGCAAAATTAATGTGGACAGGTCAATTTCTAGAAGGTTGGATGGTGCCTAAACGTCTTACACCTATAACTTCATCCTCAAAAACGCAATTTAATTCTGATCCAAAAATGTTCATCACATTCCTCTTGAGAATATTCATGTTTTCTATCCCTTCTAGAACGTTATGAAGAATACTATCTTTTCTGCTGTGATGCTTAGTAGAATTTACGTTTGCGCATGCGCAGATGAGGTATTGAGTCAAGAACGATGAAACTTATAGAGGACCGTCTACACCGTAGCCCGCCCATTCTCTAAAAGTTTTTACCAAACCGGATGAAAACTGTGGAAAATAAGCTTGTTACAAGGATTTGCGGACACTCGATAGACACCAACACACACACACACACGCACACAGGCAGATACGGAACCAAAGTAGTTCAAAATGGACTTAACGTAAAATGCGAGTGAAAATTTTGATTTTGGAGTCCAAAAATTTTTTTTATCCTGAAAGTGAAAACAATGCTTCCGCTACCTTCAGGTAGACATGGCAGCAAAACGAGACCTGTATGATTGCCCTTGTTTTACATTGGCTTCATACCTTCTGATTGATAAAAGTAGAAAATTATGTTGGATATTTGACAATGCATGAAAAGCGTCATCAGAATTGAAGTCTTCTCGGATCGGAACCCATCCGTTGGTTCAATACGAGCTCGTCAAGTTTACGACCTTACCCAATTGACATTCACCTACAGCGATGGAAATGTGAATGCCTTTGTCCGTCTCCCGTTCAGCTCCGACCAGAAATAATAGCGGGCGTCATCCTCCTATTTGAGGATCCCAGACCCCACGGACCGCTCATCCGCTCGACCTCTTGGTTTCGCCCTTTTGGAAGCTCGAGATGATAAATCAAATATTACAGCTTTTCCCAACGAATTTCTTAAAACATGTTGGTAATACACGCGTCATAAGGGGAAAACATTGGTAAGTGAAATGAAATGAAGTGAAAATGAACTTTATTCCTCCAACATTACAAGAAAAATTTATGGCAATGAGTAGAGAAGAAAAAGAAGTGTAAAACACCATTTGAATGATCAGATCCACTTGATTGACTAGAATTTCCCCACACCATAGAACATTGTTCCGTGCTGTGTGGGGGAGTTAACTCCCGATTTTTACATGGATATGCGTTGCGAACTTGTAACTTCTTACGGACTAAAAAGAATCCTTCCTATAGATTGCGCACAAAAAAACGCGAAAAACCACATTCAACTTATAACAGATCATGGACTCCAAACATAACTCAATATAAATACTTTTAAATATGTTTTCACAAATGGAATGTCTCTGAGAAATAAGCCAACTAAAAACAATTTTTTTATATGCTGATCTTTTATAATTAGTAGGGTTGGTTATAGTAGAGGGTGCTTTTCGCAGTAATAGCGGCGTACTATAGAAAATGTGGCTTGCTTGTGTTTTTAAACGTGACTGAGGAGTAGCTGTAATATTTTACGTAGTAGGGCTAAAAGAATATGATCAATAATTGGACATAAATCCGAAACTAAACAAATCCGGATGCTTGTGCATAAACAAGAGAGCAGACTTGACTTATAATTGGCCAACAGAGAAAACCTTAGTCATCGAGAATAAATCAGTTGTCGGAAACCGTTTAGGTTTTTTAACTATAATTTTTAAAATCGCCTTTTGAGCTATCACCAAAGGACGCAACAGTGATGGGAAGGCTCCGCCTCACACAACTATGCTAAAGCTCAATATACTCTGTGTCAACGATTTTTATACAATTAAAAGAGAAACATAGCTGAGACTATTCCTGACGTTGATGCCCAAATATCTTGCAGAGGCCACTCTTTCCAATGTCGGGCATGGACACGAATTTGAACCCCCATTATAGCAGCTGTGAAGTTTCAAAACATGCTGTGTATCCGACCTACTATGGGATTTCGAAAATACCAAATATTTCGTTTGTTGACATATAAGCTGAGAGTGTTTAAGTAATGCATGCGTCACAGGGACATCCCTGTGAATGGATTGTATATAATTTTGGTGAGAATTAAAATAAGATAAAAACATGTTGAAATTGATCCCCCAACTATCATACAAATTTGAGCGAGATCGGACGACTGGGGCGTGAGAAAATTATGCTTGTTCCAATTTACGTTTGCGCATGAGCAGAGTGAGGTATTGAGTCAAGAACGATGAAACTGATAGGGGACCGTCTACCCCCTAGCCCGCACATTCCCTGATAATTTAATCCAGATAATTTAATTTAATCGTCGGTCTCAATACGGCGAGCGGTAACGAAAAACTCAAGTCCTTAACGGATCTAGTTGTAACGCTAAATCCATGGAAGGAGGAAATTATCCCTAGGAGGTTATTTGAGTCCATAGAAGAAGGTTATTTTGGGCGATTACATTTTTTTCCGTATTGGGATCCGTTAACGTATCTGTACGGAAGGATGCGACACCGTAATTCATTGCGTCAGAGTTACGGCGCCGGATTGTCGATACCGCTTGACGTATTGCATTTTACGGATCTACTAGGAACTCTCTAATTATTATATTATACTAGCCGCTCCGGCTCGCTACGCTCGCCTCCACGTCCAGCCGGGGGGCAAGCCCCCCGGACCCCCCATTAAGTTGCTCGCTTCGCTCGCAACGTGTGGCATGTAGGGAATATTGCTCGCTTCGCTCGCAAAGTCTGGCATGTAGGATATGTTGCTCGCTTCGCTCGCAAAGTCTGGCATGTAGAAAATGTTGCTCGCTTCGCTCGCAAAGTATGGCATTTAGGGGATGTTGCTCGGTTCGCTCGCAAACGGTAGATCTCTAAGGGTAGGTTTAACTTCTGTAGGGGATGCTGCTCGCTTCGCTCGCAAACGGTAGATCTCTAAGGGTAGGCTTAACTTCTGTAGGGGATGCTGCTCGCTTCGCTCGCTTGAGGAAGTTATACTGCCCACCCAACTTGGCAGACGTTTTTTTCAGTTGGGAATTATTACAAACAAATTAAATCTTATAAAACTACATGGAACCACGAAAAGTTTATTCGGGGATGTTGCTCGCTTCGCTCGCAAGGTATACCTGTATATGTGTAGGACAAAGTCCGTATTTATTATTTGAAATGGCTCTCGCTTCGCTCGCAAGGTAGGTACCTATGTAGGCATACCTGCTCGCCTCGCAATGTTGTGACATCGAACCCTTCACGTCAATTCTTGAGCCTTCTCTCGTCCACGGCAGAATCATTTTAATCGCTTTGCTCGCTTCTGCTCGCAATTTGACCGAGCTCTCGTCACTTTTTTCGATATCCGATTTCGGATTCAGATTCGGCGGACCCAAAGCTGTATTTCGCCCGCGAAAACCGTTCCGAAAAACGTACTTTTATGGGGTATATTTTAATCGGAAAAAACCAAGTTTTTCGGCGGACTTTTCGAGAAAACGGGTCCGTACTCTCGCATTTTTTTAACGCATTTCCCGATACTTTTTTCGCGATCCGATCGCGCCGTCGTCTTCCTCGTTCAAAAACCTACGAAACCCGTATTTTTCCGGAATTGTCAACGGCCGTTTAGAGGGGTAGGGGAAGCGGGGAAGTCCAAAAAGCGCACATTAATTCTTACTTCGACCCCCCTCCCGCCCTACGGCCCATGGTTCGGGTGGGATTAAACAATTTTAAATTCGCTCGCTCCCACTTTTGGAAAATCTCAAGAAGATCCCCCCACTCGTACACTCCCCCCACTCAGCCGTTTGGCCGTGCATAGACACGACAGACAAACAGACAAACAAACGGAGTTTCATTCTTATTAATAGTATAGATATGTTACCTTGTTTTGGAATTTGTTACACTGTTTTGAAATTTGAGCGCTTTGAGTACAAAGATATAGTTAACTACTTGATTTTTCCCCATCCGTAGAGTAGACACTCTGTAAGCATATAAACCACCATAAGCGTTAAAATCTAGAATCCATTTTAGAATGCCGTTAAACGGCAAAAAGTGAAAATTTGCATTTTAAAATGTTTGAAACCGTTTCAATAGCTTCATTTTCTATGAAATTTCACTAACAGTTGGAAAACCTACAATTCAAGGTTTTGTTTCTTTCCCTTCCTGTATTTGAATCTGGGACTCATTTTGTGGTGAAGATTCGGGAATGGAATTATGATCTGATTTAGATTAAACTTGGTTTTCCAATCTTAACGAACCTGCGGGGTTAATTAGCGTAAAAGGAAGCGAAAACGGTGGCGGGGGTGGGGGTTGAAATTATTTAATGGGAACCAGCCTCTTCCGCCCCTGCTGGAGCTTTTTGCTTCCGCTATCAACGTTCCATTTTACTTCAGTGTTCCCGAGGAAATGGAAATAGCCATTCTGATTAATATTTAGCATGAGAATATTTTGTTTTCCATGAAAGAACATATCTGTATATAAGTAAGGTACCTAAGACAGTGATTAAATAGGGAGTTGGGAATTATGTGATCTGTAGGAATTCACTAAGTACCATCGAGGCGATCGGGGACACATATTCTAATGATCCCCTTATACAAAGCCTAAGTGTATCGCTACACCAAGCCACGACAGTGGGCTCAACCATAACTTTTATGTGGGTACCGAGACATGTGGGTATTCATGGTAATGAGTGAGCAGATATGCCTTTGCAAGGAGAGTAATTGGTGATAACTCCATTGAAATGTTGCCGATACACATTGATGATCAAATCTTCTACATGCACCATAAAGCCAATTCCATCTGGCCAGTTCCATCCACTTGAGCCCGGTGGGCCCTTTCGTAACCCTACTTCCAAGAAGGGATCGAATAGTGGTCAACCGGGTTGCCACTGGCCATACCCATCTTACTCACAGACACCTGCTTAGTGCAGAAGCTCGAGATGTTGTGTGTGGGAGGTGTGGGGTTGATCTGTCCATCCGCCACTTTCTGGAGGACTGCCCAGCCCTTGTGGGCCTCTGAGTCCAGCATCAGCCCCCTTAGTGGGATGATGTTTTATCCGATGCAGACAAGGTCCGATCCCTGTTGTTGTACCTGAGAGCCGCTGAGCTCGACTAAGAACTGTGATATCTGATCTATGATATATACCATACATCTAGTCGTTGTTTTATTTAACTTTGCTGATTTTATATAGTAGCATGTATATAGTTATTAGCCTATGACCCTTCTGGTTGAGAAGCGGCTTAAACCTTAAAAACGAAGTATAACACGTAACACATGTATGATCTTTCGCTCAACCAAGTAGTACTAGGTGGGATATTACCTGCTAACCCCGGTGGCAGGAGCATCGCTATAATGGTGGGGGGGGGGGGGGGGCTCCTCCTTCAATGTTCACCGACTTGTGAGAAGTTGGGAAAATTCGGAAGGTGGTAATAAAACACATTGAAAATTAGAAATTTTTATTTGTAGAAAACCAAATTAATGGTAATATAAAGATCAATAAAGAATAGCCTAATATGTACAATAAAATCTAAAAATATTACAAAACAAGATTGTCCAGAGAAATTCAAGTTATTGTTTAAGAAATCCGAAGTGAAGTAAGGCTCACAATCAATCAGGATATTACTCTTGAAAGCTCATTGACTGGAAGAGGTTGCACACTCGGTGGAAGAAATTTGAAAAGACGAGAGCCTGTCTGGAAGGGGTTGCACTTCATCGATGCAGAGAGGCGAACATGAGTTAGGTACATGGCGTCATGGTCATGGCGCAGGGTGTGGTGCGGGAAACGTGCCATGGAGTTACTCGAGTTGGGTAGCTCAGCAGGGGTACTCCATGGTATCACCACCCGCGTCCTGAGGGGTTCTTACTTAAAATGGTGGTAATTTTATAGGGGCACTTCCTTTCATCTCTTCTTTCTCCTCCTCCTGCAACTTCCATCATCTCTAAGCCGGCGTTGGGTAAACCTGGGCGTCCTCCCCTCTTTATTTTCTTTCTGTGTGTGTGTGTGTGTGTGTGTGTGTGTGTGTGTGTGTGTCTGTCTGTCTGTTTGTATGTGTGTTTGGACATGGAGCAGACCTGGCGGGCTAAGATAAATAAGTATAACAGAAATGACCTCTGGCAAGCGATTTCCGAGCTAAAAGGAGTGGCGACCAATAACATCAAGGTCATGGCCGCGACCGTGTCATGGCGCTGGGTGTGGTGCGGGAAGTGCCACGGAGTTACTCGAGTTGGGCATCTCGGCGGGAGTGCTCCGTGGTATCACCACCCGCGTCCTGAGGGGTTCTTACTTGAACTGGTGGTCGTTTCATAGGGGCACTTCCTTTCATCCCATTCTTCCTCCTCGACCTGAAACTTCCCTTATCCCTAGAGCCGGCGTCGGGTATACCTGGGCGTCCTCCCCACCTTTTTAATTTTATTTGTTTATTTTTCAATTGCCCCCTCCGCCTTTGAGGGGAGTTTTGAAGAAAGAAAAAAAAAGTGTGTGTGTGAGTGCCTGTCGTGTGTTCGCAAATCCTTGTAACAAGCTTATTTTTCACATCTTTCATCCGATCAGGACGAAATTTTCAGGGAATGTGAGGGCTAGGGGAAAGGCTGTCAGTTTCGTTGTTGCCGAATCACTACTCAACTCACTCCGCGCATACGCAAACGTAAATTCTATTATGCTCCATTTTTTACGCTCTAGTTGTCCGATTTCGCTCAAATTTGGATGATAGTTGCAGTGTTACGATTTGATCATCCCATGTCAATTTCAACATGATTTGAAGTTGATGATGATCACTACGTGAAATCCTTGTAACGACCTTAATTTCCACAGTTTTCATCCGATTTTGATGAAATTGTCAGCGATTGTGCTGTTGAAGTTGTAGATGGTCCCTTACCTACTTATTTCATTGTCTTCAACTCATCAGTTCACTCTGCGCTTGCCCAAACGTAAATCACATGAGTATAATTTTTTCGTTTCTTAGATTTCCAATTATGACATTTCACGCTACTTTTTGATTCAATATTTTTCGCTATGGAATTTTTCAAGATCATTTAAAAATTTTCAATGATCTATAGCAATTTTCAGTAAAATGAAACCTTTTTTCTATCAAATGAAACTTCGTACCGACTAAATGAAACCTTGTTCCGAGCGACTGAAACCTCGTACTTACCAAATGAAACCATGTACCAATCAAATGAAACCATTTACCAATCAAATGAAACCATTACCAATCATATGCCACCATTTACCAATCAAATGTAACTCTTATCAACCAAATGACACTTTTTTCTTCAAACTAATGAAACCTTATTCAATCAAATGTAAATTTTTCGAATCATTCAGAAAAAAATTACATTTTTTTTTTATTTTAGATTTTCGCTAAAAAGTTAATACAGATTCACTATAAATTATTACCTAATTTAATGAAGCGGCGTGGCAGCAGTTTCATCATTATGTTTATGACGAAGTTGGAGCAGTCTGTCGCGGTGATCAACAATATGGTGGATCAAAGAGTTTCATTTGATTGAAATGAGATTTCATTTGTTTGAGAAAAAAAGTTTCATTTGGTTAAAAAGAAGTTTCATTTTATTGATTGGTGTATGGTTTTATTTGGTAGGTACGAGGTTTCATTTGATTGGAACAAAGTTTCATTTGGTCGGTACGAGGTTTCAGGTACGAGGTTTCATTTGGTCGGTACGAAGTTTCATTTGATAGAAAAACAGTTAATAAAGAAGAAGCGTGAAATGTCATAATTGGTCAATTAAGAAACGAAATTCGCTAAATCTGAACTTGGTATTAGAACCTCTTGAAACTCATACGGTGGATACAGCTTTCGTACAAGTACGCAACCACGAGAGACATTTTATGTCTTTGCGTCCCCTTTCCCCTTCCTATAAAACCCCGTATTGTACTTTTGTTTGTGGAAATTTATTGCAAAAACACGTTTTAAAAAAAAAATATTTTTTTTCATTCAAATAAATTTCAAAATACAATTTTGTTTTACTCATTCCATAATTACATCATTATTATCATCAGATTTTGTAACGAAGAGTAATGGCCGATGATGAGAAAAGTACGATGTACAGGCTAGAGTTTATTATGGAAAAAACTGGATTCTAGAGCCACTCAGCTGATCTGGGATCGGTCAGTTGTGTTCAGAAGTCCCTCAAGGGCCCACATACCAAATCTCAGAATCGTGGGATCATTAGGGAAAAAACTGGATTCTAGAGCCACTCAGCTGATCTGGGATCGGTCAGTTGTGTTCAGAAGTCCCTCAAGGGGCTACATACCAAATCTCAGAATCGTGGGATCATTAGGGAATCTCCGCGTAACGCTCTCCGCGTGACGCTCCCCGCGTGACGCTTTTTCATTTATGTGCCATAGTAAAGACATAAAATGTCAAAAAGGTTTCATTTGACTAAAATATGCTATATACATTCATGAAAGGTGAACGAGGAAACGTGTCACACCCAAGTTGGCAGACTTTTTAACATGGATATGTCTTTGGGTTGGGGGTCATTCTAAAATTTGCGTAACGATACCAAAATTTGTGACGACCCGGCACTTTAGATTAGTATTAACTCGAAAGGAAAGGCTAGGTAGAATTTCTATTGATTTTTCACGTACAACCAATGAGTTACTAGGGAAGAGTAACTCCCATAGTTTTCATAGTAGGGAAATCGTTCGCCACTTTTTGGAATGCTCTCATTTTATCACAACATCTCATGACCTCTAAGCCATTGTAGTGTCAAGGAATGCTGATTTATTACTCAAAGTGATATACTGATATTGTTTTGTTACCACAATGGAATAATCTTGTGAAAAGAAGGCACTACATGGGTGGTATACAATTGAGTAGTAGGTACCTACTGGTAAGCAGTAGGTACTAGACATATCCATGATCTTTTGTTTTTCCCATCAAGGGAGAAATTAAAATTTGTGGTTAACAAGTTTTTTATTTTATTCGTTTATTTATTTATTTTATTTCTTGGTTTATTATTTTCAATATGAACCTCTGTAATCGACCAAGAAAAAAAAAATTTTTTTTGCTTGTCAATGATAAATTTAATCCCAAAGAATTGATTAAAAACACCCGCAACGCTGTACGATTAATAGTTAGCTTTCCCTAAGGGCTTGAACATCGAAAAAAAAGCTAGCGGATTTATTGAATAGACGATCAAGCTCGAAAGTCCATCAAGAATCGCAACGTAAGCAACGGAACGGAAGCAACGGAAGCATTGTTTTCACTTCCGAGAGATTTAAAAGTTGTGATCTCCACTAAAATCAAACGACTGGATTTTTATTTATTTATTTTCTTTAGAAATTCGTTAAATATCATATGTATGTAGCAACGATAATTCCCTCCTACCTTTCGTTTATTTTCGTTCGAAGAGGGCCGACGGCATAAAATGAGGGAACACGTGGAGTCGCACCTGTGGTTGGCAAGAGGTTTAGTTTAGCGGCTTGGCAGGCAGGCGGACGTATCGACTGGAAAGGTGGACAGGACAGGAAAGGTCTCTGAACTCCACTTCCCTAATTATGACTCTTCTATGAATGTTCATCATCATACCGGAGGCATAGCGAGATCGATTGTTCGAATATCAACAATAGCGGCACCCCGCGTCTCCCGGTTTAGCGGCAGGCAGGCAGGTAAGGGACCTCGGAAGTGGGAGCGGAAAGGAGCAAAAACCGGCTCCGTCGAGTCCCCGAGTTGTCGATCGGATCGATGGGGAAACCCTCGAGACTTGAACCCAGTGGAAAACTAGTTGGGGAAATTAAATGAATAAGTTTAAGAAACGAAAGTTAGAAATTGATCAATTTGAAGGAAGAGTGACTTAAAAAAAGTTCCAGTCATGCAGCATGGAAACTGTAAGCAATTAAATTTATGGCAAAAAAAGTGTTCTAAATACGAGTAATAATCTCCTATTCAAATAGAGGTTTTGAATTTTCAGCTTTTTTCATTGCAGTTTTTATCGATTTTTTAGCAAAGGTGGAAGTGGGAGCGGAAAGGAACAAAAACCGGCTACAACGAGTCCCCGAGTTGTCGATCGGATCGATGGGGAAACCCTCGAGACTTGTGTGGAAAACAGGTTGGGGAAATTAAATGAATAAATTCAAGAAACGCAAGTTAAGAAATTGATGAATTTGAAGGAAGAGTGCCTTAGAAGTGTTAACATTGGATTCAGCGAGAAAAAAATACGTAGAAACCGGCCCCTAACTCGTGGTTTCAAAATTGGCAATTTTTCATGCAAATCCATGTTTTTCAACATTAAAGCATAATTTTCTTCCCTAATTATCAAAGTAAAATTAAAATTGACAATACAATGGAAAAGCTGAGATTCTGAGGAAGTTTTCCCGGTATAGTGCATTTAGAGCAAAACGACAAACGAAAAAAAGTCAAATTCTGAGAAGCTTTCAAAATTTGCATTTTGGCACCTTATGTTAGGTAAAAAGTTCCACCCATGCAGCATGATCGCATGAGTGAATTTTAGTAAATTAACGTATTGCAATTTCATGGCGAAAAACGTATTCCAAATAGCAATGACCTATTCAAATAGAGGTTTTGAGTTTTTAGCTTTTTTTGCAGTTTTTATGGATTTTTAGCAAATTTTAATGAATTATAAGTTCATATTTAGAATAAGATGGGGAAACCGTCGAGACTTGGTGTGGAAAACAGGTTGGGGAAATTAAAAGAATAAATTTAAGAAACGCAAGTTAAGTAATTGATAAATTTTTAAGCTTTCAAATTTGCTTTTAGGCCCCTTATGTTAGGTACAGAGTTCCAGTCATGCAGCATGATCTTATGAGCGAATGTTCGTAAATTAACGTATTGCATAATGGTAAATTGTTTTGAAATTTGAGATTTTTGAGTGCAAGGAAACACTTTCATTCAAACGCTCATTACAATTGACGTCATCATCCAAGAGATTTTTTTTTTTTTTTTTGTTTTTTGCATAAAAACACGCGCAAATAACCGAGATATTGTTGATTTTAAGCTCCAAACCGACCTATCCTGTAGCTTTTTTGCTTGGAAACGTACACACACACACACACAGTAAAATTACATTATACCTGCTTTTTAGTTAGTAAAAAAGGAAAAAAAACCATGGTCGGGAGCTGAAAAATGCATTAATTTGGAGCGCACTGGTGGTGTGGCCGCCAGAAAACAGGCGTAAAAAATCTCAATACGATTGTAAAGGCTCTTTTGGCCAATTTGCGTACGAAAAGCTTCAGGGTAGGCCGGTTTGGAGCTTAAAATCAACCATATCTCAGTTATTTTCGTTCGTTTTTATGCTAAAAAAAAAAAAAAGCAGCTCCAGGATGATGACGTCAATTTTAATGAGCGTTCGAATGTAAATGTTCAGGTTTACCCTACTGTCGAGAGTTGAACCTTGTGGAAAACAGGTTGGGGAAATTGAATGGATATATTTAAGAAACACTAGTTAAAAAATTGATAAATTTGAAGGCAGAGTGCCTTCAAACAAGTTCCAGTCATGCAGCAACATCGTATGAGCGAATTTTCGTAAATTATCGTATTGCATAATAGTTATTAATTTAATGGCAAAAACCGTATTCCAAATAATAATCTCCTATTCAAATAGAGGTTTTGAATTTTCAGCTTTTTTAACTCTTTCTTTTAACTTCGATTCTCTTCTTGAGCTCTTGCTTTCTTTCTTGAGACAAAATTTCAGATCGATTTTTAACCCACTTCCCGATATCCAATCGATCTGAAGTTTTGCACACGAGTTCATGCTGGCGTACATTTTAATTTATCAAATTTTCGCGAAGAAAAAGTTAGTTATACTATAAATTTTCGAAAATTTGAAATTTAATATGGGAAACCTTACAAGTGTATATATATATATATATATATATATATATAAGTAATGATAGGTTAAAGGATAAATCGCTTTTTAAAAAAGTTGCGATTTATTTATACAGGAAAATTACAGGTGGAGGCTAGGAACACACGGTTACGTGACTGGGTTCAGAGGAAGACTGACGAGTCGCGCTCGGTGTCTCCTATTTATAGCTTCTGGTTCGGCTGATGTGGGTGAAGCCTACATCAGCAGGTTTTATTTCAAGAGAGGCGGTTTATTATTACGTAACGCGTCCCCCCTAGGATGAAATTTTAGGCTGAAAAGGATCTGACTCTATAATTTTGATTGAATTTTAAATTTTCTGAATTGAGCAACCCCACATCAAGTTTACCTAATCCGTGTGTTTTACAATATGATAAGTAAAAATGTAAAACGTATTTGAATTAAATTGATTCACTTAATATGAACATGGATTAATTATAAGAATACAATTGATAGTACAATACAATACTACAATACAATATTACAATACAATACTACAATACTACAATAGTAGTACAATACAACGATCAGGATAATAGTACAATACAATGATTGGAATAACAATCATAATTATTTAAATGGACGTTGTACAGCAATTTAGGTATTTAGCTATTAGAGTTTCTGTTGAGGATTTGGTAGTACTTTACTGCGTTTAGGCATATTATTGATCCTACGATGATATACAGGAGTACTGTCCAAATACTGGGGATCGAGTAAGGTTTTAAGCTCCAGTGAGTTATTGGGCGGACGTCTTGTAGGTTGATGTTTTTAAGCTCTAGGTTTTTAAATTGAATTTCCTTAGTCGGTCGTTGTATGTCCGTAAGCGTTATGTGGGCGTCTACAATTAATTGTGGTCGGCCGGCTGTTTCACTATGGGGGGCGAAAAGCGTCTGGTTCTGGTAAGACAAGTGGTGCTTACCCGGTGAGGCTAGGTAAATACCGTGGAGGGTTTTGGTCTCTACTGTGTTGTCTTGGGCTATGCTAATAACATCTCCTTTAGGAAAAAATAGGAGGTAATTGTTTATATCTAGCATGAGCTTGACATGGTTGTTATCGGTAATAAGTTTTACATACTGACATTTAGTGGTGGAACCAGTGAGGAGGAATTCTGTTTCACATTCGGGGTGAAATGGTGAAATTAGAAAGTTTGGGCATAATCGTATATGTCCAGGTGGACATGGTTGGGACAACGGATAGGTTCTAGTACTTGATTTTAAGTGATATTTAAGAGTGGGTACTATGGTCATAATGGTGTGTGAGTGTGTGGTATCCTTCCACTATTTTTGTCGGTCCCAGACGGCTGGCTAGTAATCCCGGGTTGAGGGTTATGTTTTTGATGGTCTGGTCTGTCGAGTCTGTCTGTCCGAGGAGAAAGACGAGTAATCCATGGACGAGGAAAAAGGTTTTCCTGTAACATTTAGAGTAAGTCCGTTTTTAGGATTTCGTAACAGATCTGTTCTCTTAATGTTTGGGCGTCTAGAGTTTTAGGGAGTTGTTCGTTAATCGTAAGGAGTTTTGCGAACTGGCATAGGAAAACGCCACAATCGTTTCCGTTGTTCTGTTGGGGTGTGTTAGGTGGAGTCGAAAGTTTCCAGTTCTGTGTGTCTAGTGGTGTTCCCCTCTTGTCTAGGTGTTCACTTTCTAAGTAGCGGATTATGTCTTGTAAAATTTCGGTTCCGTCCTTGTTCAAAGAGTCGTAGTAGTTTATTTGTTTTGTTTTTGTTTTAATTTCGATTAATCTCCAGTGGGAGGATTTGAAAATGGGGATCAGGATTATGTCTTTGCTAAATATGTCCGACTTTTTGGTGTATTTTCGAACTCGTTCGTAACCGCCAAATTTGTAGGATACGTATAGGAAGCTGTTGAAAGAGTAGGATTTTGGTAGGTTGTCGTTGCGTCGGCTTCGTTCGTCTATCAGTTCCATGTAAATGTTAATTACTACGTCATTCAGCCAGTTATTGTCTTTTAGGGTTATCAAGTCTTCGCGTGTCACCTTTAGTCCGAATTTACTTGCAAGGATTTCAGTTTTGTCTAGTTTAGGGTCCCATGCGTTTGCTACTGTGTCCGTAAATTTTTTGGGGCGTCGTACGTTGGAGATGTGGATTTTCTCTTGGGTATTGTGATGACGGGGAATTATTAATGCAGTTTTAAGTTCTGGATTTATTGCTTTGACGTGTTCCTGATTGAATTTCGGTCTGGTTTTGGATTGTTTTTGGACCGTTTTTACGTAAATTTCCGGTGGAATTGCGGGAATTTCTTCGCGGCCTTCATTCTTCTTTTCTATGTATTTCTCTTTTGCAGAATGAAGTTTTTCACCTACTTGGGCGTATAGAGCTTTCATTTTTTCCTTGTGGGAAGAAAGATAGCTGTTAGCCACGATTTGATCTATGTTCAAGTCTAGTAAGGTGTCCGGTTTTACGTGTCCGTATAACAGTTCGAAAGGGGTTAACTTGGATATCGAGTGAATTGAGTTATTGTAAGCCAGTACGGCGTATTTGACTTTGGTGTTCATAGTCGATTTTTTATGCTCATTTCTTTCATTCAATATCCTAATGTGTTCTATTAGAGTGGAATGGAAACGTTCGATCAGACCATTGGAGTCTGGGTGTTGGGAAGATGTGAAGTGTATGTTTATGTTGTGTAGTAACAGAAATTCTCTGATTATGGAGTTTTGAAATTCTGGGCCGTTGTCTGCTACGATGGTTTTGGGGATTCCATAATTGGTAAAGTGAGTTAGTAGTGCGTCCACAATGTCTAAGGCGTTCGATGATTTTAAGTTATAAGCTTGTGCATGTCGGGAGAAGGAGTCTATAACGGTTAGAAATTTTGAGCCTTCTAGGGTCATTTTGTCGATATGTATGGTTTCTAAAGGTCGTGAAGCGGTTGGTGTAACATTATATTTGACTTTGATCGGGTTCCGATCGTATTTACATCTTACACAGATGGTGCAGTTGTTGATAAATCTTTGAATGGTTTCCTTCATGTTGGGCCAATAATGAGTTCGCTTCAGGTGGTTGTAGGTTTCTTCAATGCCACGATGGTTGGTTAGGCCTTCGTGATATTTTTTGATTATTTCTGACCTTTTGTTTTCGTCGGTTATGTCCTCTAATTTTTTGGTGTATTTTGTCATTGTTATTTCCGAAAAGGCAAAATTTTTCGTCATGATATTCGTAAACTGTTCATAAATGTCTTCTGTAAAATAAAGTCCGTATTTAATTTTGGGTAGGATGTACTCTTTTACGAATTTTATGGTATCTGATTCTAAGTTATTTTTATTTAAGTAAACGGTGGTTCTATTCTTATTTTCAAATATTTTTTCGACTTTGACAGGGTCTTTCATCGGGAGTTTCGTTAAGTTGATTACGACTTGGTGGTTACAATTATTGACTGGTTCGTCTCTAATTGGAATAGCTACGATTGCATGACCTATGGCGTTAGAGTGAATCGTGCTGCTAGGGTTGGATTGGGAATCATTGCATTCGTCGTCAGAGTCAAAATTTACGATTATGGAAGCGGGAGTGTCTACGTCCTTGTCTGTCATTCGGAGGAGGGATTTTGGAGTTAAGGCTTCAAAAAATACGTCGACTGCTTTGTCGGCTTCAATGGGCTCGTTTTCGTTGTTGTTCAGTAGTTCAACACGAGAAAGGGCGTCAACGTTGGAATTCAACGTTCCTTTCTTGTAAACAATGTCGAAGTCGTAAGCTGACAATTTTGTGCGCCATTTGAATAGTTTAGAGCCGGGTTCTTTTATAGAATATAACCATTGCAAGGGTCTGTGGTCGGTGTGAATTTTAAATTTTCTACCGTAGAGGTACGGTCGAAAGTATTGTACGCCCCAAACGACTGCAAGGAGTTCTCTCTCTATTGTGGAGAGGCGTTTCTCGGAATCGCAGAGAGTCCTTGACGCGTAAGCTATCGGCTTATCGTGTCCGTCAACCGTCTGGCTCAGCACTGCTCCAACCGCAATGCCGCTTGCGTCCGTTGTTAAGTGAAATAATTTTGAGAAGTCTGGGTATTGCAGGATGGGTTCGTTAGTCAGTAAATTTTTGCAGGTTTCGAATGATTCCGCGTATTCGGGGTCTTTCGTATCAATTTTGCTTCCTTTCTTTAAGCATTTTGTCATGGGTTTGGTAATTTTCGCGAAATCTTTAATGAATTTTCTGTAATACCCTAGTAGTCCTAAAAATGATTTGATTTCTTTCGTGGTGGTTGGAATGGGATAATTTTGAATGGCTTTGATCTTGTCGGGGTTCGGTTTTACGCCGTTTGGGGTGATTATGTGACCTAAGTATGCAATTTCTTTGCGTAGGAATTCGGTCTTGTCAAGTTGTACCTTGAGGTTTGCTTTGCGCAATCTCTTGAATACTTCCTCAAGACGGGTGATGTGTTCCTGCAAAGAAGTACTGTACACGATGATATCGTCGAGGTAAACACAACAGTACTCATTCGTGATACCACGTAAAACACTATCCATCAGTCGTTGGAATGTGCTTGGCGAGTTTTTGAGGCCAAATGGTAAACGATTGAATTCAAGATGGTAAGTAGGTGTACTGAAGGCTGTTTTTGCAATACTTTCGGGACTCATTTGAATTTGGTGAAATCCGGATTTAAGATCAATCACACTGAAATACTGGCATCTGCCTAATTTATCTAACAATTCCGAAATCTGAGGTAGCGGGTATCGGTCTTCGATTGTTTTTTCGTTGAGTTTTCGATAATCGATCACGATTCGAAATTTAGGTTTGCCACTAGCGTCAGCTTTTTTGGGGACGATCCAAATTGGGGCGTTCCAGGGGCTTTCGCTATGTTGGACAATTCCTTGTTCTAACATATCCTCGATTTGCCGGTCTACTTCTTGTCTATAGATTTCTGGGAATCGATAATTACGGGCATGAACGGGTATTTCATCTGTGGTTCGGATTACATGTTTAATATTGTGGGTGAAAGATAAGGGTTCATTATCCTGATGGAAAACATCGGAATATTTATTAACTAAATCTGTGATCATTACCTTTTCTTCTTCATTCATGTGATTTAGGCGTAATTTAGATATGTCAAAAGTGAATTTAGAATTTTCATCGAAAATGTTGTTTAGCGATTCTACAGGGATTTCATCTAAAGTTTCTACTTCTATGGGGGAAATTTGGGAGAATTTGCCGGAAGTTGGTTTTGGATTTAAAATTCGCACGTTGGTTTCATAGTCTTCGACGTGAACCAAGCACTCGGGGATTTCCATCTCTCCTATTTTTAAGTAGGGGAGGACAGCATCTCCTTGCTCGAGGTTTTTGACTCTAATCTTGATTTGCTGGATGGATCTAGCATCTATCATGTGGGTTTCCGCATATTCAGTGCCTAGATATTTCAGCGGGATATTTAGGTACGGGGTGAGCAAGTAGTCCTCGACTAAATCGATTTTTGCTCCTATGGCTTTCAGGTTGTCTATCCCTATCAAGAGGTCGAATTTGTCGTGGAATTTAAATATGTTGAATTTTAAATTTAGATTTTTCTGTCTGAAAGCGTCTCCGCAGGGCACTAGAGTAGTATGGCTGCCTCGCGAAGAACCGTGGGCGGTTCTGACGAAAAATGGCTCTAATTTGCGTTTATTTGGGAAGAAATATTCTGCGATTTCAGGGTTTACATAACTGGTTGTGCTTCCGGTGTCTATTAGAATTTTCAAGTTGAATTTTGGTAGGTCTATATACGGGAGTTCACTAATGGTTTTCTTGTTTAAGTTCATTAAGTCGTATTGGGGAATTCTGGGTCGCTTTCCTCTAAAAAATGGGGGCTATCGAATTCGTTTTCTTCTACTGGTTGGTATACGTCCGTTTCGTAAGTTGTGTCTTCGCAAATTTCGGGGTCGTCAGATTGTATATCGGATACTTCAACGTTGTTGAAGTTTGGATTAGATGTGCGCCAAGACATGGGTGTCGGTTTTCCTGATGGGTTAGGGACGTTTTGTCTCGTGGGCGGTGCATTTGGTTTTTGGTTTGAAGGCTGAGGGCTCGAGTTTGGTTTTGAGGAATTTGCCTGAGGGGCTGATTTTTGGTTCTGGTTATTTGTATTCCGATTGGAATAATTTTGGCTTGAATAACCGTGATTTGGTCTGAAATTTGACGGGTTATTAGGTTTTTGTGAGGTGTTTGGCGATGGTCGTGAAAAATTTTGATGTGGCTTGTTCTGATTATATGACCTGGTTTGCGATGAATTTTGAGAACTTTGAGGGGTCTTAGTTTTGTTGTTGCAAAGTATCTGATAGTCGTTCGTTAGCCATGACAGCGCCGTGTTCAAATCGGCGGGCTGTCTCGTTCTCAAGATGCTGCCAAGGGGTTCTTTTAATTGTAGTAAGAAACAGCGAAGTGCTACTTTCTTATAATTCATGATCAAAATTTCGTGATTTGGGACATCGTGAGTTTGGAGGTAAGCGATTAGGAGATTTAGGGTTTTAGTTATTTTATCATGGAATTTGAAGGGTGATTCCCCTTCATTCTGTTTTGACGTGACTAACTCAATTAATAGGGTAACGTCGTCTCTACGATCCGTGTAGGTCTCAATTAGGGCCTGCCTGATTTGTTCGTAGGTTGTGAGATTTGCCGAAAAAATCTGTTCCGAGGCGGGGGATACAATTTTAGCTTTAATTGCGTTGATGATCATTACATTTTGAAAGTCTAGAGGGTCATTTTTGTTGAAAAATTTATTGTGGATTTGTTGGGTAATTTCCAAGAAATGATTTAGTGTTTCAGGGGAACCTTTAAAGGTCGGAATCAGGTCCAAATGTTCCTTTTTCAAAGTGGGTAAGTCATTGTTAGTGGGTCTCTGTTCCCTAGGCGAAATCACCTGGTTTACAAGTAAATTCTGTATTAGGGCGGTCAGTTGGCCTATCTGTTCCGTCTGGTGGTTAATAATTCCTACATAGTCAGTCGGTTGAATTTGAACGTTTTGGGTTCCTGAAGTTCCGTCCATTTCGGGTATCGTTTGAAAATTTCTAGGAAAGAGTGTTAGATCAAGCCAGGGGAAGCTGGCGTGAGGGAATTTTTTGTTGTGTTTTGGAATTTTGATTTATCTTTTCAGACGAAAATTTCGTCTTATAAATCGACTCGAGTGGGTTTCAGTTATTGATTAGTTTGTAGCTGTAATACAAAAATTATAATATACAAATAATATTCATTAATTAATCATGCAAATGAGACAATGAAAAATTAAAATTAGATGTCTTATTTGTAAACTGAAGGTCACGGTCGTAAGGGATCCGAGAGCGTCTTCTTCCAGCCGGGAATTCTTGGTAGAGATTACGGAGGATTTTTAAAGGGCTTGATAAGGCAAGCGGGTGTACGTGCAGATAGCAAGAGCGGTCTGCGTGCGGGTCAGGTGACGAGGTGACAACTTGATATGCCTTCAAGTTGACGATAAAATGTTTTAGTCTTCGCGACTTATTGTTTGAGATACGTTCGTTCTCGAACGATTTGAAAATTAAGGTTGATTCGAAATGTTTCGAATGGGGTTTTGTGACGGTGAAATTTGGGAGAGTGAATGTGCTTTTCACTAGTTGGGAAAAAGAAATATGCTTTTTCTTCTTCCAAATTCGGGGAAAATGTTAATATGTTAATTGATTTGGGTTTACTCACGCTGGAGCCGTCATCTGCCAACGTGAGGAGTCTTCTCTGTTGAAATTTGTCCGCCGGGTCCTGTTGATGCCTTCTGCGTGCCTGTTTGGTACCTTCTTCGTGGGTAGTAGGGTCTGGTGGAGTCCGGGTCCTTTTGATATTCCCTCAAAAAGGTCCTGGTTTCTTCACGTCCTCATAGACTGCGCCAGTAATGATAGGTTAAAGGATAAATCGCTTTTTAAAAAAGTTGCGATTTATTTATACAGGAAAATTACAGGTGGAGGCTAGGAACACACGGTTACGTGACTGGGTTCAGAGGAAGACTGACGAGTCGCGCTCGGTGTCTCCTATTTATAGCTTCTGGTTCGGCTGATGTGGGTGAAGCCTACATCAGCAGGTTTTATTTCAAGAGAGGCGGTTTATTATTACGTAACGTATATATATATATATATATATATATATATATATATATATATATATATATATATATATATATATATATATATATATATATATATATCCCACTAAATATACTATATATACTAAATATACGAACTCTCCACTCAATTTTTAAACTACCTGTTCAACGTGATGGTAAATTAGAAAGACTACCAAATTTGAAGGTTCAACAATGAATACATGTCTTATCTTATATCCCACTAAATATACTATATACTATTGAACGTCTGCATAAAATGACAACGAATCCAGGGTCAATAAAATATTAAATGATTTTCCTTGTCAATTTAATTTAAGTTATTATCAATGTGATTTTGAAACAATGTGATTTTGTTTCAATTTACTGTTGCCAAGAAACTAACAAATATTGAAACAACAATAAAATTAACCGAGAACATGAGAAAAAGAAAGAGTTACATTAAAAACTTGTTTCTATGGGTTCCTTTTTTATGCAGTTTATATCGAATTTTTAGCAAATATTAATGAATTATAAGTACATTTTTCGAATGAGATGGGGAAACCGTCGAGACTTGAACTGTGTGGAAAACAGGTTGGGGAAATTAAATGAATAAATTTAAGAAACGCAAGTTAAGAAATTGATAAATTGATGACGTAACTACCGCTTCACCTTCACAAATCAAACAATTCTTCAGGATATCTTCATTTTGACCCAGGTTGTTTATACTAGTTGAAAACCCTCCCAACCTTCCAAGTGAACATTTAATTAAAAATTTAGCTTTCCCTGTATAAATCTATTATATATTTACATTGAATTATGGTTATTATCTCCTTATTTTCTTTATTATAGTTGCTATGTATGATATTTCTGTGACCCACTTTGTAAATGTGCGGATTTTCTTCCTATAATACGTGAAGACCTATATTGAAAAATAAACAGAAGGTAGCCATTTCAAAAAATATTACCCATACTGATTTCGTCAGAACAGAAGCTAAACTAAGTAAATAGCTAAACTGGCGAAAAAATGTATTTCCTTTAAAAATGTTTAAGAGCATATTAAATCTATTTTCATTATTTTTCATTTACAGACATTGCAAAATGTGCAGATATATAGTTATGTTCATGTACCTCATGTAAAAAGAAAATAAAAGCTTTTAAAATTGAATTGAAATTGAAGTAACTATTGAAAACAACGGATCAAAACCTAAATGAATCGTTCATAATTCGATTATTTCCATTTCACAGAAACATCGATAGTGCATTGACTCGATATTAACAACAGGCGTTTCATAACGTCATCCACCACTTCCCTTCGTCTTCGGGGGACAAAGAACCAATAAAACAGTCGGTGAGATCACCCAGACGGCTATTGTGCTGGATATCACGCCCTCTAGGGATCATTATTTCATCACGTAGTTCCCGGATGTTCCGCTAGGCAGAGTTCCTTTCCAGGACTCAGACGGTATGGATACTCTGCTCCAAATGAACCGCTCTCAAGGAACTGACTACAAGCTGGTGACCGAAAACCGTTTTACCAACAAAACCAAATACATGGAACCCGTGAACCATTAAAACTAAAATCCTTAATTTAACTTATCCTGATCATTAATTTTAAGCAGCATAAAAATAATAGTTGCACAATTTAAGATATATAATACAGCATTTATAAGGTTAAAATCTCTATTTGAATAAGATGTCAATTGTTTGACCATGGTTTACTTTGGAAGTGATGTAATGATGATTGGAACTCATTTTGTAATGTTAATATTTATTTAATTTATTAAGATACAATTCTCAGTAGATATGAAGATTATCAAATGCTTTTTTACGCTTTTTTTTGGAATCTTGACTCTTTTGTAGAGTATAATATTCACCTTTTAGGTGGATTACGAGTTTCAACAAATGGTTGAACCTTTCAAAATATGGTTGTAGGTTGGTACCTTCCCACCTGCACAAGTGTTGCCGCCAAAGCTGTGGTAAAGTTGAAGGGGTAAAAGCAATTTGTGAAGAGTGAAACTGAAACCGTCAAATACTTTGAAGAAATGAACATTAATTTTTCTTAGGAGATTACAATGTTTTATTAGAACAAAGCGTTGATAATAACCTAAAATTATCGATACTGTCCGTCAGTATCGATACTTAAGCGAATCGATTATCAACCTAGGAAATACTTCCGGAAAGGTTAGAATACTATCATCATGAACGTGAGAGGGGAAAACCTCCTAGTCAGGCTGGGTTTTCTCGACCACCGAGTTAAATGTTAAATGTTTCGGGTTTCTCGAGGGTTGGTCAATGAAAAGTCTATATTCTAGGCCGAAGTTTTGAAATATTTATATTTCATCTTCAGGATTTGGAAACCTGTATTTGAACGCTTATTTCATAGGGAGATCTGTAGGGGTCAAAACGTTAAGAAAATCGTTTCCTGAACACTCGAGTGAGAAGGTCTACTAGGAAACGGCGGAACTGTGAGACGAATCCTTCAAGACTCAGCAGTACTGCGCAGTGGCGCACTCAGAAAATAATTATGGGGGGGGGCTGACTGAGGGTCCCTGGGCCAACCAACGGAAAACTTTTTAAAACTTCTTTAGAATAACCGGTATTTTAAGGAATTACTTTAAGTTTATTTTAGCAAATAAAAAAAAATAGGTGTAAATACACCTATTGGCTGGGCTATCAGTGAATAAATGAAAATCACATGAAATTAATTTCTGAGTTCAATCTAAGGTATAACGGTAAGAGATAAGATAAAAACTCATAGGAGCAAAGTTGTAGATCTTTTAAAATCAGTAGGTGCTGGCACCATCAGTTTTTTGATAGGACCTATAGTTTTGCCACAATCATCCACCGAACGGAAATAACAGATGTGACCTCCATTTTGAATTTTTTTCGAACAAAAATTAAAAATTTTCAATATCTTTTAGTTTGCTGTTAGTTAAGCCATATAAGCTATAAGTGTACCAAATTTCAAGTTTCTAACTCGTCCAGAAGTACTTTAGATTCGGTAAACGTGCATCAGTCAGTTATACATATGGGTACACGGTGAAACAAGCTGCCACTGAGTAGGTGTATATTACCGATTTTCAAAACTGTTGTACTTTTTCAAAAGAAAATTAGATTTGATACAACTTTTGTTTAAAACATTTTTCCATATTTTTATTCGTTAATTAGCTGTTGTTAGATGAATTTCATTGTTAGTCGGAAAAAAATTTTTTTGATAAAAATTATCGATTTTCGATCCATCATATCTTCTACATTTAATGTCCGAAATTCAAAAACCAAAGGGTTATTTGTACACAATTTAATGCTCTTTCATATTGGTAGGAATAATTATTTCCCTCAGATGCTTAGTTTTTGAGCAATTACAAGAAAACTGAAAAATGTCGGAAAATTTCATGGTTTTTTGCGATTTTCACTGTGAAGCCGTCATTTTTTTTGTTGGCAAACTTCAGATTCGGATTCAGCACACCAAAAAACATAAGAATCCGTCGAGAAACCTTCTACCCTAATTTTTTCTTGAAACAGGCACTTTTTAACACCATTTGACTGGGCTAAAATATGAAATAGGTACGTTTTATTTATTTTTTAGTCATTTCTTAGGAATAGAAATGCAGCAATGCAGCTATTTTTTTCGTAGCTGTAGTGAAATGTAACTCCCGCAAACCAGTATTCAGTATGCGATGTGTCCACTATTGGCGGATTTAAAAACAGAATGTAATTTTTTTCTTGAGGGGTGGACTGCGGGAAATTGCCTAATTTAGTTTTCCAGTCTGCTGAATGGAATATCTAGCAGAAGACAATAGTCATGAACCTAGGAGGTCTCTGTAAAATGCTTTGGATTTCTCGAGGGTTGGTCAATGAAAAGTCTATATTTTAGGCCGACGTTTCGAAATATTTATATTTCCTCTTCAGGGCTTGGAAAACTGTATTTGGACGCTTATTCCATGTCCTCTTCATAGAGCTTAAGTGGGTAGCTATCTACTTAAACAACATCTTTGTGTATACTGAGAAAACTTTGGGTTGAGCTGAGAAAACATTAAGTTTTACTGAACAGAGACTAAAATTGAAGTTTTAAGAAAGAGATGTATAACCGCAACGTGGACAAAAATACTATGGTAGTATACATTATTATATATATATACTATATTATAACTTCAATTTTAGTCTCTGTTCAGAATAACTTAAATAATGTTTTTTCAGCACACCCCAAAGTTTTTTCCCAGTTTTCTAAAGATACACAAAGATGTTGTTTAAGTAGATAGCTACCCACTAAAGCTCTATTCCGAGGATATGAAATAAGCGTCCAAATACAGTTTTCTAAGCCCTGGAGATGAAATATAAATATTTCGACACGTAATCCTAGAATATAGACTTTTCATTGACCAACCCTCGAGAAACCCAAAACATTTTACTGAAACCTCATGACAATTGTTTCCTAGTAGACCTTCTCACTCGTGTGTTCACAGGAAACGATTTTCTTAATGTTTTGACCCCTACAGATCTCCCCAACCCCGCTAAAACTGACTTTTACACCAACACAAATGTGGGTTCATTTGATATGATCAATTTTATGTTTTTTTGTATGAAACTCGTTAGCTCAACAGTAAAAACGGATTTGGATTAAAATACGTAGAAACCCTTGTGGTAAATACCACAAACTCCTATTTTCATGGAAGGTCATTTTTCAAGTATACCCAAAGATAGTGTTTTCTTCCCTAATTATTAAAGTAAAAGTAAAATTAACTATACCGTTGAAAGCTGAAGTCTTACAGGCAAAATTTCAAATGCTGGATTTCAGGAAACAAGATGAGCGTTTGAAAAAAGTGTAGATTTCTAAAATTTGACAAATTTTCCTTTTCGAGTTCATTTTTCACCCGTTTTGCCGATTCAAAAAAATGAGATTTTCTATCAGGGTATTGATTTTACGCTCCTGCCGATTGGGCGAGTAGGTGGTCCAAACGCCACGTCCATTTCACGTTCCATTTCTCTATTCGATCTATACCGACGTTTTATGCTGACTGCTCGGCAATGAACAAAGAAAGCCTGTCACGATTCCCTCATTGCAGCCAACCACTCAATGCACCAAAGAAGCTCATCCCATCCCAACGACCTCATCAACATGATACCTAATCAACATCCACCACTCCCTCGCCTCGAACGTCTTTTGAAAAGAAAACGCCATGGTGACTTTGCGAATGGTTTCAACTAAACATCAACAACTCAACATCCTAACAGTTCCGATCCACGTACTTTCATAACAGTAACATTCTCATAGTTCCTAAACACTTAATTTCCACTATTCCAAAAATCTGACTTTACTAGGATAAGACATTGGACTTTTAACAAGGTTCCTATTTACATGTGAATCAGCTATTAGATCGTGCTAGCAATGAGAGTGCTTAGCACAATGTTGTTTCTTAATAAACTCCATTAAATAAATAAGTAAATAAATAAATAAATAAATAAATAAATATATATATATATATATGTATGTATATATATATATATATATATATATATATATATATATATATATATATATATATATATATATATATATATATATATATATATATATATATATATATATATATATATATATAAAGAGAATGTAATCATAATTGTAATTGCAATCATAAGTGTAATCGTAAGCATATCTTCAGGTTTAGTGATGATAATCGTAATTGTAATCTCAACTCTAAAACCCTATGATTGTAATCGCAATTATGATTACGATTACACCCAACTCTGTTAGGTACCTACCTATAACTCCTTGCTACCTATTTTTATTTTTTTTTAATACCTACCTACATTTTCAAGATATAAATATGCAGGGTGTCTACAGGTCACGGATTCCTGGAAAGTCCCGGAAAAGTCACTAATTTAATAGTAGGGCACGGATAATTCCGAAAGTCACGGATTTTAATATAGAAGTCACCGATTTTTATGGCGTCTGTAACCAAATAATCATAACATAATGCCAGCAGTTACCGGATATCACAAAACATACGAAAGAATCAATTGAGATTTTTGAATCTATATAGTACCTACTGACTGACTGGCGTCGGCAACGTCGGGCCAGGCCTAGTAAAAGAAAAGTAAATTGCACACTCTGGTCCGTTTACAGGTGGCTTAGCATCTTTGGTAGTAACGAAGGCCAGGGCCGCCACATGGGGGGGGGGGGGGGGGGGGGCAAGTGGATACTGTTGCCCCGGGCCCGGGCCCTGGGGGGGCCCGGTCCGGTCCTGTGTTTAGTAAATAAAGAATTTTAGAATTTTTAGGCCTACATAAAACAGAGTGTATTACACTTGACGGGCCCTGATCAGATTACATTTGATTTACTACACCAGATTGTATCTCTTAAACAGTTGCGATGGCCCAAAATATTACTTTTACCCTTTACCGTCTTTACCAGTAGGCACTCGACTGAAGACTGAAGACTTGGGAGAGAGCATCCATGGGCTAAGAAAGGTTGAATTCCCTTGCCATTCTCAGCATTAAGCACAAGTTAGCATCCAAACTTGACTTATCTAAGGTTATTAAAGAATTTTCACTTGAAAAGGCACGAAAGTTTCAAGCGTTTTGTCTTGTATTTTTCAAATGCAAATACACTTTTCTTCACTTCACTTTATTAGTTTTAATTTTTCATTCAAATTCAAATTATAGCCTATTACAGTTTTCTATATTTAAAAAGTTTTCCACAATTACCTTTAATTACAATAACAGAATGCTATTATAACTCAACAAAACCAATTTCTCATTTTACTAATTCATATTTTTTATAGTTTTTCACTGAATAATTATTGTATCTTTTGTTGTTATAAATCTAATTCTTTACTGCATAGCTTCATTACAAGTAGATAAACTGTAATAAAACAATTATATTTTTGTAGATTTTTTCCAAAATTAATAAATGTATTCTTTCAAACATAATCATTGTTTCAATTAATTCCTTCAGCCATCTTGTATACAGAGACTTTCCTTTTTAATCCGTCCATAACATTAAAATAAAGTTAATTGTATATGTTGATTAATGATTATATGAAATTTAGTCAATCATAATTTCTGCCACAATCGTCCAATTGAGGAATGAGTAAATTGGAACTTATCTGAATACGCCCTCTATTCACAAACAATTGTATTTAAAGTAGTTAAAATAAAAATCCTATGACTGATTGGATATAGCATTTTTGTTTCAAGGTAATTTATGGCATTTTTATGGTTTTGTAATTGGTTGGTAATTACTAGAGTATGAATACTTGAATTTTCAATTCTTAAGTTACACTTTAATTTTGATTAAATGTTGAATAAAAAGTAGTGAAGTAGTAAGAGTTCAGCCCCTCAAGTGTTCTTATTCGAACACTGAACCTTGGTAGGAAGTATAAATGATTTTTCGTTTGGTTAGAGAAGGTTTAATAGTTTTTTTTTAACAATTATCATAGCCATCTCTAGTAAAAGTGGCGCGACAAAAAAAAAAAAAAAAAAAAAAAAAAAAAAAAAAAAAAAAAGGGGGGGGGGTGGGTTATAGAGAGAGAGAGGCCCGTGGCCAGAATCTGGTCCCGGGCCCGACTTGGAGATGTGGCGGCCCTGCCAAAGGCATGATATATGATTTTAAAACCTCTTCATCCAAAAGAGTGACTGACTTGAAGAAGAAGAAAGAAAAAGAAGATGATGAGAAAATTGCACACAAAAGGGCAGCAATAGAAATAAAGGAAGTAAAATTAAAAAACAAAAATTTTTGGAATAGAAGAATGAAGAATTGAGTGTAATAGACTCTTAACTCAATTCATTATTGAAGGGAGTGTAAACGTTCCAAGCTTTTTTTACCGTACCTATCGGTTGCTTAAGGCCACATAGACCTATAAATATATTGAACATTTGCATATATTCTGTAAACACATTTTGTTAAAGACTTCCATAACTTATTCTTAGTAGTAAGTTGCAATATAAATAGAATATGCTAATTTGGGCATGCCCTACATAAGGTATAAGTAGGTATTTCATAGCTTTTCCCTAATTAATCTAAGTTTGGTCAATTTATTACAGTTTTATTGAAGTTCATTTTTCCTGGATCACCAACAACGGTCTTCAGATATCTCCTCTTCAATGAGAAGCTTAAAATTAAACCGTCCTTCTCAGTGTCAGATTGGAAGGATAATTCATCGAAGGATATTTTCGGTTTTGCGTCATTTCCACGGAGTTCAGCGAAAAAGGAGGTTCTCTACGTGACACCTGTTACGAAACGATTCATTTTCTGTGTTTACATTATTCATACCTACCTTGCAGATGGAAGTTAGGTAGGTATCTACCTGCCTACCTCCACAGTCGCTGAAAATGATTACGTAATTGTAGTAAGTGGCTTCCTACGTAATTCATGGTCCGGGGAAAACTTTGGTATCAACCTAATTCATTAATGTATAGCTAGTTAGTATACATGGTCTCCTCCAGTGTTGGGTATAATCTTATCGACGAATACGAATACGATTGTAATCGCGATAATTATTCGTTGATTCTGAGTCAACTGTGATTATACGTATTCGTGTAATCGTATTGGTCTGCCGGCGATTACACGTAAACAACCCATAAAAATCACGGTCCCTCCCATAATATGCGGAGCCTTGCTAAACTTACCTAGCTTCAGAGGGACGTCCTTAAAGCGAATTCAACGATTGGAGCCCAGCCTATTTGTCTCAAATCTATTTCAATAGGACGTCCCTCTGAAGCTAGGTAATATTAGCAAGGCTTCGCATATTATAGGAGGGACGCCCTAGTGATTTCATGACCGTGACCCATTTTTATGGGTTGTATTTGTGTAATCGCCGACAGACGAATACGATTACACGAATACGAATATAATCGCAGTTGACTCAGAATCAACGAATAATTATCGCGATTACAATCGTATTCGTATTCGACGATAAGATTATGCCCAACACTGGTGTCCTCGAACCCCCCCCCCCCCCCATCCCTGCTAAAGTCACTATTTATCAGTCAAACAAGAAAAAATTTCAAACTTTTTAACATTGAAAATGTCTTAGTCGACGGGTCAAACGGAAATATTGTTACGGAAATTTTGTTACGCAAAAAAAAAAAAAAAAAAAAAAAAAAAAACGTCACGCAACCTATAAACAAGTTAGATGTTGTTTTCTTTTGATTTTCACGTACAACCAAGCCGTTGCTGGGGAAATGAAAGTTCTTTAGTTTTCCGTTGGAAAGCTCTCGATTTATCACGCATTTCTTTCATACTTGTTCTTCCATTTATGTCGTAGTTTTATATTTATTTATGTTATAAATGGATATAGTAAACAATGCCGCTTGTTTTGTTGTCACTTGGTTGAGAAGTTAATCTTGGTTATAGTAATTGTAGACGTGCACCATAACAGAAAATTACCTACCTGTGAATTCATATTCGTGGAAGAATTAGGCATCGTCGAGACTGGCTTACAGCAAATTCGGTAATTGTGTGTCAATAATTATTTTATGTTTTCTAATTGTTATTTTATTTAAAACAATAAAAAACATTGAAATTACTGAGACATTTTCAATGCTCATAGCTCTTCTCTCATAAGAGAGAACGTACGAGCGGCCTGCCGTGTTTTTTTCTCGTGTTTTCGACCTTACGTCATTAAAACAGCAAAAACTACAACAATTAAAAAAGTAAGTTCAAATTTGAGTATATCGTTGGCAAGAGCGTTAAATTTTCTTTCTATCTAATGCAAAATCAAAATTTTTTGTAAGGATCTCAAAAATGACGAGATTGCACATGCTCAAATGTGCGCAATTTACATCAACTTCATTTTTTTTTTTCCGTTAATGGCCATTTTTTATAGCAGATTGGAATTGTACGTGAAATTTTATGAACTTTCGGTGCGCAAAAACGGGAGCGATTCCGCTTTAAAAATGCGAAATTCCGCTCTAGAAGGGTAAAAATTGTGAAATAGGCCCTGAGTATGTGAAGATATTCATTTTCCACGTGTAATACATAATTTTGGGGTATTTCTTCGTGTTGAACCTCGTAGTTCATTTATTGATATTTTTTGCTACACCAACTTCAGAAAGCACCGACATATAACCCAAATAGCACGAAGCGTTGGTACTAAAATTTAGTTTTCTCGATGTTTTCCCAAATTCGGTGTTCTGCAGAGGGACCAATGATTTGCTTGGAAAGGCTATCTGATACAGAAATCATAAACCTTTGTGTGATACCTACTCAGCATCGTTTTGCTTCCGAGTCTACCTATAGGAAGCATTGTTATCACTTTCGGGAGAAAAAAAAAATTTTTTTGGCCTCCAAAATCAAAATTTCTACTCGCATTTTACGTTTTAGACCATTCTGAACAACTTTGGTTCCGTGTCTGTCTGTGTGTGTATTTGTGTGTCTGTGTGTCCGCAAATCCTTGTAACAAGCTTATTTTCCACAGTTTTCATCCGTTTTGGATGACATTTTCAGAAGAAGTGCGGGCTAGGGTGTAGACGGTCCCCTATCAGTTTCATCGTTGCCAAATCAATACTTCATTCCGCGCATGCGCAGAAGTATATTTTTTTATGCCCTATTGTTTTACACCCTGGTTGCTCGATTTCGCCTAAATTTGGATGGTAGTTGGGAGAAGACGAATTGATCATCCAATATTAATTTCAACATGATTGTATCATTAATAGCATGTGCGCATGGGCCTATTGAAATCATTGTAACGACCCTAATTTTCACTGTTTTCATCCGATTTCGATGAAATTGTCAGTGAATGCGCGGGTTAGGTTGAAGATGGTCCCCTATCAGTTTCATTATTGCCAAATCAATACTTCACTCTGCTCATGCGCAAACATAAATTCCATTATGCTCCATTTTTTCACACCCTAGTCGTTCGATTTCGCTTAAATTTGGATGACAGTTGGAAGAAGATGACTTGATTACGTCATATCAATTTCAATACGATTGTATCATTAATAGCTGCTGCGCCTGCGCCAATGTGCAATACTTCTAACGACCCTAATTTACACTGTTTTCATCCGATTTTGATATTGTCAGTGAGTGCGCGGGTTAGTTTATAGATGGTCCCGTGACTATTTCATTGTTCTTATCAGTTCCCCCCCCCCCCCCCCCGATGTTTCTAGGCATTTCTTCTTACTTACATTACATATTTAAAAATTACATTTACATTACATATTTAAAAATTACATATTAGATACACATTAGAAATTGGTGACAATTTCAAGCTGTGGGAAGGAATTATATTATTTTTTTTTAAATAAGGAAAAAAAGAATTGCCGTGCTTTCCGAAGTTGCCGATGCGGTGAGGATTTGTTGAAACAAACTGGCGAGGTTGTGGTTTGATTGCCACCACATGAATTCACACAAGTAGATCAGAAAGCTGTGTATAGGTTGGTGGTTTGGATGCTCGCATGCTCGCATCTCAAAATTACATAACATCAAGTAGTCAATCCCTTAGTAAAAATACAGATTAGTTGGACATGTAGGTCAGAATGATGTGTATACTATGGCGGTCTGGATGCTCGCAAGCTCGCATCTCAAAAATACATAACATAACATAACGTAACATAATCTAAGTAAGAAGTAATGCGTAGAAACATCGGGCGGGCGAGTTGAAGACAAATTGACTGAGTGGGGGGGGGGGGGGGGGATAACGGAAAAATACCCAATCATTTTCTTGAAAAGGTAAAAATTCATTAACAGAACAATCAAACAACAACAAGATTATTAAAACTTCATCGCTCAACCACGGGAGAACAGCTCCATCCTCCACCTCCAAGGACCTCAACCTTCTCCGTGTCCCACGTATTCGTTGAGAAACAGCTTTTAATATGGCTATTTGAATTTTTATCCTGGTCCACCCCAAGACTTGTGAGTCCACCCCAAAAAATTAAATTTACTTTGCTTATCATTTTTTCGTTTCTTAATTGACCAATTATGACGTTTTACGTTACATCTTGATTTACTCTTTTCCGCTATGGACTTTTTGAAGATCATTTAAAACTTTTCTATGATCTATACATTCTTGTTAAGGAAACGAGGAAGCTATGAGCCACACCCAAATTGACAGACGTTTCCTTGTTCAAACACGAACGTTTATTATTGAACCAGTAATCGAATAACACACTGAAGAGAAAATTAGGGGTCTGCTAGCCAGCTTTGAATTTTGGAGGCTGACGGCAGGTGTGCGAACTGGGGAGTAGGAGCTCTGGAGGGGAGAGAGCGGTAGGTTTCCTCAATGTTTACCAGTTTACCTTCAGCCCGCTGGCTGACAAGAGCCACAACTTTGCTCACTCATCCTTCATTCGGTGAAAAGGGAGGCCATCAATACGACTCGGCGGATGTAATCGATTGCTGCCGTGGAATCGATCCGTCTAACGTTAGGAAAAATGATCGATTAATACAGTTTTATCAACACGATGAAAAATCATGCCAATCAAAAATGATAGCAGTGAAGTACATTGACGACTGAGCAATTGAGGTCAATCGATAACACGAAACTTAACTCATCGTTTTCCATGAAAACTGATTCATATCTGCTAATGGGTACAATCAAAAACCCCTTTTCTGAAAAATTGTGAATAGGAATTTCTAGTGGCACAATGACTACCCACATCATACATGACCTAGTGTTCATAAATGACCGAAACCGACCAATTTATCAACCTGAATAAAAGGTTGAATTAGGTAAGTTATAAATTCCAGGGTGGCCAAACTGGAAAAGTCAGGGAAAACCTGGGATTGTCAGGAAACTCTTAACGTCGGGAAAAGTCTGAGAAATTTGCAAAAATCACCACATGTCAGGGAATTTTTTAATGAAAACTTTGTGTAATAATTCGCAGCGTTCTTAGGTGTATTCTAACTCCTAAACAATCGAACTTCAATAATCTACTTTATCATAATACATATTACAGTGGAACCTGGATAATTCGAACTATGAAAGCTTTGGGGGCAACTCCGCTATTAAGGAGGCTAGATGCCAAATTTCAGCTCCATACGATTAATGTGGTAGAAATTCGCTTTTGGCGAATTTCGCTTATGCCTCTTCAAGCCTAAGTCCTGAGGAGACTACATACCGAATCGCAGCTTCGGACCATAAATAGCATAGAAATTAGCTTTAGGATCAACTCAGCTGATCTGCACCCTGTGCACCTTCAAGGCTGTACCCTAAATAGGCTAGATGCCAAATTCCAGCTTCATACGATTAATATGGTAGAAATTTACTTTTGGAGCCACTCAGCTGATCACGACCTCATTATGCGTCAACTGTAAGTTCTAAGGAAGCAACATACCAAATTACAGCTTTGTACGATAAATAGCATAGGAATTAGTTTTAGGAGCAACTCAGCTGATCGGCCCTTGTGCACCTTCAAGACTGCGTCCTTAGGTGGCTATACCTATGCCAAATTTCAGCTCCATAATATTAATATGGTTGAAATTCGCTTTTGGAGCCACTCAGCTGATCACGACCTCATTATACGTCAATTGTACTGAAATTTGAGCAATTTCAGTAGAAAGAAATAGTTGAAAACCAATTTTATGGCAAACAAATTCATACTAAATAATTCCAAGGAGATTTTAAATTTTTTTGCAGTTTTTATAGATTTTTTAGCAAATATTAATGAAATTTAACTACTTTTCCAGCATAATTTTGAGCAAAAAATTTTAAATGTCCTAGTTGAAATTGTTGACAATTTAGTTTTGACTATAATTCCGCAAACAATAACAAATTTAACCATTTTTGGCCGTTTTAAGCCATTTTTAGTGGTGTTTTGAGTACGTTTTTCAATATTTGATAAATTTAATAAGCTCAAAAATTCTGGCCAACGAACTCATCCTTTCATTTGGAATGCTTGATTTTTGGGCGCAAGAACGGTAGTTTTCTCAATCCTAAGGAGAGTTATCTTCTGGTACTTACACATATATACCTATATATGTATATTATGTATACGTATATACATTTGAAAAAGCGCAAACTTCAGGAATCGCTTTGGAATGCCCCAAAACCGACTTAAAAGAAGACATTTTTCAAAAACGTTAATTTCAAAAACTTCCGAGCCATTATAGCTTCATGTTTCACGAAAATTCGCTAAAAACGGCCAAAAATCGTTAAATGTAGGTATATTTTTTAGCAGAGTTTCAGTCAAAATAAAATTGTCAACGATTAATTAGGACATTAAAAAAATTTTGCACAAAGTAATGCTGAAAAAGTACTTAAATTTCATTAATTTTGCTGAAGAACCTATAAAAACTGCAAAAAACCCTAAAAATCCCATATATTTTATGAATCACCTAACTTTAATACGTAGTACCTACGTGATTTTTTGCAATAAAATTGGTTTTTAACAATTTCTTTCTAATGAAATTGCTCAAATTTCACTACATTTTAACGTGTTATAATAAGATAGATAAGAAAATTCGCTCATGATTGGAACATTTTAATTATTTTTCAGTTTATTTTATTTTTTAAATTTTACTTTAGAAAACTTGTTGAAAATTAGCTGCTCACGTAAGCATTGCAAATAAGAAGCTGTAAGTTGTACCTACCAACACATATTATATTAATATATTTATAAATTGAAACTCAAAATTGAATGACTGAAACTTAGGAAATGTTACCAACTGAATCGAAAACTATCACAACTAGGATCAACAAAACAAGAACAGGTAGCGTCGATTGTCATTATCTGAAAAATCATGGCAATAATCTGAAAAATCTATAAAAACTGAAGAAAAAAAAACCCTAAAAATCCCAAATGTTTCATGAATAACCTAATTTTATTTAGTACGTAAGTACGTGATTTTTGCCATAAAATTGGTTTTAAGCAATTTATTTCTAATGAAATCGCTGAGTTCCATAAATTTTAACGTATTATAATACTGTAGATAAGAAAATTCGCTCATACGATCATGCTGCATGACTGGAACTTTTTCAAGAAAAGATAGCATCGATTGTCGTGATATGAAAAATCGTGACAATAATCTGAAAAATCTATAAAAACTGAAGAAAAAAAACCCCTAAAAATCCCAAGCTGCATGTCTGGAACTTTTTAATGATTTTTTAGTTTATTTAATTTTTTAAATTTTACTATGAGAAAACTTGTTGAAAAGTAGCTGCTTACGTAAGCATTGCTATTAAGAAGCTTTATGTTATACCTACACATAAATCCGGTTATGAAGTATTATTATAATTATAAATTGAAACTCAAAATTGATTGGCTGAAACTTAGGAAGTGTTACCAACTGAATGGGAAACTATCACAACTAGGATCAACAAAACAAGAACAGGTAGCGTCGATTGTCATTATCTGAAAAATCATGGCAATAATCTGAAAAATCTATAAAAACTGAAGAAAAAAAAACCCTAAAAATCCCAAATGTTTCATGAATAACTTAATTTTATTTCGTACCTACTTGATTTTTGCCATAAAATTGGTTTTAAACAATTTCTTTCTAATGAAATCGCTCTAATTTCAATAGGTACCTACATTTTAACGTATTATAATACGATAGATAAGAAAATTCGCTCATACGATCATGCTGCATAACTGGAAATTTTTAATTATTTTTTATTTTATTTTACTTTTTTAATTTTACTATGAGAAAACTTGTTGAAAAGCAGCTGCTCACGTAAGCATTGCAAGTAAGAAGAAATAAATTAAAAATATAAATGAATAAAAAATAATTATAAATTGAAACTTGAAATTGATTGGCTGAAACTTAGGAAGTGTTACCAACTGAATCGAAAACTATCACAACTAGGATCAATAAAACAAGAACAGATAGCATCGATTGTCATGATCAGAAAAATCATGACAATAAAACTGAAAAAAAAACCCCTAAAAATCCCCAATATTTCATGAATTACCTCATTTTATTTAGTACCTACGTGATTTTTTGCCATAAAATTGTTTTTTAACAAATTTTTTCTAATGAAATTGCTCAAATTTCACTACAATTTAACGTATTATAATAGGATATATAAGAAAATTCGCTCATTCGATCATGCTGCATGACTGGAACTTTTTGATTATTTTTTATTTTATTTTATTTTTTTATTTTACTACGAGAAAACGTGTTGAAAAGTAGCTGCTCACGTAAGCATTCTACATTTTAACGTATTATAATACGATAGATAAGAAAATTCGCTCATACGATCATGCTGCATAACTGGAAATTTTTAATTATTTTTTATTTTATTTTACTTTTTTAATTTTACTATGAGAAAACTTGTTGAAAAGCAGCTGCTCACGTAAGCATTGCAAGTAAGAAGAAATAAATTAAAAATATAAATGAATAAAAAATAATTATAAATAAATTATAAATTGAAACTTGAAATTGATTGGCTGAAACTTCGGAAGTGTTACCAACTGAATGGAAAACTATCACAACTAGGATCAACTAAACAAGAACAGATAGGATCGATTGTCGTGATCTGAAAAATCATGACAATAATCTGAAAAATCTATAAAAACTGAAAAATAAACCCCTAAAAATCCCAAATATCTTATGAATTACCTCATTTTATTTAGTACCTACGTGATTTTTGCCATAAAATAGGTTTTAAGCAATTTCTTTCTGATGAAATCGCTCTAATTGCAATACATTTTAACGTATTATAATACGATAGATAAGAAAATTCGCTCATAAGATCATGCTGCATGACTGGAACTTTTTAATTATTTTCTAGTTTATTTTACTTTTTTAATTTTACTATGAGAAAACTTGTTGAAAAGCAGCTGCTCACGTAAGCATTGCAAGTAAGAAGAAATAAATTAAAAATATAAATGAATAAAAAATAATTATAAATAAATTATAAATTGAAACTTGAAATTGATTGGCTGAAACTTCGGAAGTGTTACCAACTGAATGGAAAACTATCACAACTAGGATCAACTAAACAAGAACAGATAGCATCGATTGTTATGATCGAGAGCGGCTTTCGATGTATCGAATCGAATCTCCCCATCGCGGCCCGACAGCGGGTCTTGTGTGCGCTCCCCTCTCCGTACCCTCCCGCCGCCGCCAGTTCTCACCACCTCAGCCGACGAGGGGACCCCTCCTGTCATATTTACAACACAACGTTTTTCCTAGTGTAAAAAACTCCCCGAAAACCCTAAGTTTTCCCCTTTTAGTGAACCCGAAAACTAAGTGAACAGTGCAGTGAGTGAATGTGAAATGCGGGATATCAGAAAGGAAGGCAGGATGCAGCCGAAAGTGTTCTTATAAAGGTGAGCAAACCAACGGAGAATTTCCCTTCTCCGTCTCGTCCGTTTCTGCTGTGTGACCCCGTTTTTTGTTGGTTATTTCCTTTATTTCCTTCGCAAGGCTTTATTTCACCAATTCTTCATAACCTAGGCGTATTACCTACGAGCTTTCGTCAATATATCGCTTCCGGAAAGTGCGAAATGCCCAAAGGAAGTCGTACGAGTGAAATATAACCGTCGTTGTGGTTAGCTTGGTCTTCCTTTCCCCCCTCTTGTTAGTTTCTGACGCACCTTTTTCGTCTCCTTTGCATCTGCACTTTCATATAATATAAAATGTTCGATCCAACGACGTCCATCGCGAGCTAAGCGCGAATCACAACAGTTTTCAATCCAATGTTTTTGGCTCGGGCGGGCGGCGAGGGGGGTCCCGTTCACTGATAACTTGCTTCTAAACGTGGCGTCCCGCCTCACGTAAAACGATCACTCTCGTTTTCATTTATCCGGTTCCTCCATTTTCATACTAACGCCATTAAATTTCGTATTAATTACTATTTTTGTTAAATACTGAACATTTAGCGCCACTGCTTTTGATATGATGATGTGCAAAACCGACATGAAAATGCCGCCACGGGGCATTCCAACCTCTTTTGCTCAATCGTTCTTCCAAAATATCAATTTAATATTGCAGTTGCAATTATTCCGTCCCTAAATAGAGTTAAAGAGTAATAATATCTTTGTTAAGATGTACCCTGTATATAAGTTAAAGCGGCATATCCAGGTACCTGTATTCAACTTACCTAGCAATTGCCGTAAATTCTGTACCTACATGCTTACCTATAGGTAATGACTCAATTTTAACTTTTCATTGAATCACCTATTTTCCTACTCCATATAGGTCTTGTGTTATGTTTCATACCTTCCAGTATGTCCCTACCAACTTACCTACCTACTTACATTAGGTAGGTATACATTAAGTTGATAACTATTTGATGCGTTTGCTTATGAAAACCTATTGCTCGATCTGATTCCTACACAGTAGGCATGTTTATGCTCACGCCAACAATCACTCTCGTTTTCATTTATGCGGTTCCTCCATTTTCATACTAACGCCATTAAATTTCGTATTAATTAGGTACCTACTATTTTTGTTAAATACTGAACATTTAGCGCCACTGCTTTTGATATGATGATGTGCAAAACCGACATGAAAATGCCGCCACGGGGCATTCCAACCTCTTTTGCTCAATCGATCTTCCAAAATATCAATTTAATATTGCAGTTGGAATTATTACGTCCCTAAATAAAGTTAAAGAGTAATAATATCTTTATTAAGATGTACCCTGTATATAAATTAAAACATATCCAGGTACCTGTATTCAACTTTCCTAGCAATTGCCGTAAATTCTGTACCTACATGCCTACCTATAGGTAATGACTTAATTTTAACTTTTCATTGAATTACCTATTTTCCTACTCCATATAGGTCTTGTGTTATGTTTCAAACCTTCCAGTATGTCCCTACCAACTTACCTACCTACTTACATTAGGTAGTTATACATTAAGTTGATAACTATTTGATGCGTTTGCTTATGAAAACTTATTGCTGGATCTGATTCCTACACAGTAGGCATGTTTATGCTCACGGTGGCGTACACATCACTTATCATTATTGCTACTATTTAATAATACCTTTATATATACCTACAAGGCAGTAAAGTTATATTAAAGGTATATTTCTAATATTATGCTCCTTTTTATGTACCTACTAAACCTGCCCTTTCTCTTTAAACGTACCTATCGTAGGCAGTAGATAAGTAACAACAATCACTCTCGTTTTCATTTATGCGGTTCCTCCATTTCCATACTAACGCCTAAGTATTAAATTTCATATTAATATTTGTTAAATACTGAACATTTAGCGCGACTACTTTTGATATGATGATGTGCAAAACCGATATGAAAAATGCCGCCACGGGGCATTCCAACCTCTTTCGCTCAATCGTTCTTGCAAAATATTTCAATATTTGTGTTGCAATTATTACGTCCCTAAATACAGTTAGGGAGCAATATTATCTTTATTAAGATGTACCCTGTATAATAAATTAAAACATATCCAGGTACCTATATTCAACTTACCTAGTAATTGCCGTGAATTCAGTACCTACTCATACCATTTTAACTTATCATTTAATTACCTATTTCCCTGCTTCATACAGGTCTTGTGTTATGTTTCACACCTACCAGTATGTCCCTACAAACTTACCTACCTACTTACAAGATACATTATTTATACATTAAGTTGATAATTAAAGCGTTTGCTTATGAAAACCTATTGCTACCTAGTACTGATTCCTACACAGAAGGCATGTTTATACACAGGGTGGCGTACACATCACTTATTGTTACTATTTAATAATACCTAAATATACTACAAGGCAGTAAAGTTATATAAAGGTATATTTATAATATTATGATCCTTTTTTATGTACCTACTAAACGTGCCCTTTCTCTTTACAAGTCTCGTTGGCAGTAGATTAGCACCAAAAAACTTTTTCTATGGGGGCCAGTTGAGTTTTTCTCCAATATTTTGTGTAACCGCTCAAATACAATATTGACGTTGAAAATGTCATAGTATACGTCAACCGGAAATTTTGTGACGGAAAGAAAAAAACGTCACGCAAACTATAAACAAGTTAGATCTTGTTATGATTGTGTATTCTAGCAATGAAATCAGACATTTAATTAACAGATGTCTGCTCTGCGCACAGGAATAATGAACAAGTGGCTAGTGTTCGAAACAAAATTCACAAAATGGAGCCGGATGATACTGCTAGTTTTCCATATAAGATCAAATTACTTCTGGGGGAACCATATATGGTTAAAGTGAATATCGATGTGCTCGATGGTCTCGTTAATGGTAATATGGGCACATTGCAATACATAGAATATGGTTCAACCACTCTAAACCCAACTGCGTTGTCGCTACTTACATTGAATGTACAGAGCTTAAAAGCGCACCACGAAGATATCTCTACAGATTCAGTCCTGTCTTCATGTAAAATTAACTCTACCAAGACTTAAGGAATCCAGAATCTAAAAGGAAACTTGTAAATTTTTACCGATTGCACGGAAAAAACTCATGCATAGATATGTCTTTCGTAGGACCCATTATGCTACTTGACTTGTAGGTAAAATAAGAAAACAGTAGGTGAAATCACTTAAATAAATAGAAATTAAACTTTCTCCTTTGCGTACATGAGAAATATGGAATTGAAACTCTGAACTTGGTATTAGAACCTCTTGAAACTCATACGGTGGATACAGTTTTCGTACAAGTACGCAACCACGAGAGACATTTTATGTCTTTGCGCCCCCTTTCCCCTTCCTATAAAACCCCGTATTGTATTCTAGAGCCACTCAGCTGATCTGGGATCGGTCAGTTGTGTTCAGAAGTCCCTCAAGGGCCCACATACCAAATCTCAGAATCGTGGGATCATTAAAGAAAAAACTGGATTTTAGAGCCACTCAGCTGATCTGGGATCGGTCAGTTGTGTTCAGAAGTCCCTCAAGGGCCCACATACCAAATCTCAGAATCATGGGATCATTAGGGAAAAAACTGGATTCTAGAGCCACTCAGCTGATCTGGGATCAGTCAGTTGTGTTCAGAAGTCCCTCAAGGGCCCACATACCAAATCTCAGAATCGTGGGATCATTAGGGAAAAAACTGGATTCTAGAGCCACTCAGCTGATCTGGGGTCGGTCAGTTGTGTTCAGACGTCCCTCAAGGGCCCACATACCAAATCTCAGAATCGTGGGATCATTCGGGAATCTCTGAGTAACGCTCTCCGCGTGACGCTCTCCGCGTGACGCTTTTTCATTTATGTGCCATAGTAAAGACATAAAATGTCAAAAATTCGAATTGTTTTGTTGTTGTTTCGTTAATTGCTAAGAAATACTTACTTCCTTATTTTCTAGATAGAGTTTAGTAACGTAATGAAAGTAGGTAACAACCTAGTAACCCATTACATTTTATGATAACGATCACGCTTTTTTTGTCATGACCCCCAGCCAAAAGACATATATCTATGTCAATAATGGCACTGACTGAAACATGGATTGAGAATGATGACCTCATCAACTTGCCTGGCTACATTAAAAAAAACATGAAATTACTGAGACATTTTCAATGCTCTTCTCTCATAAAAGAAAAAGTACAAGCGGCCTGCCGGGGGGTTTTTTTTTTCTTAACGAATTCTACAAAGAGGAAATTTTAACGTACAACGATCACTCTCGTTTTCATTTATCCGGTTCCTCCATTTCCATACTAACGCCATTAAATTTCGTATTAATTACTATTTTTGTTAAATACTGAACATTTAGCGTCCCTAAATAGAGTTATAGAGCAGTAATATCTCTATTAAAATGTACCCTGTATAATAAATTAAAACACATCCAGTTACCTATATTCAACTTACCTTGTAATTGCCGCAAATTCTGTTGGTACCTACGTGCCTACCTATAGGTAATGACGTGATATTACCTTTTCATTTAATTTCCTATTTTCCTACTTACCTAACGGTTTCATACCTACCAAAATGTCCCAACAAACTTAACTATCTACTTACACGGGGTCCCATTAAAATGGAGGCAGAAGCAGAAATGTTGAGTTTTATGTGACCTCTCAAACCCAATAAATTTTTAAACGACTACTACAAAGAGGAAATTTCGACTTAAAACGATCAGTTTCGTTTTCATTTATCCGATTTCCATTTTCATGATAACGCCAAAGTATTAAATTTTGTGATAATTACTATTTTTGTTAAAATACTGAACATTTAGCACGACTAGTTTTAATATTATAATGCATAAAACCGATATGAAAAATGCCGCCAGGGGGGGGGGGGGGGGGGGGGGGGGGGGGGGGGGTCCAACCTCTTTGGCTCATTCTTTCAAAATATAAATTTAATACACTTGCAATTACTTCGTCTCTACAGTTAGAGAGTAATAATATCTTTATTAAGATGTAGGGGAAAATGGGGTAATATCGCCACCTTGAGCGTATTTGTCTATCACAGCCCGGGTTTGCACTTTAAGCCGTATCACACTTGCATTTTTTCTCGTATTTTTAATGCTCGAACGTGAAGAAGGCAAAGTGCTTTTTCCCAAGGTCAGCTGTGAATGTTGAAGAGGAATAAGTGCAAAAACAGCGCATTCTGGCGGAATGCAGTTTTATTAAATTTGTCAGGTTAGGGCTCCTAGGGGTTTTCCATTGAATTGTTACCTTCCCAAGGGTTATGTTTTAGCATTTTTCTTGCGTGGAGGTAAAAATTTGAACATGTTCTAATTTTCCCAAGTGAGTTTAAAAATGCTCCGCCAGGATGCGCAATGGTCGAAAAAGCTGACCTTGGAAAAAAGCACTTTGCCTTCTTCACGTTCGAGCATTGAAAATGTGAGAAAAAATGAAAGTGTGATACGGCCTTTAGGAACTTCAGATTTGAAGCAAATTATAAAAAAAAAAACATCTCCAGTGATGAATTATAACGTTTTTGCTGGGTTTGCAGCAACTTTATATTAGTATACCAATTTACAAAACCCTTGTATATGGCGGTATTACCTCAGCTAGCTGGGGAAATACGGCAATGTGTTTAGGGTAATATTGCCATATTAAAACAAGGGGGAAATAAATAGACTCATCAGAACATCGGAATCACGTTTTATTGAATTTCAAAAACTCTTCCTGGGTAGCTTCTCACCATATTGGGAACTTAGCTTGTCAAGAAAAGGATCCACTAAAGGTGAACAAACAATTTCCACATCAGAATAGTAAAAGTGGAACAAAATAAATATTGGTTTAAAATAATGTTGGTTCTTCACAGGAACTGAATTATTGACATCGTTCAACGCGGAACTCGTTAAAGAAAGAATTATTATATAGCATTCCATCTTCCCGGCTTTTAGTGTTTCAAATTTGTGCTCCTCTTCAGTTAGCAGCAAAATTCACAAGACTAACGTCCATTGTCAAAATCAAAACGGGAGCATGAAGAGTGGAATCTTACAACGATTATGTTACTATATGAAGGAAGTTAGGTAGATAGGTACTGCGCAATTATCCAGTAGATAGGTAGGTAATTATCGAATAAAACACGATTAGGTAAAAATAGAGGTGCTTATTGAGATAAGCTATCGCAATCTTCGTCTTTTAAATGTTAATTTATATTTTATTTACTCAGAATCAATAGAAATAGGTGATTATTATAACAAAAAACTTTGAAAAAATCCATCAGAGCTGAGGAATGGAGCATTGGGGCAATACCGCCATGGTCTGAACTTAGTGTGGCGATATTGCACCAATAATTTTTTCGAGATAAAAAAATCATTAAAAACCAGTTATCGTAAAAAAATATTTAAGTAGTGGGTGGAATGACTGTTCTACGTTTTCATGGTCAAAAATTTACATAAACGTATGAAAAACGGTCTACTTACCATGAAAATTCGACAACTGTAATGGCCGTACCACACTAGCATTTTTTCGGCATTTTTAATGCCTAAACGTGAAGAAGATGAAGTGCTTTTTCCAAGGTCAGCTTTTTCGACCATTGCGCATCCTGGCGAAGCATTTTTAAGCTCACTTGGGAAAATTAGAACATTTTCCAATTTTTACCTTCACGCAAGAAATGCTAAACATAACCCTTGGAGAGGTAACAATTCAATGAAAAACTAGGGATGGGTATCGATGTATCGATGTTTCAAAAACATCGATGTTTTCCCCCAAACATCGATGTTTTTTAATCGATGTTTACTCTTCGATGTTTTTTAAACATCGATGTTTTTCCCCAGACATCGATGTTTTTTTTTTTCAAATGTGTTTTTTTGTCGTTAATGTAAAAATGATGGTTCTTTTATACCTGAACAATAATTATTCTTGTTTTATAAATGCTTACTTGGTCGTTTATTATTCTTCTATAAAAATAATACTGTACAGATTCAAGAAACATCGATGTGTTTGAATCAAATCGTACTACGGTAATGTCGATTCGTTATCACATATTGTTTTCAGTGTTTGTATCATTCATTATCATGAAATTCGTTGTCTCGCGTTTCCGCTGTTAGTGAGTTGTAAAACAAACATTTAATTTTTTACAACTTCTTTACAATTTTTCAGTGTTTTAATGAGAACATTTTCTTTCTACTTTTCTGCGATTTTACTTATGTAGGTACTATTATTAAAATTGTAGAAAAGAACTACTTTTTTCCGCAAATTTTCTAAGAAAATTAGTTTTTTCTTTTGGTTTTCTAAAAACCATCGATGTGTCGAAACATCGATGTTTTTTCTCCGATGTTTTTTAGACATCGATGTTCCTTGAAAAAAAAAACATCGATGTGCAAACATCGATGTTTTGTTCATCGATACCCATCCCTACGAAAAACCCCTAGAAGCCCTAACCTGACAGGTTTAATAAAAATTCATTCCGCCAGAAAGCGCTGGTTTTGCACTTATTCCTCCTCAACATTCACAGCTGACCTTGGAAAAAAGCACTTTGCCTTCACGTTTAGGTATTAAAAATGTCGAAAAAATGCTAGTGTAATACGGCCTTTAAACTCGAACGCCAAGCTTCAAAAACTGAACTCCCTTATCTTTGATAAAAATAAATTAATGACCCGAAACCAACTTTTTTAACATTACTGCTGATCTAAAGATGACGATATTTGGCTACAAGATGGTGGTTAAATAATTATATGGGGTGGCGGTATTTCCCGACTTGGCGGTATTACCTCATTCTCCCGTTCCCTGTATAATAAATTAAACCATATCAGGTACAACAGGTTTCAACTTACCTTGTAATTGCCGAAAATACTGTACCTACATGCCGTCTATAGGTTTATAGGTCTATAGGACTTGATTCTGCTTTTCATTTAATTACCAGTTGCTAGGGATGCAAAATCGGTAGCCAACAATCGATTTTGACAATAGATTTTTAATCGAGAGCTCACGATTGATTGTACCGATTAATCGGGCAAAAAATCGATTTTTAATAACAATCGATTTTAAACATAAAAAAATTATCTGTTATATAAAAACAGCATGATGTATCTAGTTAATTAAATATTTTACCTTTTAAAGTTATTTAGGAAAATATTGGTAGGTACTGTTACTGTAACTATGCATGACATCTTTTGCACAGTAAAAATGTAATGAGGAAGTTGGGGTGATCAGTGAGCATTAGGGTGGTTCAAAAAAAAAAAAAAAAAAGTCCTGGGATTTTTGGTCCCCATTGCGTTTTCGCTTCCTCGGTATGTCAGAATGACTCTCCTAAATTTTTAGCAAAAAATATTAATCCTAACCACTTTACCTGGGTCGATTTTTGCCAGTTATCGACTGCTATCGTAACCAACCTCTAAATTGGGGCCGACGTGATGATTTGAAGGACGGATTTCAATTTTTTTAGGTCTATTTATGGGTTTTCGCATGCGCTGAACACGATGAACCTGTTTATTTTACGCTCCGTCCACTAGTTATCCGGTAAACTGGCGGAGGGCACTGCTTGAAGATAAGTAAAAATCGAAAATTTCACCGAAAATGCTGTCGCCTGGTTAAGAATCGTACTAGAAACATGCTATTATGGTCGGATAATATGCTTTGGCATGTTCTGAACATGATTCCGTTTTTTACTATACTTTTTTACTTCGTTTATCGGCCATAAACCTCAAATTACTTGTAGGGTAATAGACAAATTCACCCTAATTTCACCAGAAATTATGTCGCGTTGATAATTTAAGGTCCCAAAATACCTTGTGCCGATAAAATTTGGTATTTTTTTTATGTTTCGATATTTCATCGTGTTTAATTTTTTTTTTTTTTTTTTTTTTTTTTTTTTTTGTATATTTTTGTTATGTTATTCTCGTTAAAATGTTATGTTTTGTGAAACTAAAATTATATTACATATTATTTTCAATTATACTGCATCATTTTTTTATTTAACAATCCAATCACAGTTCAGACAATTCAGAACTATGAATTTGACCCCGGAAAACCGATGGAAACTAAGGAATTTTACAGAAAAATGGGAAAATTTTAGCTATTTTCTCCATTTCGCCGCTATATTTGGCGAATAAGTACAATGCCGATTCAGGTCCTTGCCAAATTACCTACGGCTTTGTATCGAGTATCCTGGAAAATACCAAATTTTATCGGCACAAGGTATTTTGGGACCTTAAATTATCAACGCGACATAATTTCTGGTGAAATTAGGGTGAATTTGTCTATTACCCTACAAGTAATTTGAGGTTTATGGCCAATAAACGAAGTAAAAAAGTATAGTAAAAAACGGAATCATGTTCAGAACATGCCAAAGCATATTATCCGACCATAATAGCATGTTTCTAGTACAATTCTTAACCAGGCGACAGCATTTTCGGTGAAATTTTCGATTTTTACTATCTTCAAGCAGTGCCCTCCGCCAGTTTACCGGATAACTAGTGGACGGAGCGTAAAATAAATAGGTTCATCGTGTTCAGCGCATGCGAAAACCCATAAATAGACCTAAAAAAATTGAAATCCGTCCTTCAAATCATCACGTCGGCCCCAATTTAGAGGTTGGTTTAAGATAGCAGTCGATAACTGGCAAAAATCGACCCAGGTAAAGTGGTTAGGATTAATATTTTTTTGCTAAAACTTTAGGAGGGTCATCCTGACATACCGAGGAAGCAAAAACGCAATGGGGACCAAAAATCCCAGAACTTTTTTTTTTTTTGAACCACCCTAGTGAGCATAGTTGAGGTGAGCCAAGTTTAATAAAGAATCATAAATGAAGTATGTACAAGGTATTCTGGACTGCACACTGAAAAAGTAATCTTCGGGTACGCTGTTCAAAAATAATACCTAACTTGGAAAGTGTGTCGCCTTTCAATCTGTTGCGTTCCTGGGTAAGCACAGACCTGCCTTAGAAAAAAGCCTCTCGCTTGGGACTGAAGTCCTCCGATTTTTCGGAGCACTGAGGCTACGTACTTAATTGCAATATTTGAAAGGTCGGGAGAGTCTGTTGTCTATTCTACTTTTCGTGGGTCTACTGCGTAGGCACACACACAATACAAAGAGTAGAAAATACAGAAAACAAACACCGCAATGAAAATCGATTTCACAAAAAACAATCGATTTCTGGATAAAAATCGGTACAATCAATCAATTGCAAAAAAAAATCCGAAATTGGAGGTAAAAAATCGATTTTTCGATTTAATCGAAAATCGGTTAGCATCCCTACCAGTTGCCCTACTTCATATAGGTCATTGTATTATGTTTCTATGGTGTATCGGGATTAAAAGCACTATTGAACGATAGAGGTTGAAACGTGTATTTCGAATAATCGAGCAACAGGTGTGAGCCTAAATATGATAATAGTGATAAGGCAGGTTAGCCAACTTCGATATAATTAATATTGTTAATCTCCAGGAACAATATTTCCGTATAACAACTTTGAATACATCACAATATCCCTCTGGATAATTTTTTTCCTATTGAACGAAATGAAACCTAAATTGAAATTTAGAATAAATTGCACCTAAGTGAATATGGTACATTAAAATGAATTTACAGTTGACATTTAAAATTATAGTAAAAGGAATTTAGAAATGATGCAATGAAAATAAATTACGTAGGTACTTCATACATACTTCGAAAGTAGTTCAAATAGTTGTGATTAGAATGAAATGGAACATCAATACATAATTATAAAGTTGATTTGAGTTAATGAATTGTAGAATAATTGAGGTTGAATGATTGAATTAGAGTAGGTACCTGTTGATTATTAAGGTTTGATGAAATAGTTGATTACTGAGTCCATAAAACTGAAATTAAAGGTTGAGTCTCTAGAGGTTTGGTTCGGTTTCAGGCGGGAAGTATTTTTCTGGGTTGGTATGCTTCTTTTTGTGGAACAGGTGCATTCGAGGAGGAAGCTTTTGTCGATAGTGGAGAAACCTACCAGTATGTCCCTACAAACTTACCTACCTACTTACAAAATAGTTAGTTACATTATGTAGGTATACCTACATCAAATTGATTACTATTTGGTGCGTTTGCTTATGAACATCTACTGATAGTACTGATTTCTGCACAGTAGGAACTGGAATCATAGGTACATCATACTATAAATCTCTCTTAGCTGTTTCTACATATCTATAAATACTGATACTTTTTCATGATCTATTCAACAGTAATTAGCAGACTTTGAAAATCGAATGGAAGGATTTGTGGTACTACTTTCATGCTACATACTAGAATGTGGAAACAAATTTATAAATTAGTTCAAGGAGTTGATAGGTACCTAATGATCTATGATGATAGATAGATAGAAAAAATGTTTCATTTCAGAAAATTATGTACTTACATTTTTGTTTGAAAAACATTTGTAGGACAAGGCATTTTTGCAGCTGTCCGGGTAGTCGATCTCATTAGTTTGACAATAATCAACAATCACACGTTTCCCATCGGTTTTATATTAATTCATTTCTTCATTTTTTTAAATATTTACCACGTATACATTGAACAATAAATAAATATCAGAAATAATCATATAGAAATACGATATATTGATAATTTATTATTAGGTTATACAATTCATTAACAGATTTTTTTTAGTACGATCTTAGCCAACAATGACGCTTATAGTGATTTATTAATTAGGTATTAATTTATGACTGTGTGTGTTGTGCTGGGTCATTTGATTTTAATATTGTTAGTGAGAAACATTTTTAGTTTTTAGATCAGGAGAAAAGTTATCCTATCAATTTTATTAATTCCTTCTTAAATTTTTCGTTTATTAAATTATGCTTAGCATACGAAATTAAAATTTCCAACCAGAAAGTTTCGGTATTGCAATGCATCTCTTGCAAATAGGTATAGATTTTCCCAGTCTGAACCATTTAACAGATCTATTATCTCATCAGGTTCAAAAGTGCTTTTACAGAAGTACCTTTGTCTAAACTTTGCTGGTAGGTCTGATGCGATCCATGTGTCTCTCGTCTGAAATGACACAAACGAGTTACTGTAATTGATTCAATGCAACTATGATATTATAGTGATCTATGATGATAACTACACTATTGCAAATATTGATCTATTGACCATTATCAGGATGATTGTTATCACAGATCATTAGGTATTCTGTTTAACACGACTGCTTTTGATATGTTGATGTGTAAACCCGATCTGAAAAGTGCCGCCACGGGGCATTCCGACCTCTTACTTTCGCATTTTACTCGTAATTTACCTCAAAATTCGTGAAAGATGGAAATTTATGAAATCATTTTTTAAATAATTTATCTATTAAATAGGTAAATCCCCGTCCCCTGCGGGAGAGAGGTGGAGCCCCGTTTATTTAATTTATTTTAGCGAATTTTTGAAGAAAATTAAGCTATTGCTCTCGCCTCAAAATTTGTAGAATGTGAATTTTTGAAAAAATTTTATGCAGAAATCCGTTTCAGGCTATTCTGAAGTTTAACGCATTTTTTTATGTATGTATATATGTATATATGTATGTATGTGTCATTCCAGACGATAACTGTCCGTAGAATTGTGCTAGAAACTTCAAACAAATTTTAAAATGTTAAGGACACAAAACGAAAGTTCAAGTTCGTTGGCCAGCATGATCGGATTACATCTTCGGGTTGAAATTTTCAAAAATGTAGTCAACAATTTCAAAATAGCCGGTTTTTGCGATTTGTTGTGCGAAATAATTTGTTCAGCATACCAACATGTGGTATATTCAGAATCAGCGTAAAATTTCCTATAAGAATATGAATCAAGTTTTAAAAAATTTCAAAGTTGAAAAATCAGTTAAAAACCGAAATAATCTAAGATTTCTTCAAAAATTCGCTCATGGGGTCATGCTGCATGACTGGATTTTTTTTTTTTTTTTTTTTTTTTTTTTTTTTTTTTTTTTTTTTTTTTTTTTCAACAAGGTTTTTCCTACCTACTCGGGATTGACTCAACAGTAACACACACTCGACGGTAGCCGTACACCGGCCCGTGGTTCCCTCCTCCGCCGCACAGCGGCACTAGTCTCCCCTTTTATCAGACTGGGCTTGTATGATCGCTCCGACCAGTAAATCTACGGATTTATCCGTATGCCAAGAAAAAATAGATTTATTGGTGAGATTGTGTACCAGTCAATCCCTTAGTAAACATGATGATTAGTTGGGCTGTAGATCAGAATGATTTGTATAGTTTGGTGGTCTGGATGCTCGCAAGCTCGCATCCCAAAAAGACATAACATCAAGTAGTCAATCCCTTAGTAAAAAAATGCGGATTAGTTGGGCATGGAGATCAGAATTATGTGTATAGTTCGGTGGTCTGGATGCTCGCAAGCTCGCATCTCAAAATGGCATAACATCAAGTAGTCAATCCCTTGGTAAAAATGCAGATTAGTGGATATGTAGGTCAGAACAAAGTGTATAGTTTGGTGATCTGGATGCTCGCAAGCTCGCATCTCAAAAATACATAACATCAAGTAGTCTATCCCTTAGTGAAAATTCAAATTAGTAGGACATGCAGGTCAGAATGACGTTTTAAAAGTATATTTCGGGAGTTGTACGAGCAAAAAAAACATGACCAGTCAACATGATTTGAACTCTTGACCTTTGTCTCACGAGCCTATGAGCCTCTTCTATCGTTTAAGGAGGCAATCACAGTACTTGACCATTCAGTAGGAGGGAGATTAAAGGCGAGACTAGCGCTGCTGCGCGGCGGAGGAGGGAACCACGGGCCGGTGTACGGCTACCGTCGAGTGTAACACACCAACCACCGCATCTATACCTCCCACACCGAGCGAGCAAAGCGAGCGAGAAAACCACTAGTCCAGGGTGGCCCCCAACTTGAAAAGTCAGGAAAAACCTGTAATTGTCAGGGAATTCTTAGCTTCGGGGAAAAGTCTGGAAAATGTCAGGGAATTTCGCAAAAATCACCAAATTTCAGGGAATTTTTTTATGAAAAACTCTGTGTAAAATTCGCAGCGTTCTTAGATATATTCTAACTCCTAAACAATCGAACTTCAACAGTCTACTTTATCATACTACATATTATTTCATAGGTGGGTTATCCGAATGTCAAAAATGATTATCAAGAGTGGTGGTTAAACTGTTCAAAGAGTATCACGCAGGTATGCATTGTGATGTCTTAGGCTCTCGGTTACTACAATCCTTAGTAGTAAACCATGTGTGGGAAAAATCAACTGAGTATTGAACTAGGTAGCACACCAAGTAGAGTAGTGGACTGATCCATTGAGAGTCCCAACAACTAGTATGTTGATGATGTAATGCTTTCCATCAAACTATTTTGTAGGGATGGGAAATCAGGAAGTTAATATTATCTCTAGTTAGGTGAAAAAAAGCGTGACATTTTTTGCTGTCGGTCAAAAATTTGGAATTTTTACCCACGAGCTAGGAAATATCCATTTAAAAAAAAAAAACGCGAATTATTAAAATTTTAGTTCAAATTTGAAATTTAACAAATTGCTTCACATCAAATTGAGAGACCATAAAACATTAAATAAAAAGTCATGCAGCATGATTAACGAGCGGATTTTTGTAAATCATCGTACTACATTTAGGGTAAATTGTTTTGAAATTTGAGCACTCTGAGGACAACGAATTTAAAATATATCTTTTATGGCAAAATCTTTTTAAAATAAGTAATGGTCTGCTATTAAAAAATGGTTTCAGGTGTCTAGTTTTTTTTGCACATATTATTGAACTTCAAAGACATTTTTTCTGTATAATTATGTGCATAAATTTTTGAATGTTCTAATTTATAGTTGATGACTTTATTTGAGTAATATTCCGCTAATCAATATAAATTTAACAATTTTTAACCGTTCTTGCCATATTTACGAATACACCATTGCCATTTAGGGAAATACACACACACACACACTCTCTCTCTCTCTCTCTCTCTCTCTCTCTCTCTCTCTCTCTCTCTCTCTCTCTATATATATATATATATATATATATATATATATATATGCGACGTTAAAATCTAGGATTGTATTCTTCGATGTACGGAATGGATTTGTAGGGGGTCCCAGCCCCCTTCCTCCCAATTTTTAAATTTTCAAGCCATCTAAATAGCTCAATTTTTCTTTGAAAATTCGTAAAAATGACAAATAACAGTATTTGATTTTGATATTTTCTGTCAAGAGAATCTGAAGTTCGGTCAGGGAAATTTCGAATTTGCCACCCTGTAGTTTTTTAAAAAGAAAATCGAGACCATTCATCCAATTAAGCGCAGGGACCGGCACTTCGTTTTTCGATATTTTTCCTCGTTTCCAATTCTAATTTGCACTTTCTGGATATTTCTCGGGCTTCTAGGATTGTTTTGGCACACAATGCAGAATGAATCAGGGTATTGGTTCATAGAGCTGTATTGGGAGCAAACAATGAAAAGCCAATCAAGGGAACGTCATTTTCAGAGCTCAACTTCCGATTACTATTTTAAATCAATATCTTCATATTTCAATCCGTTACTTCAGTGTTTTTAATAGTATTTCCTTTTTCTAATTAAATTGATTTTTATGTAGGTAGTTGAAAGTATGGATCACAGAGTGATAGAGGGGTAATTGTTAAAGTTAGATTAGGAAAAGTTTGCAGCTGGAGTCGATGGAGATGATTATAGTGATGACCTCATTAATGTCCTAATTATACATTTTCAAAGATTAGCTATTTGATTTGTTGATGTAGTTATTCAATCATTAAAAAAAAAAAAAAACTGAAAATGATGAGGAAAAAAACTGAAAATGAAATGGGTGGTTCGATGTTGAACGAAAACGCTGAGCAGTTGAAGTGGTCAATCCCAGAAGATGGAAGGTTAGTGAGGGAAATCGTGTTGCCGGTCAGAGGAGCGCTAGAAACACCCTCTTCTTTTTTCAATGAGTGCTAAGGGTTAAAATCTCCCCAATTAGGAAATCTTGATTAAAAAAAAAAAAAAAAAAATTGTTGAGACCATTACTGTACGTATGTAATATACCTCATTGGCGGAAAAGAGTAAATTGATATCACTATTTTCGCTTGTTCTAGGCTGACATCATGGCGTCAGTCCTTGATTGTACAGGGTGACTTACGGGAAACTGACGTTTTTCAAATGAACCAAACTCAGTTGATTTTCAATAGGTACACAAAATTTTTATTTTTACATAATGAAAAGTTAATATTTACCATTTGATGTGCATATTCAGGAATGAGAAATTATGTCCATCAGGTAAGTGGCCATCCTCTTGAATACAGGTTTCAAGTCTCCGCCGGAAATCTTCCATCACCCGGGCCAGTAGCTCTCCATCAATGGCATTCACCTCTTCTGTAATGGTTTCCTTCAATTCCATCAAAGTGCGAGGTTTGCGTACATAAACGCGTTCCTTCAAGTATCCCCACAGAAAGAAATCACAAGAAGACAAGTCTGGGGACCTGGGGGGCCACGGCACCATTGCCTGGGCATGTGATTTCCCGTTTTGGTGATGTGCCGTGGCCCCCCAGGTCCCCAGACTTGTCTTCTTGTGATTTCTTTCTGTGGGGATACTTGAAGGAACGCGTTTATGTACGCAAACCTCGCACTTTGATGGAATTGAAGGATGCCATTACAGAAGAGGTGAATGCCATTGATGGAGAGCGCTACTGGCCCGGGTGATGGAAGATTTCCGGCGGAGACTTGAAACCTGTATTCAAGAGGATGGCCACCCACCTGATGGACATAATTTCTCATTCCTGAATATGCACATTAAATGTTAGATATTAACCTTTCATTTTGCAAAAATAAAATTTTTGTGTCTTTAAAATCAACTGAGTTTGGCTCATTTGAAAAACGTCAGTTTCCCGTAAGTCACCCTGTACATAGTATGCAGGTGCAAGTAGGTATTTGATAGTTAAGTCACTGATCACTGAACTATATTGTCACTTATTTATCGTGGTCTGGAGAGGCGTCTGAAGGGTGGTGAAACTGTTCACTACCAGGGGGTTGAAGTGGTCTTCGTGACGAAGATAGAAGTTGGTTGAGTGTCGGGTCAGGAACTCTTTCGGTGGTTCAAGGTTTAGATCGGTGTAAATAGTCTCATTTCGGACAAAAGGTGGTGCATGGACTATTTGTCTTTGAAGCATGGCGTTTTGATGCTGTTCGAGCCTCCTGAATTGAGATTTGGAGCAGGTTCCCCATACTTCTGTGGCATACGTCCAGATTGGTCGGATGAGTGTTTTGTACATGTCAGCACACGATTGAACAAGGAAATCTTGATACATCAAGAAATCACTAAAAACTGTACAGCAAATAACTTCGTTGTTTCTGGTATGGGTAATGATCTGTAATTGTAATTAGTACTTCTTTTAATCATTGGTGACTCTCAGTTGTTCGGTTTGAATATACAAGCTACACCAATGGCGTCATCAAATGCGAGCGTTGCGTTATGAGAGATGTAATATGAAAGTTCTTGAAATCATTTACTTGCCTCATTACTGGACTATCCTTCACTTCTCTAGACGAACCTTCTTCTATAAGAAAACATCGTTATTTATGTTGATAATCTGGTATTTATTCACATATCTATTGCATTTTTGTTAATGGCCACAAAAGAATTGATATTTAGCAAGGAATATTCATAGTCCTGGTGCCAAGACCGAAACGTCATCAATTTTTGGACAGGGATGATCTTCTACTAGTATTATGTCTTGATGGAAAAAAATCTGTTTCTACGTATTCTTATAGAAATGGTGACGCTGATTGTGGAAATATTACCTATGTGTTCTAATTTGTCCGTCATTTACACCAGAAAATAGAAGCAAACAAAATAAAATGTTACTGTTTTCCCTCAATTTGTTTCGGACCATGCTGTTATATGGAACATCAATGTGAAGAAACAATATAAAATCAACTTCAACCAAATGAAGAGTTAGAGTTATAATTGTAGTATACATACACCCGTGGATTCATGTCACTCTTATCTGGCCTGGGGGGGGGGGGGGGGGGGGTCCCCTCTCACCAGGCCAGCATGTATAAAAGAGCCAAGAGGGCCGATCGAATACACCATTCACATCTTAGACTTCTTGGAGTCCTCATTTCACGATATCCTGCATCCCACAACAAAGCCTCATTACACTGGTGACCCCAACGTGGGGGAACATGGGACAAACAGTATAATGAGGCTTCCTTGTGGGATGCAGGATATCGTGAAATGAGAACTCCAAGTAGTATAAGATGTGAATGGTGTATTTGATGGGCCTTGTTGGCTCTTTTATACATGCTGGCCTGGTGAGGGGGGACACCCCCCTGGCCAGATAACAGTGCCATGAATCCACGGGTCCGGGTGTATACTACAATGATACTGTTCCAGTCAAACCGGAATAGGAGAAAATTCTTGAAGAAATCTCCGCCCCTTGACCCAGCCAGGGGGGGGGGCTTCGCCCCCTGGACCCCCCGGTCGCTTTCCGCCTTGAGTCTTTAGCTAAAATGCTAAAACATGGATCATGCTTTCTTCCCGCTAATTCGTAAATGTAAATAGATTTAAAACTACGACATAAATTTTTTACTAATCGAAATTAGAACAGAGTAGGTACCTAGGTAGGTAATTTTCTGTTATGGTGCGCGTCTACTATTACTATAACCGAGATTAACTTCTCAACCAAGTGACAACAAAACAAGCTGCATTGTTTACTATATCCATTTATAACATAAATAACTATAAAACTACGACCTGAATAGAAGAACAAGTACGAAAGAAATGCGTGATAAATCGATTGCTTTCCAACGAGTGGAGAACGATTTTTGTCCGGTGAAAACTAAAGAAGTTTCGTTTCCCCAGCAACGGTTTGGTTGTTCGTGAAAATCAAAAGAACTAAAGCATGTTCCATGCTAAAATTTTGTGACACGCGTAACGTTTTTCGCTAAGTAGTCCAAGTTTCATGACACTTCCGCGTAACGTTTTCGGGCAGTTAGCTCAAGGCTAAAGCATGTTCCATGCTAAAATATATCAGCTATTCTTGGAATACAACGTAGGCACCTACTTATTGTTGTTAGAATTGGAATGGTGTTATTAACAACGCTTCTAAGAATGTTGTAATGTTCTTCTTAACTTACAGCTTTTTTGTAGAGGGTGGGGGGGGTTAAAAAATAAATCCCTCATTAGGCGAGAATCTTGGTAAAACATTTTTTATTTTTGCATTCTATTCAAGGTGAAAAGTCCTTGACCGTTTCATATATTGTGATATTGTAAAAACATCTTAATCCTATTTAAAAATAGGGTTAATCATCAAGTATATAAAAATGTACTCATGTGTATATAAAAAGGGTACCTACTTCACAAGTAAAGACTCACAAAACGGGTTGTACGTGTGTTTTGTCATGTTACTGACGTTGTTGGCACTGTAGTTCAGACAAGATCGAGAAATCGAGGGAGTGGCGAATATTCCAGGTATGGTAGAATACAAAAATTACTGTTTCAGAGTTGGATTTCTATGCACAAGTGAAAAACACACACATGGACGCTACTATGGCGTCGTAACCCTACTTCCAAGGAGGGATCGAATAGTGGTCAACCGGGTCGCCACTGGCCATACACGTCTTACTCACAGACACCTGCTTAGTGCAGAAGCCCGAGATGTTGTGTGTGGGAGGTGTGGGGGTGATCTGTCCATCCGTCACTTTCTGGAGGACTGCCCAGCCCTTGTGGACCTCGAGTCCAGCATCAGCCACCTCAGGGGGTTGACGTTTTATCCGGACCAGACAAGGTCCGGTCCCTGTTGTTGTCCACGAGCTGTACGAGAGCCACTGTGCTGTACTACGAACTGTGATAGCTGATCTGTGATACATTTATATAAATGTAGTCGTAGTTTTATTTCACTTTGCTGATTGTAGGTATATATAACAGCATGTATATAGTTATTTCCTTATTTTTCATCTAGTCTTGGATGTATTATTTTATTTTTGGGGTTTTTTGTAATCCACTTTGGGGGCTTAACAGTGGTTATCACTGTTCCTCTCATTTTTCCCCCCCTCCGAGTTGCCAGTGGAGTACATGATGGCGCTCCTTTTTAGTCAACACCTTAATAATTATGAACAAAGTGATTGCCTTAAAGTTATTTATTTCGTCATCTGCGCAGGTCACTAGTCTATGTATATGTATCAGCCTTTTTGTAAATAGTCTACCCTTTTAGCGAATTTTCGTAAAAAATGAAGCTATTGCAATGGCTCCAAAAATTTTAAAATCAAAATTTTCTAAAATTGTATTTATTGAAATCCATTTTGAGACATTCTGGTAAGAATCCTAGAGTTTAACATATATGTATGTGTGTGTGTACGCGAGCGCGCGTGCGTGTGTGTGTGTGTGCGCGCGTACGTGTGTGTGTGTCCTTCCAGATGATAACTCTCCTTAGGATTGAGATAAAAATTCCGTTCTTGCGCCAAAAAATCAAGCTTTCCAAACGAAAGGACGAGTTCGTCCAGAATTTTTTGAGCAATGAAATTGGTCAAATTCTAAAAAAAAAAATGCTGAAAAAATCAATAAAAATAGCAAAAAACGGCTAAAAATAGTTATATGCCTATTTTCAGAAGAATATTGCTCAAATAAAGTTTTTTAGCCATGGTGAAAATGTACTTGTTTTATTAAAATGTTCTAAAAAAAAATCGATAAAACCCAAAAAAAGTTAAAAAACCAAAATTTCTTTTTGAATCGCAGAATATTATTTAGAACGAGTTTTTTGCCATAAATTGGTAGTTAACAGTTTCCTTCCCCTCAAAGTCCTAAAGTTTCAAAACAATGTAAAAGCCAAAAAAATGGATATTTTGAACTGAAAGCCAGTGTGATACAACATTGATTCATTGTGGCTTCGAAAATCCTCTCTTGTAGATCATGTTGAGCCTGCCTCCAGGAGGAAACGAAAAGCGTACTTAAAAAAAATAGTTCTGTAAGTTTTTGAAATATGTAATTATTTCTTGATTTTTCCAATGTGAGACTTTGTTGTTTGGGTAAAAGGGATGTATTTGGGGCTTGAAAAAGGGTTTCCAATGGTTATGTGATTTTGTAAATTTACATCTGAGAAACCAGCCTAAAAAGTTTTTTTTTTAAATTTATTTATTTATTTATTTATTTTAAGGTTTAACTTTTCACATTTAAAATTGTAAAATGTGAGATTGTATTAGTTTCTTGGATAACCTTTTAATGCAGGTAAAGAAATGACAGACAAATTACATTTATGGATGGTTTTTGGTTGAAATACAATATTTTATCAGAAGAGAATTGGATTTTTTCTCACAATCTACAATTATTTTCTCACCCTACAAAGCAACAATTTTCAAAATTCAGTATTTCGGAAACCGCGATACAAAGTGCGGTCCCCACTCAAGCATGTCACTGAGGTAACCTTAATGAGGCCCCAGGAACAATGTTTTTGAAAAATCTATTTTCTATTTTTGGTTTTTCTAACTGACCACAAAGTCTCATGATTTTAGAATGACCCACAACCATAAACATCGTAAAGGCCCATTTACACTGAGCGCGCACCGTTCGCAAACAGGTTGCACCACGCCGCGCTGTGCAGAACATTTGCAAACGCCAAAAAAAGAGGGAGGGTGCATTTAGTTTTCACTGCCCGTACACGGCTAACCAAACAGTTGTCAAGGAACCTGAGCATTTGTGGAAAAACTAAAGCTAACGGATCGACCCTGTGCACAAACAAACGCTGTTCACAAACATTGCTCAGTGCAGATGAGTGTTTGCACTGCAGGCGCACCATCATAGTGACCGTTCACAAATCCTATCCTTGTAAATGGGCCTTAATTTGCAATTAGCAATTAATTTGCACATGATTTGCAATTTACAATTATTTTCATAAAGGCAGATAGGCATTACAGACAAATCTTGTACTGCCGGAAATTCACATATTACTAGCTGGTGGGGGTACGATGCCTAGAACCACTGAAATAAGGCTCCAAACATGTGAAGCTCGAGGTAGAGTGCAGCACCTAAACATGGACCTTACCAATTTGCTCTTCGTTTGTTGCCTTTGATCACAGCCGTGACGGACACAAGTTGTTTTTGTATTTGTCGTTGTTTTGTCTTTTAATATAATTTTCCAATAGTATTTTCATTTTTTGGTTTATTCTGTAGAACTCAATGTTATTAATTTGGGTGGTGGAAATATGACTTCAGTTCTATACTTTGTTTTTAAATTATGAGATATATATTTCGGGAATTACCCCATCATCAGTCAAACTGATACAAAATAAAACTACATCACTAGGAACACTTTCACTTACACCACCACTAACGTACTGTCTCTTCACTTAACTATCTTACTTTCAAATTAACTATCTCACTTTGAATTAGGAATTTGAGACTTGTCACCGTGACAGTTTCATGTAAATATGCTTACATGAAACTGTCACGATGATAATAATCTCTGATAATTCAGTTTTTAAAATTAATATCAGTTAGATGGCGTCCATTCCGATTTAAGCATTCTTGCAGGCAATTTGTAAAATTGTTCATTATATAATGGAGCATCTGCTGAGCGATTCTTTCGAAAACAAGGGAAAAACTCCCTCCCACTTGTTTTTTTATTTTTATGAGGCTACCTCAATAGAAAAGTTTTCCGAAAATGACTTCGTAGGTACCACTATTGAAGAACTGAAGGCTAGAATTCATGAAGAAATCGAGAAAATTCCTCAGTAGATGCTCCATGATGTAATGACCAGTTTTACACATTGCCTGCAAGAATGCTTCATTCGGAAAGGACATCTTACTGATGTTATTTAAAAAAACTGAATTATGAATATTTTAAAAAATTCTTCTTCTATTAATAATGGCTTGGGTAATAAAAATCCATGCAATTTAGTTGTTATTAAATCCATTGTTTAGTTGTTGTCATTATTAAATGTGGGCTTATCGAAAAGGCTTTGAAGAGTTTATTGTAGTGTATATTTAAATGCGGGACTAGCTAATTATCCTGCAAATAAGTAATGCATTCCAATCAGTTCGACTTTGTATTTATGACTCTGAAGACAAACTTACTTGCAAAACTACCCAGAAATATGCATTATGTAACCATGAAGTGACCAAGTTACATGTTTAGACTATAAAATTAAGGATGGTGATTTAGTTCTCAACAACACCATATTCTTTTTATAGTGATTGTATTTGCAGAATCGTACTTACAGAATTTATTTCATTTGTTGCAGGTCCGAGGCTATGGATGATATGAGTAACAACGAAATAGACCGAAGAAAAGTGAAGAGAGAGCAGTTCATCAACGACCTTATGGGTTTCCATGCAGCAGTTGGAACTCCGTTGATGCGCTTGCCCACGGTCAACGGGCAAGAGGTGGATTTGCTAGGGCTGTACGAGTTTGTGACAGGACTTGGGGGTTGGGAGAGGGTCAGCGACAACAACCAATGGCCTGATGTGGTCTCAAAACTGGAGCTCCCCAAATCTTGCGTCAACAGTTCTGTGGCCCTGAAGCAGATCTACCTCCGGTTCCTCGATAAGTACGAGAAGACTCATTTCGTGCACAAGGTGAGAGGGGAGGCTGAAGATGAGGTGGAGTTCAATATCAGGAGGATGAACAAGCAGTCAGCCAGGACCCTTTATGGTGTTCCAACTACGTACAACAATGATCAACACAACCTCTCCGAAGAACAAAGGCTGCTTTTAGGGCTGAATGCTCTGAGCGAACGAGACAAGTATGAAAAACTGCAGCTCTCTCTCATTTCACCACTGCCCAACGAACAGGACTTTGCTATCAACGTCTGCTCGCTTCTTTCACTTCAAGCCTATGACAACCCAGTTAACCTTACTAAATCCCCTCGCCTTCTTATCTACCTTCTGGCCCATGCTGGTGTTTTCACGGACATATACTTTAGGGATTTCATGTGTGAACTGTATGAGAAAAATCGAGGTCACGAAATTAAATCTTTTTGGAAGAATTCTCTGAAACATGATGCCTTTGTATGGCTCACTAATGAAGCCAATTTCACTGGTACCCAAGATGAGGATTGCTTGATGGTCGACTTTCCTGAGCGCAGCTACATTACGGAAAACCTAATGAATTGTGACTTTTTCATAGAGCGTGTTTGTCAAGTTGCGCGGATCATAGTGAATCTAACACTACATGGAGTCAATGCAGCTTATCTTGCAGCTGATATGACAGCTGTGCGGTTCATTCTCTTGTGTTGTGACTGTCGATTCAAGAAAATATCTGAACTAGGTTGGGATATGTTGTTTAGTATAGGTAGTAAGATGTGTATAAGGACACTGGGGTTTAAAGAAATTATGTTTATAGTTAAAGAAAATATTCTCTCTGAGGATATTTCAGAAGTTCTTGCCTCTTTGAGAGTGCTCAGTGAAATAGCCAAAGTTGATATGAATAAGGGTCCGTTGTTGGACTGTATAGATCAAGAAATGTTCTCACAACTCTGTACTTATTTAACCCTACAAGATGTAGTTATCATTCTCTGTACTCTAGAAGCATTATATGCTCTCAGTCAGTTAGACAAAATATTCTGTGATAGTATTGTCCGAACGACCGGGTCATTGAGTGTATTAGTTCTTTTGTTAAAATTTAGGGTTCCCCTCTCGGCTAGTTTTGGTACATGGAAGAACATCAGAGTCTCAGAAACTATAGTGAGCGAAGATGGAACAAGGAATTTGTCAGAAAAAGATCTTGGAGCGTTGTCAGTGAGACCTCCGGAGCTTCCGTATCCATATTATTTGAATAGTGCGCCTCCTATGGAGAATTATCGAAGGGTTGATAGTATACCTAACTGCTGCGTCACTGGCGAGTGTCGAAGATCTCAGAAAGATGATGGTGGTTCTACGAGTAAAGACGTTATAACGTTGCAAACGTCTCCAAGGAAGTCATCACTTTTATGTAACGCCCTACGCAACTGTGCGCCAAATGGTGTGAAACCTGTCACAGTCAGTACAGTTGGTCCAGCTATCACATTGAAAGCCCATCTGGAAGAGCCTGTTACTAAAATCGTGAAAATTAGTAATCCAGGAAACCAAAGTCTAATCAATACTGTTAAAAACATGTCGCAAAATAACCCAAATCTTTTGAAAAACGTCGGATTCGTTACTAAGAAGATGATGCTAAATGGGAAAGAATTCGTTGTAGCAACTCCATTGTCTCCACCTTCTAAGTCATCAGAAGAAAGCAATTCGTCCAACAGTGACGATATGCAAGATAAAATAGTTACCAACAACCATAGTAGTTCAGAAGAAAGTATGGATTCAGTGAAAAACAATGGTGAAGTAAATAAAAAGGATCTACTTATAGAAAAAGTTGAGGGGAAAAAAGGAGTTACCGACATGCCAGTGGATGTGCTAGAATCTAAAATGATTGGTGTGGAAAAATCTGAAAGATTAGCACCTGTAATGAATGGAGTTCAAGAAGAGGTGAAGGTGAATGGGGCACCCGAGCCAGATGACTACTTATGTGAATGGAGAGGATGTTTGAGAAAATTCAAAACACCTAGTGGAGTGTTTGTTCACATTTGCGCTACACATTGTCCACAGACGATGTTGGAAGGTAAATGTTTGTGGGGATCGTGCACTGCAGGTAAAATGGTTTATCGGATTCTTGCAAAGCATATTCACAGAGAGCATTGTCATCCAGAGGTTATGTTGCCTATCAAAGCTCGAACAGCTGTGAGACGTCGTCCTCATCCTTCTCAGGTTAGGGGACAACCTCCAATCTCCAATCCTGCTCCGCCCGCAGCAGCGCCAATGCCCCCACCTCCTGCGCCCCCTTCCTCTTCTCCGCTGGTGGTAATGACGGCTCCTGCGCCCGAGCAGTTCAATCCTGGTATGAACACTGCAAGTGCGCCGCTCATGCCTCCCCCACCACCGCAGCTCCATCCTCCTCCTCCTGTTCCTCAACCGCCTTCGCAAGCTCCCTACTTCCCTCCGAGGTACTACGGTCCCCCACCATTAGCCAACACCCCAGCAGGTGATAGGATAGCTGAAAGCGTTCGCCTAACCTCTGCCCTCATTCTGCGCAACGTCGCTATTGCCTGCCCGATGGCCCGTAGGCATTTACTTCTTCATGAACAGCAAATAGTCGAAGCTGCTGCATTAGATTCCGAAGCGTCCAGAGCTGCTGCAGAATGTCTTTCCTATCTATGGACTTGAGACACCCTCAGTACCTCTACTCCAGCTGCCCTTTAGCCCTAGCGTGTATGGTGAACTGAATGGGATTTATATTTAATGTACATAATCAATTCGTAATTTAATTAACTAGGTATCTGAACAGCACCTAATAATAATTTATAATTTTGTATCCGTGTACGTAAAATTATTGTAGAATATAAAACTTTACCACGAACAGTATTGTTTTATTGTATAGATCGGTTTTAAATTTTTGAATAAAATTGTAAATTTTGTATTTTAATAAATAATTTTTGTTATTATGTAATCAACGGTTTTTGTGCACCTTGGAGTTATTATATAGTTCGAGTTATCATAGCACGCATGAAGTTCTCTAGCACTCTTCTTGGATTTGAGTGTTTATTTTTGCTGGTTTCATATTGAAGGCAGTGATCTTGGTTTCCAATAGAGTTAGTCAAACAAAATGTTAAACAGTGATATTACTGCTACTGATTAATTTGCTTCTTACATCAAAGATTACTTGCAATTTTTCCCCCTCTTTTTTTAAAAATATTTTAGGAAGCTAGTTCTGGAAAAATTAGGATGAAATCTTGTATTTTTTTATCTCTTCAAATTTTATTAGTTTAGTTACTTTCGCACTTTTACCCAGTGTTTCAAGACGCATTTCATACTTTAGTTTTTTCCAGGTTATATTTCAGCATCCCACTGTGGGTGTGGAATTGTATTATGAACGTGGTGAAATTTATGAGACCACCTAGTTAGCAGTTGTGATTGGTCTTGAAAGGTCTTTAAAACTGTAAATAATATTACATATTATACATTTTTCGTAATTTGAAAGTAAATAAGAATCAAGACTGATTGGGTTTATTTTCTGAAAATAACGATGGCCTTTTTTTATATATTACTGTCATAATGTTCTGAATATATTTCCAAAAAAGCTTTAATTTGTGTATTATTTATACAGTGGGATGACTCGTACATGGAAAAACAATTAACGAGTTATCGTCACATTTCATTGATTTTTTTGTGTACAGATTTGCAGAAAACGACGATTTTGCAATAAAGTTGAGTTTGAATATACTTTTGGAAGACGAGTTTTTTTCAAGAATTTGTTTGTTTTGTCTGCTTATCATTGGAAAACGAGAAGCGTTTGTTGGAACCCCTAAGAATCATCGGTAGCAACTAAACGAGGAAATATCAAGAAAACATGAACTTCTACCACTTACAAAAGATGTCAAGCTGCAAAATGCACGATATCATCCAATTTGGGCCAAGCCAATAGTCGGATTCACCCACTCTTTTTGGGCTCGCTCTGTTGGCTTGGGCAATTTTTGTCTATCGCACAACCGTAGGGGAAGGAAGTACATCTGAGGCAGTTTTTCGTCATAGCTTGATTTGAATCATGCCTCTTTTGACATGGATATGTCTTTTAGCTGGGGGTCAAGGAATTTTTGGCGACACTTTTAGCGAATTTTTGAAGAAAATTAAGCTATTGCTCTTGCCTCAAAATTTGTAGAATGTGAATTTTTGAAAAAATTTTATGCAGAAATCCGTTTCAGGCTATTCTGAATCATATTCTGAAGTTTAACGCATTTTTTTATGTATGTATGTATGTATATATGTATGTATGTGTCTTTCCAGACGATAACTGTCCGTAGAATTGTGCTAGAAACTTCAAACAAATTTTAAAATGTTAAGGACATAAAACGAAAGTTCAAGTTCGTTGGCCAGCATGATCGGATTACATCTTCGGGTTGAAATTTTCAAAAATGTAGTCAAAAATTTCAAAAAAGCCTGTTTTTTGCGATTTGTTGTGCGAAATAATTTTTTCAGCATACTAACATGTGGTATATTCGGAATCAGCGTAAAATTTCCTATAAGAATATGTATCAAGTTTTCAAAAATTTCAAAGTTGAAAAATCAGTCAAAAATCAAAATAATGCCGTTCGCTAGTTGTGAAAATCGGTAATATTTGCATGAAACATTGTCCAAATTCAGATTAAACTACACTAATGGAAATATCCCTGTATAACCAATCCTAGAACCATGCTGTTTAAGGCTAGAACCATGCTGTAGATAGAATTTGATTCCATGTTTGTGTACCAAAATCATAAACTAAAATTTCTCTACACGATCAATAGCGACTGAAATGTCGAAGATTTCTTCAAAAATTCGCTCATGGGGTCATGCTGCATGACTGGACTTTTTTTTTCTCCACACAAAATGCAATGCTCCGGCACTTTTTCTATTGATTTTTACGTACAACCAATGCGTTATTAGCGAAATGTAACTCCCTTAGTTTTCATAGCAGGGAAAACGTTCGCCACTTTTTGGAATGCTCTAATTTTATCATAACATCTCATGATCCCTAAGCCATTGTTGGGTCAAGGAAAGCTGATTTATTACGCTAAGTTATAAACTAATATCAATAAGCTTTAGATTTTATTAACTCGAAAAGTGAAGGCTAGGTAGAAATCAATGAGGTACTACCGCAATGAAGTACCTAATTCCGCCTTCCTCAACAACCGAATTAGACTTCTGTTTTAGCATGGAACGAAAGTAGCGCGGGAGTTTTTACTTCCCCAACAGAATGGAAAGTAATGTTCATTTTTACGTTCCCAACAGAGTGGAAAGTAATGTTCATTTTTACGTTCTCAACATCCTAACAGAGTGGAAAGTAATGTCCATTTTTACGTTCCCAACAGAGTGGAAAGTAATGTCCATTTTTACGTTCCCAACAGAGTCTAAATTAATGTCCATTTTTACTTTCCCAACAGAGTGAAAAGTAATGTCCATTTTTACTTTCCCAACAGAGTGGAAAGTAATGTCCATTTTTACGTTCCCAACAGAGTCTAAATTAATGTCCATTTTTACGTTCCCAACAGAGTGAAAAGTAATGTCCATTTTTACGTTCCCAACAGAGTGGAAAGTAATGTCCATTTTTACGTTCCCAACAGAGTGGAAAGTAATGTCCACTTTTTTTTACAGAGTGGAAAGTAATGTCCATTTTTACTTTCCCAACATAGTGTAAAGTAATGTCTACAACTTTGACATATCCATAATCTATTGTTTTTCCCCTCAAGGGAGAAATTTTCCCCCCTGTTTTTGGGTATATCAATGCTCTTACTTGTTGGCTTTGTAAATATCCTCGAAATTTTGCAGAATCTGAGGGATGACGATTTATTAATTTTTCCGTAAAATGTGATTTTTCGCCCAAGGTACACTCTTGCGTTGTACCTTGAGCAACATGGGTTGTTCCTTGGGCCATCAGCTGATCAGGATGAAGCCCGTTTTTCATTCATGTATTGATGTCAGAGAGAAACTCCCCATACTAGTTTACCTTCCTAGGGTGAATAGGAGAGAATGTAAAATGTTTCGGGTTTCTCGAGGGTTGGTCAATGTCCATATTCTAGGTCGACGTTTCGAAATATTTATATTTCATCGTCAGGGCTTGTTAAACTGTATTTGAACGCTTATTTAATATCCTCGTCATAGAGCTTTAGTTGGTGGCCATCTACTTGATCAACATCCTTGTGTATACTGAGAAAAAAGCTTTGGGGCATACTGAGAAAACATTATTTAAGTTATACTGAACAGAGACTAAAATTGAAGTTGTAAGAGTTGTAAAACAGCAACGTGAACGAAAATACTATCACATTAGAACAAAATAACTTCAATTTTTGTCTCTGTTCAGTATAACTTCAATAATCTTTTCTCAGTATACCCAAATATGTTGTTTAAGTAGATAGCTACCTACTAAAGCTCTATGACGAGTAGTTGGAAGCGTCCAAATAGTTTAACAAGCCCTGACGATGAAATATAAATATTACGAAACGTCGACCTAGAATATAGATCTATCTCATTGACCAACCCTCGAGAAGCCCGAAACATTTTACATTCAACTCAGAGGTCAGCCTGATAACAGGAGAGAACTTAGCCCAATCAGCTGATCAGGATGAAGCTATTATTTGCATTAGTCTCTTGAAGTCAGAGAAGCTCCCTTAACATTTCAACTTGTTTAGCTGGAACAGGTGATTTCATTCGTCTATTCATGGCTTAGAGAGGCTCCATAACAAATTTCACTTCCCTTGGGGAAATAAGAGAGAATTTAGCCTATACAGGTGATCAGGATGAAGCCTGTGATTTCATTAGTCTCTTGACATCTCAGAGAAGCTCCCTTACAAATTTCAACTTCTTTAGCTGGAACAGGATGAAGCCCGTGATTTCATTCGTCTATTCATGGCTTAGAGAGGCTCTCTAACAAATTTCACTTCCCTTGGGGTAGTAAGAGAGAATTTAGCCTATACAGCAGATCAGGATGAAGCCTGTGATTTCATTAGTCTCTTGAAATCTCAGAGAGGCTCCCTATCATTGCTCCCTAGATCAGAATGACGTGTATAGTTTGGTGGTCTAGATGCTCGAAAGCTCACATCTCAAGAATGAAAATTATCCTAAATCAATGCTTTTAGTAAAAATGGATTAGTTAAGCGAGTAGATCAAAATCTGTGGTTGAAGGGGGTGGAAAATCCCCCAGACTCTGCTAAGATCGAATAGGGTCGAGTCCAACAGTAATTACCCTAAGGGGGGGGGGGGGGGGGTGGGAGTACTAAAGTTTTCACTAGGCAAAAACTTTATTACTGCCTCCCAATTTTTGACATTTTCATGTCTTTCATATGGCACATAACAAAAAAATCGTCACGAAAATTGCTCACGAATTTCGGTCCCAAGTGGCCAATTATGTGTGTGTGTGTGTGTGCGCGCGCGTGTGTGTGTGTGTGTGTGTGTGTGTGTGTGTGTGTGCGCGCGCGCGTGTGTGTGTGTGCGCGCGTGTGTGTGTGCGCGCGCGTGTGTGTGTGCGCGCGCGTGTGTGTGTGTGTGCGCGCGCGTGTGTGTGTGTTATAGAACAGTGGTTCTCAACCATTTGTTCCCCCCGCCGTGCAATGCACGGTTGAGATCTGCTTAGTAATAAATACAATAAGAAAACACACATGAAAATGTCCCAATGTGTTGCAGACTCGTATGCAAGCATTTATTCGCCATGTGAATGAGTCTCCAAAGAGAGTACCTATTTAAACCCATTATTAATTGATGTTGATCACACTTGGGATGTTTCAAATAATAAAATTAAAATAGAGGGAGTTTTGAAGAGTCCAAATCATATTTTCAAATTGAGAAAGCAGTGTTTTGAATGGACGAAATCTCATGTTGAAATTGGGCAGTAGTAAAGAAAACCCGAAGTGGAGGCTTATACTAAAGAAACTGATAGCTACTTAATAACTTTAATATAATCTTTTTATTTTGTCAGTTTATACACCTTTTATACGACCTTTTCTTCTCCATCCATTTTTTGTTGAAACTTGAGAAAGTGACCTTTGCAACGGGATTTTCCAGTATTTTTCATGATGAGGAATAATGTAGTTATAAACATTGGAAAATGGGGACTTATAGGTAGTAAAGAACACCCGAAGAATTTCTTATGGACGCTCATGAAAACACACCCCAGTCAGTCCGCTCTCTATCGTTGTACCTACTTCTGGGTCTGGTCTTTACTGTTCGAAGAGTAAACCTTTACTCTACAGTAAGTAGCTGTGGTAGAAGGAATAGTATTTAAAATCAAGACCAAGAGTCACTTGATTGTCATTCAATTTGTCTCCTGGTAATTCCTTCTTTTTCTACAGATTATGTAGGTTAAAGTATCACAAAATAACTATAATGAGCGTTACCTACCCAAAGGTGCGAAAAATGTATTTTAACTAATTTTAAATGGAAGAAGATTCCATCCTAAGAAGTTGGGCATCAGCCGCACTCTCCTGCGTTGAGAAGTTTTCTTTCTGATTGTTCAAAATATCGCACACTGGTGACGTCAAAGCGCCCCTCCCGCCTGGGCGAGACCCCCATGCCGTCCAGTTCGTCGTCACCAGTGCAAACTTTGAAAAATCATGAAAGAAAACTACTCAATTTAGGAAAGTGCGGATGATATCAAATTTATTGTAATGGAATCTACTATTTACATGGGTATTGCTCACTCTGCTGAAATATACAGGGTGATTCCCTCGCAGATGCAAAAAAAAAAAAAAATTGAGTGAAACTACATCAAAAATGGAATAAAATGCCGCCAACCGCATATTTTTATCTCAATCCGTACTCGAGATATGATTTTCTAAAGGTTTTTTCAGGAATACCGTGCTTTTGGTTTATTATTTCCAATAATAAGCCTATGTGATCGTGTAGCAAAAAATTTTTATAACCCCCCCTCAAACTTTGTCACTTTACGTTTCAAGGTACGTAGAATCCAAATTTGAAATGTCCGTCCGCCGTCCGGGCCATAAAAGGCCTAAGAATTGACTTAAAAAACCCGTTCTTTCGCACATAGACTCCATTTGGGGTCTAGTTGGTCCTAACGTTTAACCATCCCGATCGCTTTACTCGCATAGATGCTATGGGCCAAAAACGGGCAAAAACGTGTCTTTTTCGACGCGAGCACGCTTGGCAGGGGGTCACGGTGGGTGGGGGGGGGGGGGGGGGGGGGGGGGGGGGGGGGGGGTGGAGTGAGAGGAGGCGCCGGCGCCGCGGCTTGTGGTGGGTACGGCGCCGGCGTTCGTTCGAGGTATGAATATGTTTTTTTCAAGGTCATATTTGTGTGTTAATACCAAAGCTTTTCCTACGCATATTTAATAACATATCCTCTCGACTTTTCGTACGTACTTAGATAATGATATTATTAAGGCAATAACTATTTGAATAGATAGGAGCTCAAATCGAGAAATATAAACATGCGTATATAATTATAGAAGTATAGGTTGTGGCAACTCGAAGTAGGACACGCCGAGGCGTCTGGACAGGCCTTATGACGTACGCTAGCCAACTAAAACTACGATCATACTCAATTGAAAAAATAATAAACCTTTGTGAAATAATTTGCAGCGTTTTTCATTTTAAACTCGGATTTCTCCACTTTTCCTCTCTTAATTTTAACTTTCAACCTCATTTTCGGTATCAGCATTAAATTTCCTATAAGAATAGTGTACTTGGGTTCTTAAAAAGTACTATCCGAAGACCCTCACATCAGCTCAAACATTGACGATTTTGAAAAAATAATATTTCTGAAAATCTTTAAAACTTTACTAGTACTCTTTTAAAAAGAATCCTGGAAACTGGCAAATCTCATGAAAACTGCTTCGTCTAATACCCTTTCCAACGGTATAATCAAGTTTACTTTTATTTTGGTATTTAGTGGAGAAAATTATGTTTTAATGTTAAAAAATGTGGGGTTTTCAATGAAATTGTTGGTTTTCTCGAAAGATGACCCTCCATGAACCTACGAGTATGGGGTCGGTTTAAAACTTAAAAGTTACTTAAAATCGCCAATGTTTAGTTTGTTTGTTACGATTAAATGTATGTGTGTTATGGGGTAAAACTAGTTAATTAAAGTGTAAAACTCGATTATAACGTAGTTGAGAGATCTGCAAGAGTTTCCATTCGATCCAGCGAGAAAAAATACATAGAAACCGACCCCATACTCGTTGGTTCATGGAGGGTCATCTTTCGAGAAAACCAACAATTTCATTGAAAACCCCACCTTTTTAAATATTAAAACATAATTTTCTCCACTAAATAACAAAATAAAAGTAAACTTGATTATACCGTTGGAAAGAGTATTAGACGAAGCAGTTTTCATGAGATTTGCCAGTTTCCAGGATTCGTTTTGGAAGAGTAGTAAAGTTTTATAGATTTTCAGAAATATTCTTTTTTCAAAATCGTCAATGTTTGAGCTGATGTGAGGGCCTTTGGATGGTACTTTTTAAGAACTCAAGTACACTATTCTTATAGTAAATTTAATGCTGATTCCGAAAATGTGGTCAAAAGTTAAAATTAAATGAAGTAAAGTAGAGAAATTTTAGTTTAAAAGGAAAAAAACACGGTTTTCCTGAAAAAACCTTTAAAAAATCATATCTCGAAAACGGATTGAGATAAAAATATGCATTTGGTGGCATTTTACTCCATTTTTGATGTAGTTTCACCCAAAAATTTTTTTGCATCTGCGAGGGAATCACCCTGTATATATATTTCAGCAGAGTGAGCAATACCCATGTAATCATTTTATATTTTTGAATTAAAGTAGATTCCATTACAATAAATTTGATATCATTCGCACTCTCCTAAATTGAGTAGTTTTCTTTAATGATTTTTCAGTGTGCACTGGTGACGTCGAACAGGTCGGCAGGGGCCGCCCAGGCTTGTCACGATTAAATGTACGTGTGTTATGGGGTAAAACTAGTTGATTAAAGTATAAAACTCGATTATAACGTAGTTGAGAGATCTGCAAGAGTTTCCATTCGATCCAGCGAGAAACAATACATAGAAACCGACCCCATACTCGTTGATTCATGGAGGGTCATCTTTCGAGAAAACCAACAATTTCATTGAAAACCCCACATTTTTAACATTAAAACATAATTTTCTCCACTAAATAACAAAATAAAAGTAAAATTGATAATACCGTTGGAAAGCATATTAGATGAAGCAGTTTTCATGAGATTTGCCAGTTTCCAGGATTCTTTTTAAAAAAGTAGTAAAGTTTTAAAGATTTTCAGAAATATTATTTTTTCAAAATCGTCAATGTTTGAGCTGATGTGAGGGTCTTCGGATGGTACTTTTTAAGAACTCAAGTACACTATTCTTATAGGAAATTTAATGCTGATACCGAAAATGAGGTTGAAAGTTAAAATTAAATGAGGCAAAGTGGAGAAATCCGAGTTTAAAATGAAAAAACACAGTATTCCTGAAGAAACCTTTAAAAAATCATATCTCGAGTACGGATTGAGATAAAAAAAAATGCGGTTGGCGGCATTTTACTCCATTTTTGATGTAGTTTCACCCAAAATTTTTTTTGCATCTGCGAGGGAATCACCCTGTATATTTTAAAATTATTTATTGCTGGAAGTTGGAGCTTGATATGATTTTAGAAGTCATCCAATGGTAAGACCAGGTAAATAACGTCTAGCTTGAGCCAAGTGAAAACCTATCCGCGTATTCTTTAATTATTCACCCAACACCTTTACTTCCGTAGACGTCTGGCAAAGGACAACGGCCTGGTGATCGATGTACCTTAATAATACAAATGCGACCAATTTCTTACGGGAGCAAGCCCTTCCGTATTGGAGGGGTAAGTAGCCGAGTCACGGGGAAACAGCATTGAGTGAGTGTCTCCTAGAGAGAATGGTGTGGTAAATAAATACCTAGTTCACTCATCAACCAGTGTTTAAAGTTTGTGCATTCTGGCGCGTGAATTATCTACACGAGTTATTAGTCTCAACTGCAGGGGTAAGGTATTTTATCTAACTATATTTTTAATTTAATTTCAAATCTCTCAACTGTAGGTACCTATCTCCAATTAACAAGGTACTGTTAACTCAAGTAGGTACCTAAGTAGGAGTTATATGAGCCCCTAATGCAAATGTAATTTTTTAGCGAATTTTCGTAGAAAATTAAGCTATTGTAATGGCTGCAAACATTTACAAATCAAAATTTTCGAAAATTTTCTTCATTGGAATCCGTTTTGAGACATTTTTAAGCGGATCCTAGAGTTGTTAAACTCTTTTATAATAATAAATAATAATAACCATTTATTATGCTAAAGACCACAAGTGATCTATATGCAGCATACAGCATTACAAGGATTTTTGCATATAAATTATACGGCACGGCTAGGGATTGAAAATATCTATTTTTAAATCAGAAAAAAAGGTGAAAATATTTTGGAAAAATGTAGGAAGAAATAAAAGAATTATATACCTAAGGATGGTTTAAGAAGTTACAGAAATCAAAATAGATTTTCAAAAACGCTGCAAATTATTTTTTCAACTGAGTATGATCGTAGTTTTAGTTGGCTTGCGTACGTCATAAGGCCCGTCCAGACTCCTCGGCGTGTCCAATTTCGAGTTGCCACAACCTATACTTCTATAATTATATACGTATGTTTATATTTCTCGATTTGTGCTCCTATCTATTCAAATAATCATTGCCTTAATAATATCATTATCTAAGTAGGTACGTACGAAAAGTCGAGAGGATTTGTTATTAAATATGCGTAGGCAAAGCATTGGTATTAACACACAAATATGACCTAGAAAAAAACGTATATTCATGCCTCGAAGGAACATGAAATTCGAAAGCAATACAAGTGTAGGAAGTTTTCCACGCCACCCTGGAGGTACCTACTCCCTAGGTCTCGTTACCTCACAACCGGAGGTTCACCGCCCTATTACGCTTACACTATCATATCACTCATATTTTTCCATCAACATTCATTTGAAAGTTGTGCATTTTGAGATGAGTGAATTTTGTCCTAACATGAGAATAATAATTATTAGGTCGTGCAGTTGTGGTCCTAAAGTGTTCTGTTGCGAAGTCCAACTGCCCATTGTTATCCTAACCGTGGAATATTGGCTTGCAGGTTGCAGTTTTAACACGTCAGTCTAACACTCAAAGCCTCGAAAAAGACACTTTTTGGCCCATAGCTTCTATGCGAGTAAAGCGATCGGGATGGTTAAACGTTAGGATCAACTAGACCCCAAATGGAGTCTATGTGCGAAAGAACGGGTTTTTTAAGTCAATTCTTCAACTTAGGCCTTTTATGGCCCGGACGGCGAACGGCGGACGGACATTTCAAATTTGGATCCTACGCACCTTGAAACGTAAAGTGACAAAGTTTGAGGGGGGGGTTATAAAAATTTATTGGAAATAATAAACCAAAATTAAGTAGGTAATAATGTTAAAAATAAATAAAAATGAAACTTGAAAAAGTGCATTTGAAAAATCAATCATCCACAAAATGCCTGCTTACTGCCGCCACGAACCAACTAATGGTGGGTAATGAGCGGATCGAGTTGGGTTCCAGAGGGTCCGGAGAGAGTTCCAGACCCGCGCACCAGCAATAGCAAATGACTTGGATTTGGTTATAGTTCTATGGCGAGGAATCATCAAAGCATTGGATATGTTGGAGGTAGCAAGTGTTAATAGGGAAGTCAGGTAGGATGGACCATTACCGAGTTTAATTTGGAAAATGAGTTTGAGATGCAAGAGGATGTAGGTAATATTTTTCTAATGGTAAACATAAAATGGCTTGCGTGCTGATGGAATGACGAGCTTTGATATTGTAAGCATAGCCAATAGATGCTCTGTACGCTATGAGAAGCCTTTTGTTGAGTGAGGAGGAAAGTGAGGTGGGGGAGAACAAGGGCTGGGGCCAATTTAATCTTGAGATGATGAGGCGTGAAATTAGCAATGCGCTTTAATGAATGGAGAGATCCATAAACATATATTTTTTCATATATTTATATGGTCTCCCAGACGATAACTCTTCCTTGAATTGAGATGAAAATTCCGTTTTTGACCCTAAAAATCAAGCCTTCCACATGAAAGAACGAGTAAGAGCATTTTTTAGCACATTAAATTGTTCAAATTTCAATAAAATTGCTAAAAAAAAAAAATCGCCAAAAATTGCAGAAAACGGCTAAAAATTATTAAAATTAAATGTTTTGCAGAATATTGCTCATACAAAGTTTATCAACTATAAAATATATGTGACATTTGAAAATTTATGTAAAAAGTTATGCAGAAAAATGCACTTAAATTTTATTAAAATTTGCTCAAAAATCGGTAAAAAAACTGCAAAAAAAGTTTTAAAATCCAAGATCTCTTTTTGAATAGCAGATTATTATTTAGAACGAGTTTTTTGCCTTAAAATTGTTAATTAATAATTTCTTCTCTCTCAAAGTGCTCAATTTTCAAAACAGTGTAACATAATATGTATTGTAGTACCTACGATAATTTACAAAAATTCGCTCATACTGCATGACGGGAACCTCGTCAATATGTTTATCTATGTTTGAAATCTCTTCAATGTAGAGTCTGTACCTATGAGTGATATAGATGAGTGATCTAGATAGTCTCTACCTATCTGCAATTAATTCAGTATTATTGACTTAGGTAAGGTACCTACCTACATAATTCCTAAGGAGTTACCAACATCTTAAAATCACAATTTCGTCAAAATCACTGTCATTCATTATCACAGTAATGAGCTCAATACCTGCCTACCTACTTAATTATGTAATTTACATCAAAAGTTGAAAAAAACGTACATTTTAAGCTTCTATTCAACAAAATACCAAAACTACAAGTATAATGAGGGAAGGGGGGGGGGGTTATCCTATTCTTCCTATTATCCTATTTATTATCCTACACATGAATATATATTTTTAAAAAATAATAATTTTAATCACGGCACTCACGGTCTATTGAGGAAAAAGCATGAATTGTTTAAAGCTGCAAATTATTACACAAAGGTTTATTATTTCCGTATTGGATAGCTCTTCTGTGCAGATCATTGGTCTACAATTATTAAACCCTGTTAATATTACAACTGAGTAAATAAATTATTTATAACCTGAATTTCATTAACTTTGATCCAGTAGTTTCTGGGAGGAAGCACTGGACGGCGGACGGACGATTTTTGGATTCTCCGCACCTTGTACTATACCTGTACCAACAATTTTAGAGTGGGGTTTTTTCCCCTCTTTTCCTTGTTCGATTACAAAGGTTCATCATTTGAAACTTATAAACCAAAAGAGAATTCGATGACCACGCAACCCAAAAAATTCTGCGACGAGGATGGGATTCGAACCCACGCGTGCAGAGCACATTGGATTAGCAGTCCAACGCCTTAACCACTCGGCCACCTCGTCGACATGTTCACTGAGGAAAAATACGCGCATTATAAGTCCGGATACAGTATTCACCTTTCCGTGAAGAATGATGGATTATCATGGTAGGAAGGAATAAATAGGAAATAATATAGTGGGAACCACCCACCTGCCTAAATATTAGCACAAGAAGCAGGTAGGTATCAACTACTGAGACACTAAGTTGATTCTGAAAGAACAGCGATACCCACCTATGCACCTATGAACGAACCTAGGTACCTACCAAATATAGAATAGAATCAGTTTATTTGGTTACCTACAGTTATGAAACGCTTTTAAAGCAATGGAATTAATCAACAAATTATTTATTGGGTCAGCTCCAATTTTTTCGCATTCCAGAAAACAGATTCTGATTTAAATAAATCATGATACCTATGTCCACTAGAGCCACCTCTTCGGCAAAAATTTTGGAAGTAATGGTCCTAAATTGTTAAAAAGCATTGATGAAAGTATCCAACATCTTAACAAAAATAAATTCAAACCATCCACGGTGACCAAATAAACGAGCCAGAATTTTTCCAACAAGTTTGAGGCATTAATTTTTAATCTGTTGATAGCATATAGAATATCTATACAGATTGCCATATCCTTAGTGCTTTAGAAAGTGTAGGTACCTACATATTGTGCATTTAACCTTTCAGCGAATTTTATTAGAAAATGAAGCTATTGCGACAGCTCCAAAAAATTTAAAATCAATATTTTCGAAAAACGTCTTCATTGAAATCCGTTTTGAGACATTCTAAAACGAATCCTAGGGGGTCTACCTAATTTGCCAGTCAAACTTCAAAACCTGCAGTCAACCAGAAAGGGATGTGGAAAACCTGCAGTCACCCCGGATTATTATTCGGGAGGGACGAGCTTTTTTATGGGGGGAAAAAAAAAATTCGAAAAATTTGGGAAAATGGTCGGAGAAACCCCAAAAAATTGAGATTTTAAACTTCAAAACCTGCAGTCAACCAGAAAGAGGTGTGGAGAACCAGCAGTCAACCCGGATTATTATTCAGAAGAACAAGCTTAACATGTTATAAAATTTTTTTTTTCGGAAAAGTCGTGAAAATGGTCGGAAAACCCCTAAAAACTTAGATTTTAAACTTCAAAACCTGCAGTCAACCAGAAAGAGGTGTGGAAAACCTGCACCACAGACTTTTCCGAAAATTTTTTTCATAAAGCTAAGTTAAGCTCGTCTTCCCGAATAATAATTCGGGTTGAGTGCAGGTTTTCCACACCTCTTTCTGGTTGACTGCAGGTTTTGAAGTTTAAAATTCCAGTTTTTTCCGACCATTTTCCCGACTTTTCCGATTTTTTTTTTTCTTTTCCAGAAGACGTTAAGCTCGTCCTCCCGAATAATAATAATCCGGTTTGACTGCAGGTTTTCTACACCTCTTCTAGTTGACTGCAGGTTTTGAAGTTTAAAATTCCAGTTTTTTCCGACCATTTTCCCGACTTTTCCGATTTTTTTTTTTTTTTTTTTTTTTTCTCCAGAAGACGTTACGCTTGTCCTCCCGCCGAATAATGATAATCCGGTTTGACTGCAGGTTTTTTACACCTCTTCTAGTTGACTGCAGGTTTTGAAGTTTAAAATTCCAGTTTTTTGGGGGTTTTTTCCGACCATTTTTCCGACTTTTCCGATTTTTTTTTTTTTTTTTTTTTTCTCCAGAAGACGTTAACTCGTCCTCCGAATAATAATCCGGTTTGACTGCAGGTTTTCTACACCTCTTCTGGTTGACTGCAGGTTTTGAAGTTTAAAATTCCCGTTTTTTTGGGGTTTTTCCGACCATTTTCCCGACTTTTCCGAATTTTTTTTTTTTTCTTCATAAAATGTTAAGCTCGTCTTCCCGAATAATAATCCGGGTTGACTGCAGTTTTTCCACACCTCTTTCTGGTTGACTGCAGGTTTTGAAGTTTAAAATTCCAGTTTTTTGGGGTTTTCCCGACCATTTTCCCGACTTTTCCGATTTTTTTTTTTTTTTTTTTTTTTTTTTTTTTTTTTTCCAGAAGACGTTAAGCTCGTCCTCCCGAATAATAATCCGGTTTGACTGAAGGTTTTCTACACCTCTTCTGGTTGACTGTAGGTTTTTAAGTTTAAAATTCCAGTTTTTTGGGTTTTTTCGCACCATTTTTCCGATTTTTTTTTTTTTTTTTTTTTTAAATAAAATGTTAAGATCGCCCACCCGAATAATAATCCGGGTCGACTGCAGGTTTTCCACACCTCTTTCTGGTTGACTGCAGGTTTTGAAGTTTGAATGGCAAATTAGGAACCTCCAATCATAGGGTGTAACGCATATAATATAAACCTACATAAATATATATGTGTCATTCCAGACTAACTCTTCTTAAAATTGATATAAGTTCGTGCGTCAAAAAATCAAGCATTAATGCACATAGTTTCCATATAAGATTGATGAAATTGTTAGGCTGTGTGTTCAGTTTCAATCATCACAAATCAATACTTCACTCTGCACTTGCGCAAACGTAAAATCAGGCAAGCATTATTTTCTCGGCCTCGTCGTCCGACCTGGGGCTCAAATTCGGAGGATAGAAGGGAAAAGACGGGTTGATCATCCCATACCTATCAAATTTCAGAAAGATCGTTGGTAAGTAAGAAAATTATTCTTCATTTAAGATTGATGGCTATCTAGAAGTGATAGCCATAGAAAAAGCGATCGAAACCATTGTTGATTCGTATGGAAATGGTGATATCTTTCTTCAGCACAACATAGGAAGAGTGAAGAACAGCTTAATTGGCCGACTGCAAAGACTCCTTAAAATAAGAGCGGCAACAGGAAGAATATTGAATACCCCGGTATTGACAAAGGAACTGAAGCCATTAATTGCCAAAAAATATAGAGAGAAATGGAGATAACAATATATTCAATCATACAATGCCCGGTTCTACAATTAAATCCAACACTTCCCACCGCAAATAGGTACTATGGTTCTTCAAAAAATCAGTAAATAAAAGTCTCGGAAAAACAATATGCAGATTAAGGGGTACGGAATTTGCGAACAATACTTGTACCGGAACCAACCACTAGAGTCACCTAAATGCCGAGCATGAGAGCACTTGAACACTTGATAATGGAATGTACGTCGCAAGACTGGAATAGAGCAAACTTTTTCAGTGCTGTGTCAAAAAGAACCTCAATTATTTTAAATTACAACTTTATCCTAGCATCAAAGAATTTATTAATTTACAGAGAATTGTACAATTTTTAAAGAAATTCTAACATACAAATGTAATGTAACTACACACAAACACACATATATATATATATATATATATATATATATATATATATATATATATATATATATTAACCACATGGCTGTGAACATAATTGTAGTGCCAAAATAAAAACATTTTTAAAAAAATTATTCATGGAAAATTAGAGAAATGTATATCTACCTATGGCTAACTCTGTGTGGTTGCAGTTCTTACTGGGACAATCAGAACGCGGCGCCTTAATGTTTTGAAAACAAGCATCACGCTCAGTGCTCGGATTAAGTAATAAGGTCGATTGCGGACGGAATCCTATGTCAGCACTGTCACGTCGCGATCATCATTCAAACCTTGAAAGGGTTCGCTGTAAGTCAGAAGTTTCTGTGAATGAACATAGCCGCTTTATACCCAGTGAGGGAAATCAACAAATCCTTAGGGTAAAGTGCCGTAATATGGCATACAAAAAGTTTATCCGTCATAAAACCTATAAAAAACGTGATGTATTCTCGAAAAATGTTTAGAATGCTAGGTATACTATCTCTGTGCCACTTCCCATCGCTGAATGTCCTCGGAAGTGTCTAATCGCTGGTGGAACACCGATTTAAAAAAAAAAAGTCGTTTTCATGCTCTGAAAAAAAGGTTGCCTAATATGGCATACAATGGGTTCTTAATATGCATATGCATATCCGGCTACCTATTGAAAAACAGACAACCAATCAAAAAATTAAATTGTAGGTATACTTAATATCCTACCAAATAATCAATATTGATATTTCCATCGTCGTCATCATCATCATTATGGGGATCATCACTAGGAGCTGCGATGAGCTTGTATCATAACAAAAGTTTTGCAAAACGTGCTTTTTTTAATAAACTTTCAAAACTTGAAAAACGAAGTGCTCGGTGCGTAGTTGGGTAACCACAGATCTGTATTTCCAGATTAAATTCTACATTTAGCGAATTGAATCCAACATTATCCAAATAGAGTTCAACATTCTCCAAATGGAATTCAACCTTTCCAAATAAAATTCAACATTACATGAAATTTTGAAATATCGAAAAAAGTACCTCATAGTTAATAAACCTGCAAAATGAAATTGTGCTTCACCTAAAACTGTATTTGCTTGATAAATTATCCTTTCATGGGATATTATTGATCATTTGACAGCATTTTTGATTTTCCAGATCGTTCCTAAGATTAGTTAACGTATGAAAAATGTAGATTTCTCGAATAAAAATCACCAATTTCCAAATGGGTCTCAACATTTTAAAAATTGAACCCAACATTTTCCAAATTAAACCCAACATTTTCCAAACTGAATCCAACGTTCTCCGAACAAATTCAACATAGGTACGGGACCATCTACAACCTAATTCGCGTATTCGCTGACAATTTCATCAAAATCGGATGAAAACTGTGGAAATTAAGGTCATTGCAAGTATTTCACATTGATTGGTGCATGCACAGTAGCTATTAATACAATCTTGTTGAAATTTATATGAGGTAATCAAAGTCATCTCTTTCGAACTATCATCCAAATTTAAGGAAAATCGAACGACTCGAGTGTGAAAAATGGAGCTTAATGGAATTTTTCGTTTACGCATGCGCAGAATGAAGTATTGATTTGGCAACAATGAAACTGATAGGGGACCGTCTACAATCTAACCCGCGCATTCTCTGACAATTTCATCAAAATCGGATGAAAACAGAGGAAATTAAGGTCGTTACAAGGATTTCACATAGGAGCATGCGCAGTAGCTATTAATGATACAATCGTGTTGAAATTGATATGGGGATAAAATCATCGTTATTCCCCAAATATCATCCAAATTTGAGCGAGATCGGACGACTAGGGCGTAAAAAAATGGAGCATAATGGAATTTACGTTTGCGCATGCGCAGAGTGAAGTATTGATTTAGCAATAATGAAACTGATAGGGAACCGTCTACCCTCTAGTCCGCACATTTCCTGAAAATTTCATCCAGATCGGATGAAAACTGAGGAAAATAAGCTTGTTACAAGGATTTCATATTGGCGCTTGCGAAATAGTTATTAATGATACAACCATGTTGAAATTGATATAAGATGATCAAATTGTCCTTCCTCAACTATCATCCAAATTTGAGCGACCATCATGAAAACTGTGGAAAATAAGCTTGTTACAAGGATTTGCGGACACACGACAGACACACACACACACAGACAGACAGGCACGGAACCAAAGTTGTTCAGAATGGTCTAAAACGTAAAATGTGAGTGGAAATTTTGATTTTGGAGACCGAAAATTTGTTTTCTCCCGAATGTGAAAACAATGCTTCCGCTACCTTTAGGTAGACTCGGAAACAAAAATACTTATAGGGATATCCGGTGTGTCAATGAATTTTTCTTTGTTTGAAAGGAAGTCGATGAGTCAACGCCTAATCCTGTGAGTTCTCTTCATCTACTATCAGCCATACTCACCTGCCGGGTTTCGCTCAAAATTGGACATTTTTCGTTCGTCGAGAGGATCGAGTTATCTTATCGCTACACTATCTTTCGAAAAGGTGTATAACACTGATGTTGTCATATCTGGGTGTGCCGAGAGGCTCTTCAACCGCTCCGTGCTCATTTCGCAGTTTGCCCCAAGTTGTGTCTTCCAAAAATCATCATCTCGGTTCGTTATTAATGTAACACATTTCACCCCGAGAGATATTCTTTTTTATCGGATAAATTAGTGCCAAAAACATATTGGATCAACTACCTGCAGTGGTGATAAGTATTTGGGAAGATGGAGGTGAGCGATCAGCAATTATTTCATTAATAACTAATTAATGTTTCTAAATAAATACGCTACTAAAACCCCAGGACAAATTTATATTTAGACGCTGACTCATCAAAAGTAAAGATAATTTGAAAGCATTAATTTAGTTTCATTCAGAAGGTTGCTTATGTGTTTCACAATCATAATCACATAACGAATAAAAGCACCTGGCAGCATAGTAAGGGTAATAAACCCGTACCTATACGAATCTTTAGAAAATAACTGTTGACTCATTAAATGGGTCAACTCATTACAACTCATCACAGTAAACTGAAGCAAAAGGTAAGGTAGTGCTTAGGTACGTAGGTATATACCTAGACGTTAATTTCTGTCAGAATTTTACCATATAAATCTTGATGAAAAATTTGTTCTTTTACCAAAAAATCAAGCTTACCAAAAGATTGGATGACTCGGAGGATGAATGAAATTGCGGGATCGATCCTGAATTCTCTCAGTATTAGTTTTCGGACTGCACATTTTCATGCAACACTTCAGTAAAAGAAAACCACTTCAGTTTTTATCCGCGAAAAGTTAGTAAACTATTGTACTAACTCAACTGATAAGGATGTATCCCGTCCTTTCATTCGACTGGTGCTGCCCCAGAGAGACTCGCTACCAAATTTAAAGTTCCTATGGTGGAAAGGAGATAATCTAGCTCAATCAGCTGATCAGGATTAAGTACCCACGTCATTTCATCCGTCTCCAGCTGTCTCAGGGAGGCTTTCTATCAAATGTCAACTTCCTATAATGGACAGCAGAGAGTTTAGCTCACTCAGCTGATAAGGATGAAGCTCATCATTTCATCTGTCTCTTGCGTCTCACAGAGACTTCCTGTCAGATGTCAACTTCCTAAGATGACCAGTAAAAAATCTAGCTTACTCAGCAGATCATAATGAAACCCGTAATTTCATCCGTCTCCAGCTGTCTCAGGGAGGCCTTCTATAAAACAAATGTCAACTTCTTATAATGGACTGACTGACAGACTGCATAGGGCTTCCGTAGAAAGAAATCCCAGGCCTAATGGCTTATATTTCCCCAAAAAGGGCCCCTTAATGGTCAGCAGGGAGTTTAGCTCACTCAGCTGATAAGGATGAAGTCCATCATTTAATCCGTCTCTTGCTGCCCCACTGAGACTTCCTATCAGATGTCAACTTCCTAAGATGACCAGCAAAAAGTCTAGCTTACTCAGCTGATCATGATGAAACCCGTTATTTCATCAGTCTTTTGACCCAGCGAGATTCCTTGTCAAATTTCCATCCTAGGAATCACAGGCGAGAATTCAGATCACTCGGCTGATTAGGATGGGCCGTCATTTCATCAGTCTTTTGACCCAGCGAGGTTCCTTTGTTCCTTATCAAATTTCTACTTTCTAGGATGGACAGGCAAGAATTAACCTCACTCATCTGTTCAGCATGACGTTCGTCATTTTATCCTTTTCTAGCAGTCTCAGAGAGGCTTCCTATCAAACGTCAACTTCCTATGATGATCAGCCGAGAATTTGGCTCACTCTGCTGATCAGGATGAAGCCCATCATTTCATCCGTCTCTTGAACAAGAGAGATTCCTTATCAAATTTCCACTTTCTAGGAATCACAGGCAAGAATTCAGATCACTCACTTGATCAGAATGAAGCCCGTCATAGCTATACCAGAGAAGCTTCCTATCAAACGCCAACATCCTTGTGTAAAAAGGAGAGAATCTATCTCACTCAGCTGATCAGGATGATCCCGTCATTTCATGAGTCTAGCTTTCTCAGAGAGACTTCCTATAAAATGTCGACATCCTACGGTGAACAGTAGAGAATCTAGCTCACCCAGCTGATTAATGAGGTTCATACTGGTTGAGTGGAATACCTTCCATTAAAACGGAGAGGAATCTTCGAAATTTAAAATTCAAATGACAGTATTTCTAAGCTTTTTAGCGAAGTTTCGTAGAAAATTGCAATGACTCGGAAAATTTTAAAATCAAAATATTTGAAAAATTTCTTAATTGAAATCCGTTTTGAGGTATTCTTTTTTTTTTTTTTTTTTTTTTTTTTTTCAATATTCTTTATTGCACCAAGTATTACTTATTAACAATATTATTTTGAAAATATGGACTTTAATTCAAAACTAAGATACATCACTGAGTTTTGTTGATTATGGTGGATGTTTCACTTCACTGCTTCACAAGTAAGCAAGGTCGAGTGGTTTGGTACGCTTCAATCTTCTGATGATATCACTTGTATCAAGGAGTTGGACAGCTTCCTCGTTGATGTGACATCTTAACCGCTGTAGGTGTCTCACAGCTTGTCGCTTTATAGCATCGTTTATTGTTTCGATCCGAAGCTCATGATGGAGACGTTCGTTTCGAAAGTACCATGGTGCATTGACCACCGTTCTTAGCACATTGTTCTGGAATTTTCGGATGATGTCTCGATTTGACTGAACCGTACAGCCCCAAAGCTGAGCTCCATAAGTCCAGACTGGTTTAAGGACTTGGTTATACAATGTTAGCTTGTTCTGGATTGACAACTTCGACCGTCTCCCCATTAGCCAATGCATTTTTCTGAATTTTAGAAGGAGTTCTTCCTTCTTTTTCTTGACATGGGCTTTCCATCTAAGTTTGGCGTCCAGTGTCATGCCTAGGTATTTGGCTTCATTAGCATTCGGAATAACTTTTCCCATGAAATGTACCGGAATATACCCGATTATCTTGTTGGTGAAATCGACATGTACCGACTTAGTTTCATTTATCTTGATTCTCCATTTTGCTGTCCACTTTTGTATGCTGGATATTGATTGTTGAGATATTCTGAAACGAATCCTAGAGTTGAAAACTTTTTCGTATGTTTGTATATATTCTAGGCATTAACTCATTTTAGGATTGAGATAAAAATTCCTTTCCTGCGCTAAAAATCAAACTTTTCAAATAAAAAGATAAGTTCGTTGGCCAGCACTTTTTGAGCACATTAAATTGATCAGCTTCCAAAAAAATGTACCTACTAGAAAAATCACTAAAAATGATGAAATGAAAGTTTCTCGGATCGGAGCTAACATTTGACGATCCTACCTGAGTTCCTCGTCAATTACTACTCCCAAGAACCTTGCGAACTGGACCCGTTCGAGCACATGGGGCATGAAGTGCTCATGTCATTTGAGCCGCACACATGAAGTTTAATTGGAGTGCTTACTAACTTTTTGGAAGGTGATTTGTAAAAGACTAGATATTTGGTTTTTTTTTTCAAGTTCAAACTTAAAGAATTATTACAAAGCCACTTGAAAGTTTTATTTATGTCACTACTGACACTTCCAAATACTTCTTCCCACGTCTCACCCTCGCACAAAATCGCCGTATCATCAGCAAATAAGTATGAAGTAGCGCTTGATGAGTTAAACGAACAAGACAAAAATATTAATGTTTTGAGAATAAAGAGCTCGTAACAGTACCCTACATCGAAAATTGATAATAATCAACTATGTCTGTTATATTAGGTAGGTATGTTTAAAGGTTGTCAATGAAAAATGTGTTTTCTATTGGAACGAATAATAAATATGATTCTGAAGAATTAACGTAACACTTCACAACGACGTGAAATACCCCACCCCACAATAAATTATTGATTTGGTTCTTATCGACGGGTGTCGTAGGAACGAAGGGAGATGAATCATTTTCCACGGATTAGACGAGTTACGATAACAAAATACCAGGCGAGGCGGGACAATTATAAGTTTGCCTACCTACTTAACTTCCAACGGTTTATTTCATTCCAACAGCTATTTAATTTTAATAGCCAATTATTATAAGATTATATACAGAGTGTCTCGCGTTATATCCGGAAAACTTCACCCACGTATTCTGCAACTTATTTCCTATCAAAAGTTCCTTGTAGAGATGTTGCTTCCGAGTCTACCTAAAGTAAGCGGAAGCATTGTTTTCACTTTAGGGACAAAAAAATGTTTGGTCTCCAAGATCAAAATTTGCACTCGCATTTTACGTTTTAGACTATTCTGGACAACTTTGGTTCGTGTCAGTCTGTCTATCTGTGTGTGTGTGTGTCTGTCTGTCGTGTGTCAGCAAATCCTTGTTTTCCAACAAGCTTATTTTCCACAGTTTTCATCCGATTTAGATGACATTTTCAAGAAATGTGCGGGCTAGGGTGTAGACGGTCCCCTATCTGTTTCATTGTTGCGCAATCAATGAAACTCTGAATGAATCACTTTGCGCATGAACAAACGTAAATTCCATTATGCTCCATTCTTTCACGGTCTAGTCGTCCGATCTCGCTCAAATTTGGATGATAGTTGGGGGATTTGATCATCCCATATAAATTTCAACATGATTGTATCATTAATAGCTACTGTGCATGCGCCAATGTGAAGTTTTTGTCACGACCTTAATTTCCACAGTTTTCATCCGATTTTGATGAAATTGTCAGTGAATGCGCAAGCGTAAATTCCATCATGTTCCATATAGTCACTCTCTAGTCGTTCGAGTTCGCTTAAATTTGGATGATAGTTGGAGGAAGATATATGGTGAGCGAGGATGCTATATGCCTCACCCAATTTGGCTGACATTTTTTAAACGCTTTGTTTTCGAGTTATTTAATTTTTAAGAATTTTTTCGGGTTTTCGACCTCAAGTTACTAAAATAGCCATAACTACCTTGATTTTAAAATAAACAAAAAACTGAGTATGCCATTGGAAAGAGCGTTAAATTTCGATAAGGATAGGCTACCTAACTGCTGGATTATGCAGGTAACATAGTCAGGAATCTACCCCAAAGCCAACATTTTTTCAAAATTGAAAAACTACGCATTTTTTAACTCGGTAGACGGTATGGATAATCCCACGGAATCCTCGTGTCTGTCAGCTTTTAAAAGGTCTAGTTAGTTTCTTTTTTACTCTATTAATTGAGGATAAAAGTATGTTGAAAAACCTGGTTTTTTCGATAAAAAACGGGTTTTCGCGGAAAATGACCCCCAAAGAAAATGCGAGTTTGGGGCCGGTTTCTACGTATTTTTTCACACTGAATCGAATAGTCACACTTGCAGATCGCCACAACTCCGTTATAACAGAGTTTTACACTTTCACGAACAAGTTTTATCCTTTTAAAACATAAAATTGAGCATAGCAAATAAACTAAAAACTCGCGAGTTAAAGTGTAAAACTCGGTTATAACGGAGTTGGGGAGATCTACGAGTGTTACCATTCGATTCAGCATGAAAAAATACGTAGAAACCGGTCCCAAACTCGTATTTTCTTAGGGGGTCATATTTCACGAAAACCCTCGATCTCATAGGAAAAAACCATGTATTTCGACATACAAATATTGTTTTCTCCACCAATTAGCAAAGTGAGAATAAAATTGACTAGACCGCTCAAAAGCTGACAGTTTGAGGAAGTTTTTGCAGTAGCAGGCACGAGAATCCCGTGGAATTATCCATGCCGTATAGCGAGTTAAAAAATACGTAGTTTTGACTTCAAGGTAGATTTCTGATTATGTTACCTGCATAATCTAGCAAGTTAGGTGGCCTATCCAAAAGGAAATTTATCGTTCTTTCCAACGGCATCTTCAATTTTTAGTTTACTCTAAAATCGAGATGGTTATGGCCATTTTAGTAACTTAGCTCGAAACACGGAAAAATACTTCAAAACTGGACAGGTAACTCGATCACAAAGTGTTTTAAAATCTCTTAGAGGAACTTTCGATCGGAAATTAGTTGCAAAATACATGGGTGAAGTCTTGAAATGGGTGAAGGAAGGATTAATTTGATTTGGAAAAAGTTTTATTTGACTTTGAAATACTATATATAAATATATATATTTATTTTATTTATTTATATTTATTACAAACTAGAATTCAAAGAAATGATACAAATTGAAAGATATAAAGACCGAGCCGTCAATAAGAAAACCGACGTTGACAACTTAAATAAAAAATACTCAAACCTTATACATTAAATACCGCCAAAAATTTTCGTCACAACCGACCCTTCAAGAAAGTAATCTCATAATCCTTCTGTTGTACATAATTCCTACCACGCCTCAGCAAACTTACTTACGCTCTCATATAAGCAGGTACCTATATCGCCAACCCGAAGGAATTCTAAGCAAATAATCAGTATGTAGAAAGCTCTGAGCTAACAGTACAGCATATATAATATCCAACTCTGTCCAAATTTCTAATAATTTTGTGCTACATATATATATATACACACAGTAGGAAGTCAACAATCCGAACTAATTGGGACCACAAGTAGTTCGGCTTTTCAAATTTTCGAACATGACAAAATAAAAACCATAGATGATTTAAATAAAAATTTTTAACTGCTTTAGATAGATAAACAGTACAGGAGAAAATAGTATAAGTAACGAAATAACAAAGTTTTATTAAACGATTCTGCGGCAGAGCTGTCTGAAGACAAACTTTCTCCTTGCACATTAAGCTCCCTTATTCCATGTCTTGTCTTGAAATGCTTCAACCAACCAGTGCTGGCTTTAAAATCAGCAGAACCGCCTAGTTGTTCATTAAAATGAAGTACTTTTTCCCAAATCAACGGTTCCGACACGGGTTCACCTAAACTACGCCTCTGTGTGAACCACAAATACACAGCATCTTCAAGCCGTTTGTCATTTGCTAACCTAGTTGTTATCCTTAATTTTGATCCATCGTCCGAATCCAGGTTAGAGGCGAAGTTCGAAATGTAATTTTTCTTTTTTTTTTAAGGTCTGTAATTGTAGCTTTCCCAACTCCAAAAACATTAGTAAGGGACGAAGCAGTTTCACCTTTCTCGAGCCTGTTCTAAATGTCCACTTTATTTTGAATCGTAAGGAATGTTATCATTGTGAATGGGTTATGTTTCCTTTTTAATGCCGAGGTCGATGACATTACGAAAAACTTGATACACGCCGCACTGTACCGATTATAAAAAACACAAGAATTATCGAGACTGGCGTAAGGTAGCGCAATAACTCGTACCCGATTGAAAAACAATGACAGAATGGATTCAGGGGAATTAAAACAATTAGAAAAAAAAATTTAATTTCTTCTGGGAAGGTGTTCGGATTTTTGACGTTCGGATTATCGACGTCCTATTGTTTATGAAAAAGTTTTAAACTCTAGGATTCGTTCTAGAATGTCTCAAAACGGATTTCAATAAAGAAATTTTTCGAAAAATTTCATTTTAAAATTTTTGGAGCCATTGCACTACCTTCATTTTCTACGAAAATTCGCTTAAAAAATAAATTTAAAAAAACCTCGGATTCAGCACATCACATAACGTTATAACCCGATAAGCTCCCACCGGATGCAGGACCACTCCTAAATTTTGTAAAGTAGCGATACCACTACGAGTGTCCTATCTACTATAGATCTATACATCTTTGCTTTGAGGACAATCATTTGCCTCTACTATATACACGTACCCAAAAGCTAGCTACTATAGAAAAATAAGCTTGAATCATTTTTAGGTGATCCAAAAAATCAGAATAAGTGAAGAAACGTCGTTTTTAGCACTTTTCTTGCATTTTCTCAAAAATGGCTAGAGGAACATTGATTACATTCAAAGGAGTTACTCCCCTTCTGGGTAGAAATTATATCCCTTGCCCCTCTTACCTGGAAAATACTCTGAGGCTGTAATTAGCAAAAAACCCTCAAAAATGGGTGAAAAACACCGTTTTTGGTTTATTATTTTCAATAATAAGCCTACCTACGTGATCGTATAGCAAAAAAATGTTAAACCCCCCCTCAAACTTTGTCATTTTACGTTTCAAAGTGCGTAGAATCCAAATTTGCAATGTGCGTCTGCCGTTTGGGCCATTTAAGGCCTTAGAATTGACTTGAAAAATCCGTTCTTTCGCACATAGACTCCACTTGGGGTCTAGTTGGTCCTAACTTCTCGCCAGCTCGATCGCTCCACACCCATGGGTGCTATGAGCCAAAAATAGGTGAAAAATTGTCTTTTTCGAGACTTTGAGTGTTAGATTGACGTACGCGCGCACGCCTCCACGACCTAATAATTATTATTCTCATGTTAGGACAAAATTCACTCATCTCAAAATGCACAACTTTCAAATGAATATTGATGAAAAAATTTGAGTGATATGATAGTGTAAGCGTAATAGGGCGGTGAACCTCCGGTCGTGAGGTAACGAGACCTAGGGAGTACCTCCAGGGTGGCGTGGAAAACTTCCTACACTTGTATTGCTTTCGAATTTCATGTTCCTTCGAGGCATGAATATATGTTTTTTCTAGGTCATATTTGTGTGTTAATACCAATGCTTTGCCTACGCATATTTAATAACATATCCTTTCGACTTTTCGTACGTACTTAGATAATGATATTATTAAGGCAATAATTATTTGAATAGATAGGAGCTCAAATCGAGAAATATAAACATGCGTATATAATTATAGAAGTATAGGTTGTGGCAACTCGAAATAGGACACGCCGAGGAGTCTGTACGGGCCTTATGACGTACGCAAGCCAACTAAAACTACGATCATACTCAATTGAAAAAATAATAAACCTTTCTGAACTAATCTGCAGCGTTTTTAGCACTTTGTAGGCTATTTTTCCAATAGATACGACGCATCATAATAGCATCCATCTACAATGAATACGAGTAGGGAAAGTAGTGTGAAGCCTCGCACCAGATGTTTTTTATTTATATAGTTGATAGTAGGGATATGATACTAATTTGTTTGGTGTTCTGATACTAATGATATAATCTTAATGAATCGACTGTATTGTATAGTACCTGCGTCCACCTAATGACTAATCATTTCATTTTTACATTTTCAGATCCATGCTTCAATGGGGTGGATCCTCATCCTTTTCGGTAAGATTTACGAACTGGATACTATTTCATGAACGTCACGTCAATTATTGTCAGTGTGTGCAAAATATTCGAATGACATTATGTTAACAATATAGGTAATTGGATTTTATTCAGTAAAAGTCGGGAGTCGACGAACCAGCATAGCGAAAACAAGGCGCTGAAGTAGGCAAAATAACGTAAGACCTAGCGGTTTTGAGGGTGAGGTATATCCTGCATTCATGCTCCCTAATGAATCCTTTCATAAACGTCTGCCAAGTTGGGTGGGCAGTATAGCTTCCTCACATATTGTAACATGGGAAAAACGTTGTCTATTTCCACGAAAAAACGAAGAGTTACAATGTTAAATCGATTTCGACGGTTAGGCCATCATCAGTAACAAACAATAACTGAACACATTATCAAAAGCACTTCGACCCCCCTCCCGCCCTACGGCCCATGGTTCGGGTGGGATTAGAAAATGTGAAATTCGCTCGCTCCCCCTATCGGAAAATCTCAAGAAGATCCCACCACTCGTAGACTCCCCCCACTCAGCCGTTTGGCCGTGCATAGACACGACAAACAAACAGACAAACGGAGTTTCATTCTTATAAATAACTAGCCGCTCCGGCTCGCTACGCTCGCCTCCACGTCCAGCCGGGGGGCAAGCCCCCCGGACCCCCCATTAAATTGCTTGCTTCGCTCGCAAAGTGTGGCATATAGGGAATGTTGCTCGCTACGCTCGCAAAGTTTGGTATGTAGGGAATGTTACTCGCTTCACTCGCAAAGTGTGGCTGTATACATGCTATGTATTACAATTGTACAGTGTGGCTGTATACATGCTATGTATTACAATTGTACAGTGTGGCTGTATACATGCTATGTATTACAATTGAAACATGTAGGGGATGTTGCTCGCTTCGCTCGCAAACGGTAGATCTCTAAGGGTAGGTTTAACTTCTGTAGGGAATGCTGCTCGCTTCGCTCGCTTGAGGAAGTTATACTGCCCACCCAACTTGGCAGACGTTTTTTTCAGTTGGAAATGACTATCAAACGCGGCACATTATGTGGAACCACGAAAAGTATAGTTATCAGAACACTTCAGTACTAACAGCACAGTCAGATGTTGAATGTTTGTATTTATTTTCCAGTTCTATTTTTCTAAAGGTAGGCCATTATTTTATGAGGTACCTATGTGTACCTGCTCGCAACCCGTTCCCGTCAGGTGCAAGCCCCGCCTCATCGAACCCCTTGACGTCTTCGTAGAGCCTTCTCGCGTCCGGGGCACAATTAATTTCTCACATTAAACGCTTCCTTCGCTTCCGCTCGCATTTTGACCGACTTCACGTCACTTTTTTCGATATCCGATTTCGGATTCAGATTCGGCGGGATCAAAGCTGTATTTCGTCCGCGAAAACCGTTCCGAAAAACGTACCTTTACGGGGTATATTTCAATGGGAAAAAAACGTAGTTTTTCGTCAGGCTTTTCGAGAAAACACGGTCCGTACTCTCGCATTTTTTTGACGCATTTCCCGATACTTTTTTCGCGATCCGATCTCGCCGTCGTCTTCCTCGTTCAAAAACCTACGAAACCGGTATTTTTCCGGAATTTTCAACGGCCGTTTAGAGGGGTAGAGGATGCGGGGAAGTGGAAAAAGCGCACATTAATTCTTACTTCGACCCCCCTCCCGCCCTACGGCCCATGGTTCGGCTGGGATTAGACAATTTTAAATTCGCTCGTTCCACCTTTCGGAAAATCCCAAGAAGATCCCCCCACTCGTAGACTCCCCCCACTCAGCCATTTGGCCGTATGGGATACGGTTCTTAGGAAAAAGAGTAGAGATGAAGTTCCCAATCTGGTTAGGGAAGGTGTAGCTTTAGAAGAAAAACAATGGATAAGTATATCTTACTATGGGAAAATTTCTGATAACATCGGCAAAATTCTATTATTGAGGGGTTACAAAGTGTGTTTTAAACCTAAAAATAGTCTTTGAGCATTACTAGGTTCCGTTAAAGACAAAATTAATGTTCAGGATAAAAGTGAGGTTTATAAATTAAAATGTTCTTGCTGCTACCAATATTGCGGTCAAACTGGTAGGAAATGCAGGGTAAGAATAGAAGAGAATCTGGAGGATTTCAGGGAAATAGGAGTAGGTCTAAAATTGCAAAACATCTTCAGGAATCCAATCATAATTACAAAATTTTGAATGTACTTGAAAAATTCGAAATTATCAAATGCGACAGATCAGGTAAATGTTTAAATGATGATATCCCTCAATACATTTCACCACTGATAAGGCTATTTCTATGAAGCTTGGAATTATCCTTTCAAACTGTTGAAACCAGTAATTCTTCCTCTCCTTTCACTTCATCTGATTAGCTATAATCCCCCTTCACTTTTCTTGCACTTAATTGGTTGTACCTCCAGCCCCCTTTCCTTCCTCTCGACCAATGGGATTCAATCTCCCTTCACCTGTGACTATATAAGCTGTGTCCTTTCTAATGTGTGTTCAGTTATTGTTTGTTACTGATGATGGCCTAACCGTCGAAATCGATTTAACATTGTAACTCTTTATTTTTCGTGGAAATAGAAAACTTTTTTTCACTAAATTCCGTTTTTTTTTTTTAATTTTTTTTAAAAGAATTGTCGTCAAAATAAATTAACTTTTGCGCATGCGCACAGACTATTTATGTTAAGGCAATGAAAATTATAGGGAATTGTCTTGAAGCTATTCCGCACAATCCCTGAAAATTGCATTAAAATCGTTACATTTGGCTCAAGTCGAAGCTTGACATCGCTGGTCTTTCTCAGTGTTTGAGATTTAAAAAAAAAAAAAAAAAAAAAAAAAAAAAAAAAAAAAAAAAAAAAAAAAAAGTAGCGATCAGCCATCGATCCAGGAATGTTAATTATCGATCGGTGACGTTGAACCATCGATGAGGAAGGTGCTTACGCAACAGTTTATTGAGCGAGTACATACGCATCAACGAAGCAACTCCATTAAACGAATTAGCCGCTGCGGCTCGGTGATTTAGCATCAATGATATATCAGAGTCAATTAAACGGTTCAAGCAAAAGCTGTTTAGTGATACCTAACTAACAAATAATGGACGCATCATTCCAGGAGTATTTGGAGTTATAATATTCACCTCCATGCATCATGCCTCAAAAATTGATACCTACTGACTTGATGGAAGCAGTTGGGGTAGATGAAGTGCAGGATGGAAACTGGAAAAACCTCCTGAAAGGCACTTACTTGCACACAGCCATCATTGTCCAGCTTACCGAAACTTACCCAGCGTAGTATCACGATGGACATTGATGTGAGATTTATGCTGTACGTTTTACCCTGAAGCGAATGAGGTTTGGCAGACCCGAATCAGATCATAGTAAGGCGGATAGGGCAAAAGTCTAGATGAGGGGAGAAGAGGACTGACCCAAAATTAGCCCGTATTGCTTGTAATTCGGTTATTCTAAGAGATAATTCATAGTTTTGGGACCGAATCATTTTGTTTCTTTTTATGCATAACTACGTCATCCCCCTCACGGAAGATATCACTACCGACGTTTAAGAAAAAACCAGCATCTGAGGACGATGTTCCGTCCCCGTCACATCAATTCATAAAGTCACGTCACATCAATTCATAATGTTGCAACTTTCTTCGTTAACTTCCCATTCGCTCTCATTCGTCCGGCATTATTTATTAAAGTTCATAATATTTGCATTATTGAATTTTCTCGTCTTATGAGTGTGTATTATACCAGGTCGCTAGCGGACATCACTCCCTAGCAATGGATGTTTATCGGTATCCCGCTACTTTCGTTCCAATCTCATAAGCATAACGTTTTTCGGCAGTTAGGTCCCGGCTAAAAGATATTTATGCTAAAAAAATTAAAAAAAAGGTCATCCTATCTCCATTAGGTACCTACCTAATCATGAGATAATATGATGTGAGCTTTGTCCGATTGATCTGGGGTCCTTGTCGTCTACAAGGAAAAGTGATCCCTTAATTCTTTTGAGGAGTGTATCATGTTGGATTGGAGCACTTGTGTATCCGCAAAGGCAAAGGGCTCAGGAAGAAAATAAATAGAAACATATGTTTTAAAATAGGTAGTTCATCGTTAGAATATAGGAAAAACAATGGTTTATAATTTTTTACAAAGAGAACATACTTACCTTGGTAGCAAAACATATTTTGCAAACACGTAGGTAGTGAATAAGTAAATGCAGGCTGAATGATCTCATAAACTAATAATCAATAGAGAACATCGGATTTCATAACTAGAACTAGGATTTCATAATTATAACAACTCAAAAATGCTGGAAGAAAACGAGTTATGAAGGTGGATATTTTGAATCCAATATAAGGTTACTGAAAAGCTGCTCCTTGCCTTGGCATTTGCCGAATCGCGAATCAACTCATCGGTCTAAATTTGATGTCAAGAGATCAGGATAGGGGTCTGAACTGATTGAAACTACCTTACCGCCGAGCTTTCGCTATATTTAATACCTTCATCTGGGCTTACAACAAATAACAATACGATTTTCACTCAGCACAGAAACATAGATAAATAACAATAGCACAAGATGAACTCAAAATATTAGGCCGAAACACAGCAATTAACATCAACTGAATTAAAAAACTTACTCAAGGAAGCTACTGTGCCAATATATAGCATTTTTTCTTTTTTGATTGGTACATGGTTTCATTTGGTAGGTACGAGGTTTCATTTGATTGGAACAAGGTTTCATTTGGTAGTTAGGTACGAAGTTTCATTTGACTGAAAAATGCTATATTATACACTGTCAGAGGAGTTGAATAACTTAATGTCATAACTAAAAGACACAACAATGTAGCAGCATCTAGGTGAAAGATTAAACCGTCTACATATTAGGTATTAATAAAATTCCATTACATACCAGGGTGGAAGGTAAATTGCTGTATGGCCAGCAAGTGAGATCAAACCAAAAAGGTTGAACAAAAACTAGTTACAAACCAACTAAAAATATATATAAATTTTGCACAACTAACTTCATCAGTGTAGTTTCAATCAGTTTAGACCCCTTTCCTGATCTCTTGACATCAAATTAATTCTGTTGGGTCGATCACTGCTTCACTTCGTTACTTATTTCTATCTAAATCATGTGCGATTTTGTTTTCGATCAAACGGGTGGCCTGCGAAGAGTTTTCCCTGCTCCAGGGAGTTTGGTAGGTACCTGTCTTAATCGATTTGAGCTTAGAGAAAGATTTATCTACGCTGGTCACAGTCATGGGGATTGTATGTAGGAATCGCAGAGTTATCGACAAATGGTGTAGAAGTTTCCGATTTCGTGTCAAAGAAACAAAGAATCCAGGATAAGATATTTCTGGGGAGGTTTTACGCACAGTTCGTGGCCGTCGATGTATTTATTTAATACGATTAGTCAAAAAATTAGTGTTTACTCGATAATCTAAAAAAATGCAAGTTCATTGTGTATTTAATGTTTACAGTAAAGATGAATGTAAATATATAGGTTTGAATTAGCTTAAAGCAATATAGCTGACAGTATTGACAAAAAATGATTTGAATTGATATGTTTTTGAAGAAGTCAACCAAGAAGAAGACATGTCAACTAATTCTCTATTCTCGGAACTCTGGTAATATAACAAAAATAGTGACTTCCATCCTTTTCATTAATTTTATTCAACATGAGCACATCAAAATATGAAAAAAAAAAAAAAGATAATATGCAGATTAAAAAAAAACATTGTTGATCAGTTGTAAGTAGGAATTGCAGGATAAGATATTTCTGGGGAGGTTTTACGCACGCACAGTTCGTGGCCGTCGATGTAATTATTGCTTTTAAAGCTTTGTGCTTTCTTCAACATGATGCATCTGACAAACAGAACCGCTTGCTCCGGTAAATTGTGGAGGTTGAATAAAAATCTTCACGTACCAGAGACATTTTGAAGCTGGTCCAATCTAGTATTAATTTTGGTCAGCACATCTGCAAGAGGATTGAAGAACTCGACTTCAAAATGCTGTTCGGGGTTTCCAAAAGATGTTTTTGCGGTTTCAGATCCAAAATCTTTCTTTTTTGATTTATAATTTCAATAAGAAACTTTTTTTTTCTTGCTGAGAAATAATATTTTCTCCTAATCCAAGATATGGGTCGCATACCCCCTAAAACGGCCCTGACTATGTACTGGTCTACCTACTTCTAAATTTTCAGTGTTGGTGCTGCAATCGGAGGGTCAACAGCAGAGCCAAAACGCAATATCAGACACGATTCCTCAGAATTTGAGAGACTGCTATAACAGTTCGTACCAATGACCACCACCAACCTGATCGCCCTTCTACGCAAGTTGGAAGACGCTTCCTATAACATGAACAGCAGGCTGTTGGCACCGGCCATACTTCTCAAGTAAGTCTGTCCCAAGTAAGACAGTATAAATACAGTACCTATAAATACATAATACAAGGTTTCCCAAAAGTAACCTCCCGTTGTGTGTGTGAAACTTGGAGAGAGTTTACAGGGGTTCCAGATACTAAATTTACTAAATTTGGGGGGGGGGGGGGGGGATCTATAAAATTTTGGATTGTTCAAAGGAAGGGGGTTATTGCGTTAGTAGGTACGGGGAAATTTTCGTTTTTCAATTTTTGCGAGGAACACCATATTTTAAAGATAGGCACGCAGATAAATGGGCTATCTTTATTAAACCTAATGAACTCTTCGTGGTTCCACATAGAAAACGCAGCAAATTATTACACAGCAACTTATTTTTCCGTTTTGCCCATTTTATATGATTAATTTTTTTTCGCAGTTCCCTTGGCATTGTAATTGAAAGGAATTGTAACCAATTTTCAAATTTTCTCCCCCCACCTGAACCACGAGCTGTAGGTACTCTTTATTTGAGTACAAAATTGGAATCCGTGCATAAATTTGAAAAAGAAAAATTGTATTTCCCTTCACCGAACATGTTTTCTTGATAGTGGTGCATATTAGGTAGTCGCCGATTTCTACATTTCTATAGTTAATGGATGTAATAGGTAGAGGGAAATTCCATTCGACATTCTGGTTTCAAGTCTTCCAAAGACTCATGAAGAAAATCAATCAACCAACCATTCCTCTGATTATGTTAACAGATATTGTATACATCTACTAGTAGGTACCTAAGTAAATGAAACTGGGAATTTAGTAGATTTGATTTAAATAAGTTAGAGGCATCTAGTTCTCTTTAGCTTTATTTTCGGAATAATTTTAGATAGGTAGGTACCTACCTAATATCTACCTGCGTAAATGATTTTAGCGATTCACTGCTTCCGACAGTTTTGGCACCACTGGAATAGCATAATTTTTATAACAGGCAACATAGGTAGAAATTTGATGATTTTTGTGACAAGTAAACGTGTCACTTAATTTCAGCACAAGTGATTAACGAATTTAACAATTTTTCCTTCGAAGGTATCGATATGATGGTATTGAGCGACATCCAGACGTTCAAACCACCCAGTTTGTGAAACCATACTCAAGAACGGGCAAAGAGTACTATCTGTACAAACTTCAAATGAACAGGATCATCCCATCTACCAGCACGTACAATTCAATTCCGGATGGAGTCTTAACTTGGAAGGAGAAAGTAAGATCTTAAAATAAAACATCTGGCCAGAAATTTAGACCTAGAGTACTGCACTAACACTATGTAGTTTACCTAAAAAAAACCAAAACATATAATTAATTTTTAACCATTTAAATCTAGAGGATTTAACTTAGTTTGGAGGATGGGGCAGCTAGGTACTCTACTACTGACGGAGTAGCCCAACAAGATTGTTTAGAGGGAAGGTCGGAATCACCTCTAAACCGAGAAGAAAAGCCAACAGCCTCATATCTTCCAGCCTCTTCCAAAATCCCCATTTTCAGAACATTTCCATCAATTTAGAATATATTGTTTAAATCTAGACTAAAATATGGAACTCCGAATTTGTGTGACTTGAGGTAGAGAGCAGCAAGTAGATCGTACCACACACCACCAATATGAGAGTTAGCCCACACCCACCAGGGGTCAACTATTTTCTACTAGCAGTACCTCCCCGTTTCTCCCTTGGAAATAAATTCTTGACTCCTGTTACATTTACATAAGTTGCTACAAAATTTGTAGGCATTGTACTTCTAAGACATAGGATCAAATACCTACTCGACATATAATCAAATATTCGCCCCCTTGACCCCCCCCCCCCCCCCCCCCCCCCCCGGTTGCTTCCCGCTTTAAGAAGCCTTCGGCTAAAATGCTAAAACATGAAACATGCTTTCTTCCCGCTAATTCGGAAATGTAAATAAATTTCAAACTACGACATAAATGTTTCACTAATCGAAATTAGAACAGAGTACCTAGGTAGGTAATTTTCTGTTATGGTGCGCGTCTATAACTACTATAACCAAGAATAACTTCTCAAACAAGTGACAACAAAACAAGCGCCATTGTTTACTATATCCATTTATAACATAAATAAATATAAAACTACGACATGAATAGAAGAACAAGTACCTACGAAGGAAATGCGTGATAAATCAAGAGATTTCCAACGAGTGGAGAACGATTTTTGTCCAGTGAAAACTAAAAAAGCTTAATTTCCCCAGCAACGGCTTGCTTGTACGTGAAAATCAAAAAACGAAATTTCGTGACACATCCGCGTAACGTTTTTCGCTAGTTAGTCCAAGGCTAAAGCATGTTCCATGCTTAAAAAACAGGTTGGATAGGCAGTATAGCCTGTGTCAATCGATATTAGTTTCGCGCATGCGCAATGGTTATTACTCTACCAATTTTATATAATTTATAGGACATTTTTTAAAACATACACCCAACTACCTAGGTACCGAGCTTGAACGAAATTAGACCAACAGACGATGAGAAATTCACGTTTGCGCATGCGTACAGGCTACCGTTGATCTGACGGCATTGAAAATTACAGGGGACTGTCTAGGGGCTAACCCGTACAATTCCTGAAAATTGCATCGAAATCGGACTGAATCTTCGTACCTACCAATAGTTCTGGGCGTGACAAGGATTTACCCTCACATCAGACAGACAGGGAACCAAAATTGATCAACAAGCTTTGAAATGCAAAAAGCAAGAGGAAATTTTTGGTTTTGGAGGACAGCAATTTTTTTTACTTCTTTCTCGAAACTTCGGTAAAGAGGAAGCAAAATAATAAAATAAAATGAAATAATAATGACAGCAACGAGGGAAAGTCGATAGAGCAGCTCAGTTTATGGACGGGGTAATTTAGTGATCCTGTATTTGTACGAAGTCCCACTTATTTTATTGTAGTCAAAAATTCTTAAATTAGAACTCCAAGAGGCCTACCTAGTGATTTCATTGCATGAAATGCAGTTTAGTTCCCTAATAGAAATAATTTAAATTGACCTACTAAAGTATCTTGCTAAAATATTTTCAGTGCACACTTCATGCGATGCTCAGCACATCTATAGACAAATATGACCGAGGAGATGGAGACACCCCTTGCAGCAAACTATCCAAGTACTCAGAATGGAACAGCAGACTTCCGAGAGACCTTTCAAAAACTGGAGATGCAGAATACTTATGGTTAAGTCATTACTGCTAAAATATTTCAAAAAACCTCAGTCAAACAAAAAAAAAAAAAAAAAAAGTTTCTAAACTACAAATGTTAAAAATCATTACCTAGTTATATCTAATCATGGGTTTTAAACATTTTCCTATGCTAGTTTTGCTAACACTAACACTTGAGTGTGAAAGAATAGATTCTAAATGCAAACATAATTTAACAAAGGTTTCTGTCTGCAGGACTAACTATGATAGCCACATGTCGGGAGATTACCAATATGCTGTGGGTGGGAACGTCAACTACCAAACAATGACAAGTGCATGTCCCCTGGAAAGTGGTGTGGTTTATGACAAGTGAGTCAACTAACAATCAAATAATTAGGAATAAGCTATGTACTCCAATACATCTGTAATGATGATGCATAAGTAGGTATATGTGGTTGTCATAATGCAGAGGAGACTAACTCTAGCCTTTTATAAATAACTAACAAAAAACCATGCAAACCTCACTGTCTGTTATAGTATCTCGTTCAACAAAAGCCTGAGTATTACTGCTTCAGTATATATCAACTCGATTTGACACAATCTATTTGACTTTGCAGGTATGGAACAATTTCTCCAGGAATTGTTCTTGCAGGAATAGCAGCAGGGCTTAATTATCAAGCCGTTCCATATAATTCGTATTTTGTTCAGCCAAGAGCAGTACAAGGACAGAGAAGGCAAGTCCAAACAGCTATCACTCACTATCGAAATCTATACAACACATATCAGCAACAAAATGGTGGACCCAATCGTGGTGGTTATGGGCAAGACCAAGGAGCAGGAGGTGGATATGGACAGTCTGCACATGGAGTGGGAGGAGGCTATGGACAGCCAGGTCAAGGAAGTGGTAATAACTACGGACAGCCAGGCAGGCAAGGAAACATATTTGGACAACCTGGGGCGCAGGGGAATTTCGATGCCAATAGTGGAGGGTACGGGCAAGGTTATGGACAAGGCAGTGGAAATTCACAAAGCGGTGGGTACAATCCCTATAGCAGCAACGGGGGCGGCAGCTATAGACCCAGCTCTGGAAGCAATGGCTACGGAAACGGAGTCAATGGTGCTAATGGTTATGGAAACAGTGGAAACACTTATGGCACAAATGGAGGCAGCTATGGGAACGGTGGAGGTGCATATGGCACGAACTCATACGGTGAAGTCGATATAGACAATCGATACGCCGCAACATTAGCAGGTGAGGAAGAATAATGTGTTGATTATAGTAGGTAATGCACAAATAGCCATATACTCAAGATTAGGGCAGGTATTACATACAACTATCCCTGGAAAAGACCATTTTCTAGCTAACCAGTTTGGTTTAATCCTTCAACATGGAATTTGTTTCATTATACTAAGAGCCAACTACAAAATGATTTATTTTTTGCTCAAACACGGATTTTGTGAATGTAAACCCCATATTTACAAATCATTAGCTCAGAATTCCAAATAATTCCATCATAAAACTGGGGAGTAAGTTAAGTGTGATGTCAGTTGCCAGAATTCTCATCCTATCATATGTAGGTAGAATTTATGTAGGAAACAAAAAGTAAGTTGGGGGGGGGGGGGGGGGGGGGACTAAGTTATAATGAAAAGGGAGCAAATGCTAAAATAAGAAAAACAATTTAATTCCATTATTAGGATAGTAATGCTTGAAAACTGCTGAACACCTTACCGATTCAGGCTCATTTACTCTGATCGTGCGTCGTGCCTCTTATGTTCTGATGGTGTTGGCATCTCGCTGTAGATACGTGACCTCAATTCACCCTAGAAAAATATTTTTTTCTTTTTTTCAAGATTAAGTTAGAGATGCTATGCTTCTTGTTTATTCTCAAGAGAAATGAGCATGTACTAGAAAATTGAATTCCAAAATTGTATCTTGAAAATTGTTCTGAGAAATTCTAAACCTAAAATTGCATTTGGCGCCTCTTTTCCAAATATGACGGATAACTAAAATGCTGTAGGAACAGCTTGAATCGATTAATAAGAACCTACGGAAAACTGGAGAAATTGTTTAAACCCCTGCACCCTCTTAATTCATAATGGAATTTACCTGATTTAGCTTCCAAGTGTAAACGTAGGCACATACTGCGAATCTTGAAATAATTTAATCATTGAGTGAAGGTTGTATTCTTTCATGTTGCAGGGAGCGTAGCATTAGAAGCACTGCTACAAGGACCAGAGAATTTGATAACAATAGGAAACACTGGAGGTTGGAACAGTTCTTCTGTTCCAAAATACTACTTTCTACAAAGTTGGACCAGTGGAAACGTACTCACTGATGCGAGGATACTTGGTGGAATAGACGGTACGTTACGTAGTTAAAAAATAAAATAATTTTAAAAATACGATAAGTAGATCCCACGCTAAGGAATAAAAACTATGTTAAGTACCTAATTCGGTTATAGTACTGGGTACCTACGTTAGTTTTGCGTTAGTAATCCAAGTATCTGTAAGGCATGAATTTTGTGGGATGGTAGGCACCAACTAGAGGCTCTGGGAAGACCTGGGAGCTTACACCCCAAATGATTGGTGAAAATACCTTTTTCAAGAACACATTTAACTACAATTTAAGTCCTACTTATAATTATTTGTAAACAGGGTGTATCTACCTAAGCTACAAGCTTCCCTTAAGTATACTTGGGCACTTTTAATTATTTAATAAAACTCGAAGGAACTTCAGGGGTGCCTAACTGTAAAATAAGTTGCGGGAGCTTTCGAGTAGGCATCCTTTGGCTAGGGGCAAAACATGGGCTATTACCGAGGTGGGTTGGTACTAAAAGAGTAGGTAGGTAGGTCTAATTTGGGCCTCGAACTATCAAACCAAGAAGTACCACCATCATCCTAACTCAACATAACATAACATGATTTCAATTCAGCTAGTGAATTTTTCAATTAAATCCAACAAACTCAACTAGTATATTAAAATCAAGTGAACATATTTATAGGTAGGTAGGTACCTATTATGAAGACCATGACGGCAAAGGCACACGAGTCTGATGATCTTCTGTTGTAGTCTACTATAGAAAATTTCAGCTCAACGAAATAGGGCAACTGGACGTGTAATCCTTAAAGAAATAAAAGTGAAAACTTCAACATGGCTTTCAGGAACCCCCCTTAAAAAGCACAACCTTGCCCTGTCCTTGAGTGAGTTTAGAGATGCTTAGCCATCTGCTACATGCAAACTCCAACTGACATGCCAAAATCATGTGATGGCTGCGGACTTCATCACTTCTCCTTAAGACGTGCTTTATGCTGAGTTGAGTTCAAGGAAAATAACCTACAGTCGAAGAGGTTTGATCACATTGGCCTCATAGCTCAACCAGTTAGAGTGTTGTAACAAAAAGGAAATTTCCCCTTAGTAGTAAGGACACAAGTTCGAACTCAGTCAGAGGTACCAAATATTTTAGGACCTTAACGATGGCGCAGTCAGTAAAAACCCAAATAATACGAAAAAATAATTAATTAAATCCCTCTCGAGCCAAAAGAGTGCAAACATCACATTCCCTGACGCAGAATCACTTCCTCACTCACCTGAGTCAAAACACACACCATGACAACAACTTCGCTTACTTTTGGACGTCTTCCAGCCAGTATCTGCTGAACCAGAGCCTGCAGTTTCACTACTTAATTTCGTCCGACCCCAAACCAACCGACACGGATGGTATTTGACTCCAGGGGAATGTTACATTCAAGGAAAATAACTCCCACAGTCGAAGAGGTTAGATTAACCCTTTGCTGCCCACCAAAGTCAGGCATTGGGCCTGTACTTTCCGTAGCTGCTCTTCAACGTTAAATATCGGGCCAATTGCCCTTTCTGTAGCAGCCCGCCACTGATAATAGCTTTTCTGAGAACCGCGCTCATTCTCTGTCTAACTAAGCCCGTTCAATGTGTGATTTCTATTAGGATTCTCATCTTATCAGTTGCTGAGAGGGACAGTATCCTTGAAAAAAATGCGGGCGCAAAAGGGTTAATTGCACAAACGCACAAATACGCGATGTGTTGGGGGGAGTGATGAATATGGCCTCGGGAAATTGCTGCAAGGAACCTGTGACTGTTGAAGCGTCTGGTTCTGATCCTGGCCTTAAAGGAGATCTGGTTTGTTGCTAAGGGAGCCTTAAAGAGATGCGTTATTTGATGTTCGTATAATGGAAATCAACGAACCGTCCACTGAAGAGGAAATATCTCCAGGCATGTGAAAAACGACACTCCTTCTTTACACCTTTTGTGTTCAGTTGATGGTGCCCCCCCGCCACCCAAATGAATATGCTCATTAAAGTGTTCTCAAAAAGGCTGGCCGAAAAATGGCACAAGAACATAGGGGTAGTATGTGAGAGCTGTTAGGTTTTATGGACGGAGCAACTCTTCTTGTGGGTGTTATGAGGAAAATAACCCACAGTCGAAAAAGTTGGCTCACATTGGCCTCATAGCTCAACACGCTCCAGTGTTGCAACTAAAAGGAAATTTTCCCTTAGTAGTAAGGGCACGAGTTCGAACTCTATCAGAGGTACCAAATATTTTTGGGTCGTAACAGCTGCAAGACGGGAGGTTTAGTGACAAGAACGCACAAATACGCGATGTGTTGGGGGAAGTGATGAATATGGCCTGGGGAAATTGCTGAAAGGAACCTGTGACTGTTGAAGAGTCTGGTTCTGATCCTGGCCTTAGAGGAGTTATTTGATGTTCGTGTCAAAGAAACCAACGCACTGTCGCACTGAAGAGGAAATGTCTCCAGGCATGTGAAAAACGACACTGCTCCTTTACACCTTTTGTGTACAGTTGATGGTGTTATCGCCCCTCAAAAAAATATGTTCATTAAAGTTTGCTCAGAAAGGCTGGCTGAAAAATGGCACAAGAACATAGGGGTAGTATGTGAGAGCAGCCTCAATGTGTATTAGAAGAAGCTGGAAGGAGCTGTTAGGTTTTAAGGACGGAGCGACTCTTCTTGTGGGTGTTAAGAGGAAAATAACCCACAGTCGAAAGGTTTGATCACATTGGCCTCATAGCTCAGACCGTTGGAGTGTTGCAACTAAAGGGAAATTTTCCCTTAGCAGTAAGGACACGATTTCGAACTCCTGTCGAAGTATCAAATATTTTTGGGCAGTAACAGTAGGGGGATTCCAATTCCGACTGTTGTAAGTTCAATACAGATTTCTCAATTATTTCACCAGTGAAACTTGAAGTTGGTCTCTGCGAACCCTGTTTGCAACTTTGAAGTTTTGGTCTATGCTGTTGACTTCCCAGCATAACACACTACATGGGTTAGAGGAACTAAAGGAAAAAACAAATAGTACTGCCGACTTACCCTCACAATTCACGGAATATTTAGGTACCTACCAAAAACAACTTAAAACCTTTTCTCACATCATGTCCACTGAAATCTCGACATTCTAGGAAAATTTTCAATATAATGCTTGTTATTAAGACCATGAAATTTCCCTATTAACAGGTTTGTATCTGTCAACGAACATACAATCTTGGATTAGTGGAATCGGTGACATAAAACTGTCTCAACTATTCGATGCATACTATTCAGACCGAGGAGTACTTAACACAGATGTGAAAGCCTGCAGCCGCAAAAACAATTATCCTCAGTTCGCTACACAGCTTAACCAACAGGTAAGTGATGATAAGATACAATTAAAGCGGTTAAAATATTATGATGACCACAAATTGCTTTCTTAAGTCAAATCTGGATAGAGTTTGAGCCTAGTAGCACATTATCACCATAGAACAACAAGAAAAAAAAGATTTTTGAATTTCAACATGCAAATGCTTAATGTTGATATCTAATAGCAGTTACAGAACAGTTTTACAGAACAATGAATTATTAACCTTGCGGTATTTTAATTGAACTCAGTCATCATTTCTGTTTTCCACGCTTATATCATTCCACTATATTAACGGAAAAGACAATTAAATCATCGTCGAACTAGCAAATATAAGTCATATTAGTATAAAGAGATTGATCCTGTATTGAAAAAAAAGAATTGATTCCCATCAAATAAAATCAATTTTTATTTGGGAAAGTTGTCGACCTGATTGAAGGGGAATTGCCAGAAAGAACGACCAGATAGGGTCTGAGGTCCAGACCCAGATCGGCCCAATATGATCACAAGTATTGTCATAATTAAACAAGAAAAGAAAAATATTTTTTAATTTCAACGTAAATGCTCTACCTATGCTGATATTTCTGACTGCCATAGTTTAATTGGTGGTTATTCTTTAAAATGACAAGTGCTCAAAAAAGTCAGAAACTACTTCAGTCAGAAACCTACTTACAAAATTACCAATTTCTAGATGGACATCAAAAAATATTTTTCATCCACTAAGTACCTAATTTTTATGTATTTATTATTAATATTATTATTATTATTATTATTTTTTTAATGAAGCTTTTGCAATGCCTCCAAAATTTTAAAAATCAAAATTTCCGAAAAAAAATTTCGTTGAAATTCTTTTGGGACATTCTGAAACTAATCGTAGAGTTTAATTATATCGCTCTTTCAAATGTATATATATATATAATATACACAGGGTGTCCTCAAACCCCCACCCCCTCCCCCCCATGATAAAATCGTTAATACTTGGGTCAGAAAAATATTTTTCTTCAATCTTAATGTTTTTTTTTTTTTTTGTAATGATCTCAAAAATGACGAAATTGCTCATTGCACACGAGCGCAATTGACATCAACTTCATTATTTTAAATAGGAACTCCCATTTTTTATCGCAAATTTGAATTCTACGTGAAATTTCATGAAGAACCCTCACTCGAATTTTCAAGTGCGCACAAATGGGCGCAATTACGCCCCAAAAGTGCAAAAATTGTGAAATACGGAGTATTTGAAGATACTCAATTACCTCATGTAATACATGATATTATCGATATAGGAGTATTGATTGTTATCAATTTCTTTTCACTTAAAGTCCTCAATATTCACCACAATGTAACATAATATGTTACGATAATTCGCTCATTAATTCATGCTGCACGGCTGGAACATCTATTCACGACTTCACAAAATGTATATTATAGGTAGGTACCTACATACCTATTTTTGAAGGCTACATTTTCCTGTAATCGGATAAAGCATTATAAAGATAATTTTCAGACTTACGCTGTTTCTTACATGCTGAACAATGATCTCCCGCCAACTGTTATTATCGCCAGTGAAGGAGTACAGACTTTCGCCGATTACTCCGCCACGCAAACGACATCCTACGTGCGTAAGTAATTCAGTTTAATAATTTTTTATGGAATGAAGTTAGTGCATGGGTGATCCTCACTGAAAGGGGCAGAAGTGATGTACAAACCAGTTGCCAATAACGATTTGAGAGCTGGGGAAGGTCTTAAATTGTAGAATAAGTTTTTATCTAGAAGTTTAAATACATTTAATAAATTATTGTAAATAATTTATTATAGAAAATTAACAAAATATAGTCAAATCGTCATCGACTTATAAAGTAACAAAGCTACCTTCCCTACTTCAAGCTTTAGTTAAGGTGTTTTCATTTTGACAATATGGTTTAGTTCCTTGACCGCTAGGTGATAATTAGCACAGTTTTGGGATCTTGAGAGTCGGTTAGGCAATAATAAAGTTCAGGTCTTCAAAGCCAACGTTTCGATGTATTTATACATCATCATCAGGGCTCGGAGAATGTATATATGTAGGTTTTCACAAAGACATTTCTTATTAGTAACACATTCATGTCATGCACATACATAAACTAGTGAAAACATGTGTCAATGTATGTGTTTTTTTTTTGGGTTAGGGAGGAGACGGGTCCCCTATCAGTTTCATCGTTCTGGACACAATACCTCACTCTGCGCATGCGCAAACGTAAATTCTACCAAGCATCATTTTCTCACAGCCTGATCTCGCTCAAATTTGGAGATGGTTGTATCATTAATAGCTACTGAGCCAATATGAAACCCTTGTAAAAAGCTTATTTTCCACTGTTTTTATCCGATTTCGATGAAATTGTCAGAGAAAGCGCGGGTTAGGCTGTAGATGGTCCCCTATCAGTTTCACTGTTGCCAAATCAATACCTACTTTATTCTGCGCAAGCGCAAACGTAAATTCCATTATGCTCTATTTTTTCACACTCTATTTGTTCGATTTCGCTTAAATTTGGATGATAGATGGAAGAAGATGACTTGATTACCTCATACCAATTTCAACACTACACCATTAATAGCTTCTGCGCATGCGCCTAATTGAAATACTTGTAATGACCTTGATTTCCACAGTTTTCATCCGATTTTGATGAAATTTCCACCGAATGCGAGGTTTAGGTTATCGATGGTCCGTATCTATTTCATTGTTTTCAACTCATCAGTTCATTCTGCGCTTGCACATATGTAAGTTACATTGAGTATCATTCTTCGTTTTTTAATTGACTAATTATGACATTTCACGATGAAAATGTATACATTTGTGTTTTTAGTGAGTTGAACAAATCAGAATAGGTGAAAAAACGTCGTTTTTGACCTTTTTTGCTTTCTCTCAAAAATGGCTCGAGGGATTTTGATTAAATTCACAATAGTTACTCCTCTTCTGGGTAGAAATGATATCCCATACCCCTCATACCTGGGAAAATATCTGAGGGCGGTAATTAGCAAAAAACCTTCAAAAACAGGAGAAAAACGCTATTTTTAGCACTTTTTTGGCTATCTTCCCAATAGATACGACCCATCATAATAGCATCCATCTGTAGGGAGAGTAGTGTGAAGCCTCGCACCAGATTCCCCCCCCCCCCCCAGTTCGATTTGAACACTTTCTTTTTTCAAAAGTCAAACTCGAAACTGAACTTTTCTGTGAGAATCACCCACATAGTTAAACATTTATTCTTCAGCACATTAAATTGTTGTAGAGCTCAATAGAATATGCATGTGATACCTAAGTAGGTAGGTACATAGGTTGGTACCTCATTTATGTTACTTACAAAACACAGTTTAAAAATGGTTACTTTGGTTGTTTCAGCTCAGTTGCCAGGAACTCAATGTCCTTACAATTCATCGGCACCTTTCGCTCGCCCTTACGCTGACCTAACGTTAGTGGTAGATTGTACCTGGACATACAGTTACATAGCTGGGATATTCAAGTAAGAGTAATAAGTAACCTACTTTCGTTTGATTTTTATCATACAAATCTAGTGCACACAGTTACAGGGAAGAGTCTCGACTGCATTTAATCTTAGCAAGAAATAGCAAAGAAGGATGTAGTCAATAAAAATGTATCATGCGAGGAAATTATAACATGCCACGTGCCACGTTTTGCTTACTTGATGAGAAGGTGAAGGCCAAGTACGTATATACCGGTTGGCCTAAAAAAATCCTGGGACTCTGCCTGGATGAAATCTTGACATCATCTGAATGGACACATATCCATACGTTTCATAAAAACATATGTACTTATGTAATTCGGGGTAGCAGAGATAGGAGAATAGAAAGTGCTTTTATTTCTTTGGAGCGTTCTCATAATCCTACCTGAGTCATGGTCATACATCCCCGTGATGCAACCAGGGTCTGCTTGACCAAAGAGTGGCAAATGACTCTTGCAATTGGTGAAGAGTCCCATGTTAAAGGATCGCCTCTGTGGGTTGTGTATATGCTTGTTCTTATTTTATAAGAAAATTGGACCATCTGACTCAATCATAATATTTATACCTCCTTCACTGTATTTTTCTTTAGCTACTTGGCTGAGCAATGTGATTTCTGGAAATATGGAAGCAACTTGACGATCATAAGTGCAAAAGATGGAAGTGTGCTGGCTGAATCAATACAATCACCACTGGACATTCCTTTGGACTACAATAAAACTGGTATGCCATTAGAATTGATTTATGCTAAGTTACCTACAAAAGTTGCACATATCAATTATGATTTATAAGTGAATAGCAATGTAAAATGTTTCAGCCAGTGTAACCACACAGTCTCCTGGAGGGCTCCCCCACATTGTCATATTTGTTCCATTGTCAACAACAATGAGCGATTCTGACAAATCCAATGCCCAAGATACAATCAATTACTTCCGTTTCAACATACCAGGTAATTCTCTAACACAAACAAACTTATAATCTGTTCTGCTATTCAGCGAATTGTTATATAGTGGTGCTGAGGTCAGGAGAAAAGAACCAGGTACTATGTTTGTTCGCTGAAGCCACCAAACCAGTTTGCAACCCACTTGAGGCGTTCGCTGAGTTCTTTGATCATTAGAGCGCCCCCCCCCCCCCCCCACAATTGGTCAGTGTCTGTTCATAAAGGTTTCCGAACTGGATCGGTTGCGGATCGTCAAATCGGCCAGAGCTTTTTCCAGCAAACCACTTTCTGACTGTTGGCCTCCTCCATTCCCAACTCACGGCAGCCAATGAAATTATTCGAATTTTAGCCTCTCTTTTTGCTACTGTTTCACGACTCTGAGTGTTTTGCTCAAACATTCAATCATAAAATAGATGGACTCCAATCCCCAACCGGTTTGAAATCACTTGGAAAGTCGGCAGATGTCACTCATGAGCACTTGACCAGTATCCAACCAGCTTGAAATGGTTTGCAAGTCACTGCAAACCGCCTCAGTGAACAAACCTACTATCTCAGCCATTGGTATACATTATAGGTACATAATCAATCCTAGAAACATTTTTTTAATGTATTTATTTTTTTATTATGAGAATTTATTTTTAATTTATTGGGAAAATACTTATGGACAAATATATAAGCAATTTTGAAATTCAAATTTATGTGCAAATTAAATTATGCAGAATTTATGAAAAATCATTTATTCATTACTTATTTCAGATGTGAGATTTTTGTACTTGGTAACTGGATCCAAAGAAATGTGGGCTCCTTTTGCTTACAACAAAGACAAGGATATAATACTAGCAGGGCTAACAAGTGATTTAGCTATTTCGTTACAGCCACTCGTATCAAGGATTGCAACAAGTAAGTCAATATATGGCAACAATTAGATTTACTGTTCAAGTGGGAAAACTGTGGATGCCATACTTAACATTTCCTCAGGCCTTAACAGGTTTGAAGCCATTTCAAATTGATGTCATAGAGTCTAGACAGTGATTCGCACCTATTGATATGTTAACAATCTAGACCAACTCCTTATGGCTGTGATAAAAAACTGACCGTAGTGCCATAGTTCCACCATCCAACTCGTTGTTCAGTCGTCCATAAATTAGGCAGGAGACTGGATAGCAATAACAATCACACTGTTTTGTTTGGTGACATCAAACTAAGAAAAACAATATTAATAGTTTTTGAATCTATTGACAGGTAATAAACGTTTGAATCAGTTTCTGAAAATTAAATTTTGTAGGGTGATTCCAAAATTCCCTAATAGTATAGGCAAAATCCTCAGCCAATAATTATTAGAACCTAGATTTCAGGCATTTACAGTGACATTTGAAGTAGGGTTTCCGAACCTACTAAAAACAAATGGATACTATTCTAAAATAGTACCTACATTCCCAAATTTAGCAATAACAACTACAACGTTAGCTTTGTGTTGCTGAAGAACATTGAGGACGGAACAAGTTATGGATATTCAATACCTATATCCACAAGACTACGAACTAAATCACTCGCGACGAAGTTGTGGAAACCCATTATAAAACGGAAGTTAGTGAAAAACGTTGTCTATTTCCACGAAAAATAAAGAGTTACAATGTTAAATCGATTTCGACGGTTAGGCCATCATCAGTAACAAACAATAACTTGTTGATGATTACTGATGATGGCCTGACTGGTCGAAATCGATTTAACATTGTAACTCTTTATTTTTCGTGGAAATAGACAACGTTTTTCACTAACTTCCGTTTTATCCACAAGACTGTCCAGTCCCAGATGAAGATGCAAAAGGTGTTCAAATAACTAGAACCGAACAGGAACTGAATATGAACCACTCAATTCTTGAAAGAATGGACGCACTCATATTAAGCAGGTACCTACCTAATTGAAAAAGTTTAAGAATTTTGAAGATACCAGATTATAGGAATTGGAGTGGGCGGCATTGGGCGATCATCACTTAGGATCGAAGTACATACCTAGCTGCATTTGTGAACGCTGCCCCTAGGGGAGGCTTGCTTACAGTTTTGGGCCCAAGGTGACGCTCCAAACACTCGTTTGCGCTTTTTTTTCAATCATTCAGGAATAATATAGCATTTCCAAGTCAAATTGGTGTTTGCTTAGCATTTTATGGCGGTTTAGTCAACCTAATTTTGTAGCATCAATTTAGAGCTTTTCAACGAGCGCTTTGAGAACGATTCTCAAGGAGTGTAAACTTACAGAGTTATTTTTATACAGCTAGGGGGAGTTTGCGGCGATGGGGAAAAAATCATCACATTACCTCTACCTATGAAGCCTAACAACCATACGTTTTGCTGTTGTTGACTCAAAATAGTAAAATAGTCTACCTACCTACTGTGGGATATACATTTTACAAATTTAATATACAACGGTAGCAGGAGTGAAAGGAGATTCTCTGTTCTTTAAATTCTATCCTGAAGCTTGTAATAGGTACGGTATGACCGAAGGTAAAGGGGGGGGGGGTCTAGGGAGGCAGAGCCCCCCCTCCGAGTTCAAATGTCTAGTGATATCAACATTGAAACGAATCATCAACCATCGCTACGTATATTTAGGCTTGTTTAGTTGTTGATATTTTTCTAATTATTAGGAAATGTTGAATTTGACTTGAAAAAGGTTGGATTTGGCTTGGAAAAGGTTGAATTTGACTTGGAAATACTATAAACATCTCATTATCTCTTACCTCATCTTTCTGGTTAACTCATAAAGTTCTTTAGGCTTCCATGGTTCGTTGTCAGCCAAGCTTGCAGAACAAGACAACTTCAGCAGAGCAGCCTTAGCCACAAAATGAGTTCATTATTTCGATGGTTAGAGAAGAATCAGGGTACAAAACCTCACTGTCTTGTCCCTTAACCTTACCTTTATGATGAGCAAGTGGTATTGTTCAGTTCCTATTATATTCATGTCTGAGGCTTCAATATCCAGTATCTTGAACAGTTACTGGCTTTTGGATGGCTCAGAACATGTTCTGCTTGAACAAAGCAATTTCCTTTTGAAATTCCTACTGCTTGGTCCAAAGATCTAAAAGAGCTATGGAGAAAAGAGGACAGCAGGTATAGACAATCAAGAATGTGCATCTCTGGCTGCGATAAGAGTCGTTCAGACTGGATTACTTCACAGCCTAGAACGCAAATGAGGAAAATAATTGGGGTCCTCACAGGTCATTTTAGCTTTAAGAGGACCCTTTTTATCATGTTCAAGGCACCTTCTCCACTCTGCGAATGTGGAAACGAGGAGGATACATCTGAACACTTTCTGTGTGATTGTGACAGATTCTGGAGATCTAGGCAAGAGGCCCTAGGACATTATACAACCGAAAGGACCTCACTCAGAGACCTAGATTGGAAAAAGATCAAGTAGTTTGTTGAGTTAAGCAATAAATTTAGGGACATAGTGGAGCCGTAGAATCCTCAAATCAATAGGGGCCCTTTTTGGGGAAATATAAGCCACTAGGCCTGGGATTTCTTTCTACGCAGCCAGTCAGTACTGCCTGGTATAATCTCCATCAGAATTCTGTAAACTTCCTAAATAGGTACCTACCTACAGAGTTCTGCAATGTGTAGTATCCATAGAGCAATACCTTAATGCAATTACAGTATCCATATAGAATAACTTAACAATGTAGTTCGAGAAGAATGGAGAACGTTCGAGAACATTCGAGACAATTGATAAGAGTTTATATAAAAGGCTTGTGAAGGCAATAAAAGCTCTCTTTTCTACTGTTTCAATTCAAGTGTATCATTACTCGTGTTCCCTTCCCAACCAGACATTACACAATGTTTTCTAACTTTTTCCCAAAGGACCCTAGAACATTTCTTGAAGTTTCCATGCAAGCAATACTGTATACCTAACAAACTTAAAACTGTCCATGACCATGCTCCATACTTTCCTACCTTGCTCTGAACCCCGACTATAAAGCAGGAGGAGGAAGCTAAAAACTAAACTGCTCCAAATAACTGCTGAATGAAAAAACTACCTACTGATGAATAAATTAACAACTTTTCAATGTTTCAGTACCCCGACGTTTAATCAATCCCAACTGTGGCAGATTTTTCAATGGAGGATCCTATAACCAGCTGTCCCTGGATGGTTATCTGTCACCAAATGAGATAAACTATTATAGGATTCACCAGAATTATTTCTTCAGAGACACCGATGCCAAAGTGACGGTAAGTAAGCGAAGATAGATTTGCTCTGCTTCATATTTAAATTCACCTTGGGAATCCGTTCGGGTTATCTTGACAAATTGTTCATACAAACCAAACCTGGGAGATCCAAAAATCTTGCAATGCCTCAGCACTCTACTTCCTTTGCAGCGTCTAGTATAGGGTGAGTGGTGTGCGGCTATGGAACGCCCTTCCTAGGGCTGTCAGAGAGTCACCCACCTACTTGGCCTTTCGGAGGCGATGTATGGCCCACTTTGCAGAGTCTTAGCAGCCTTTCCTTCCTTCCTTTTAGCGAATTTTTGAAGAAAATTAAGCTATTGCTCTCGCCTCAAAATTGTAGAATGTGAATTTTTGAAAAATTTTTATGCAGATATCCGTTTCAGACTATTCTGAATCATATTCTGAAGTTTAACGCATTTTTTTTTTTTATGTATGTATGTATATATGTATGTATGTGTCAGTCCAGACGATAACTGTCCGCAGAATTGTGCTAGACACTTCAAACAAATTTTAAAATGTTATAAAACAAAAGTTCAAGTTCGTTGGCCAGCATGATCGGATTACATCTTCGGGTTGAAATTTACAAAAATGTAGTCAAAAACTTCAAAATAGCCTGTTTTTTGCGATTTGTTGTGCGAAATAATTTTTTCAGCATACTAACATGTGGTATATTCGGAATCATCGTAAAATTTCCTATAAGAATATGTATCAAGTTTTCAAAAATTTCAAAGTTAAAAAATCAGTCAAAAATCAAAATAATGCCGTTCGCTAGTTGTAAAAATCGGTAATATTTGCATGAAACATTGTCCAAATTCAAATTGAACTACTCTTATGGAAGTATCCCTGTATAGCCAATCCTAGAACCACGCTGTTTAAAACGTAGGTAGTAGGTGCTTGTTAAAAAAAAAAAAAAAAAAAAAAAAAAAAAAAAAAAAAAAAAAAAAAAAAAAAAAAAAAAAAATTAATCACAACTGATGAGTTTACTCTGTGAAATATTCTCTCCTCTGATTCTCTCGGTCGCTCTCTTTAATGTTTTACGCTCAACTGTTTTATGACTTGATGTAGCTTCAATACTGACTGAGGCTTAGAAAATATCAGCCATGAAATTATGAAGAAGTTCTATTTATGTACGTACTAGCACGCAGACCCAAGGCCTCGCTCCACTCGGCCGTCAGTATCGTTAATCTCAAGGCCTCCCTCCACTCGGCCGTCAGTAACAAATCAAAAATTCGCTCATGGGGTCATGCTGCATGACTGGACTTTTTTAATTATCTGTTAACTTCTTGATTTTACCTCATTTCCCTCTTCATTCCTTCTTCATCTATTACTTCTTCTTCTGAATGATCTCTTCATATTCTCATTAATCTTTTTTTAATAAAGATCCAAAGTACCTGTCTCTCTTTTATTTATTTATTTTTTTAATTTATTTGTTTTCTAGTTCTATTAGTACTAATTTAAAAAAATAAAACGCGCGTTACTGTTTCCATGTTACTTTTTTATAAGTACGCTCGGTGGGACCCAGGTCTTCTGTACTTTTTTAAATAAATAAATAAGTGATAACTTTATATTTTATAACCCCGTGACTATGAAAGCTTCAAACAAAAAAGTGTTGTAAAATATAGCATTTTTCAATCGATACTATTCTGATTAATCGAAGTCGAACACTAAGATCTCATTACCAAATAAATAAACCAGAACTATTCAGGGAATTGGCGTCAAATGAAATCTATGAGTACCTACCTGGGTGTATGAATGGGACAGTGAAAGAGTACCTAGACGCACAGAACTCAAACCTAATATAATAAAATGTTGTAGTCAATATTTTAGAAAGAGATATACAAAAAGTCCAGTCATGCAGCATGACCCCATGAGCGAATTTTTGAAGAAATCTTCGACATTTCAGTCGCTATTGATCGTGTAGAGAAATTTTAGTTTATGATTTTGATAGACAAACATGGAATCAAATTATTAACACATGCACAGAGTAAACTCATCAGTTGTGATTCCAGTTTTTTTTTTTTTTTTTTTTTTTTTTTTTTAAAGCACCTACTACCTACGTTTTAAACAGCATGGTTCTAGGATTGGTTATACAGGGATACTTCCATAAGAGTAGTTCAATCTGAATTTGGACGATGTTTCATGCAAATATTACCGATTTTTACAACTAGCGAACGGCATTATTTCGATTTTTGACTGATTTTTCAACTTTGAAATTTTTGAAAACTTGATACATATTCTTATAGGAAATTTTACGCTGATTCCGAATATACCACATGTTAGTATGCTGAAAAAATTATTTCGCACAACAAATCGCAAAAAACAGGCTATTTTGACATTTGTGACTACATTTTTGAAAATTTCAACCCGAAGATGTAATCCGATCATGCTGGCCAACGAACTTGAACTTTCGTTTTGTGTCCTTAACATTTTAAAATTTGTTTGAAGTTTCTAGCACAATTCTACGGACAGTTATCGTCTGGAATGACACATACATACATATATACATACATATATACATATATACATACATACATACATAAAAAAATGCGTTAAACTTCAGAATATGATTCAGAATAGCCTGAAACGGATTTCTGCATAAAATTTTTTCAAAAATTCACATTCTACAAATTTTGAGGCGAGAGCAATAGCTTAATTTTCTTCAAAAATTCGCTAAAAAACAAAATCACGTTATTCAGGTTTTTTAATAGCAAATTAAAGTCAATAAATGTTTAAGTTTGCTATTTGTTTACAGATTTCGAAGGGTTACAATACCCCAACGCTAATGGTGTGCAAATCCAGGAACAACCCATTGCCTACTAGAAATACTACGGGATCTGGTGATGTGAATTGTCAGCAGCTAGCAGGAACAAATACCATCCAATACTCCATCAGTGGGGAATGCGGAGGAGACTATACAGCCTCAAGCTGTAACCCTTGGTACATCTCGATTTACAACACTCAAACTGGCAGTTCAGTGAATGGCGGTGTTTCATGCAAAGGTAGATATCATTCAAATAGACTAGGCATTAAAACCCGAGGAACCGGGTTCGCTCAATCTCCGCAGTGAGCCCCTTACCTCTTATCACTAGGGTATTTTCATAATTTTCTCATTACTTTCCATAATGAGTAGGTATTCTAGTCTAGTGGAAAAAAAATAAAATAAAACTCGGCCCTTCGGGCCTCGCAAGGGGCTCCGCCCCTTGACCCCGCCAAGGGGGCTTCGCCCCCCTGGACCCCCCCGGATGTTATTACTTTGAGCCTGACTGCTAAAATGTAAAAAACATGGAATCATGTTTTAGCTCCTCGCTCTCACTTTATTATAGAAATGATCACGGCGATTGAGCTCTTGTGAGATGATGATCTCCTAATAGAAACTCGCGAGTAAACATTCACTTTATTATAGAAAGAGGCTGAAGAGGCTACATACGAAATTACAGCTTCCTATAGTGTAAAGTATAGAAATTACCTATTAAAATGATTTAACCACCGCTTCACAAATCAAACCGTTCTCGCAATATTCGGATCACCTGCTATGAATCACATAATCGAAACACCAGCTCAATGAAATCATCAGAAATTAACAAGCGGTTGCAATCATGTTCAAAATATCAATAATTGAGAATGATCACCTGTGTGTAAACAATTATTCATGTAACCATGCTCATAACTCAGCTTGTTGGCCACGCACTTCGCAGTAGTGCGCTCTGGCCCCGGCCGGCTACACTCGGGAGCTTTGTGCCTCCCCCCTTTTCTTCCACACTCCGCACCCTTGTCCTACTCCCCTCAGACATTTATCTACTTATTTTTTAAATTGACGTTTGCTCTATTGTTTTAATTGACGATGTTTATGGCAATAAAGAATTATTATTATTATTATTATTATTAGTTAATATAGTATGGTTGGATAAATCGAGAGCTTTCGAACGAATGGTCAACGAATTTTGTGGGACGAAAAACGACGAAGTATCATATCCCTAGCAACGACTCGGTTGTAAGGGGAAATCATCACAATTATTGGCCCAACTTTCATCTCACTTTATAGTCTCACTTTTCGGCGGGGGATCCATCGCTAAAACATGATTCCATGTTAAAATTTGACTGCCCCCGGAACTGCATGACTAACCTACCCTGGTACAGGCGCGAGTGTATAAATGTGCTTTAACCCTCCAAAGAAAAAAAAAAAAAAAAAAAAATTCAACATTACTTGGATTTAACCTGAGACCTATCGCTCGAGAGCCCGCGTTCCTATCCATTACGACACAGAGCCCCGTTATCAACCAAAATTATCCCCACAGACACGGATCCTTGTAACAGGGAAAATAATCCAAATGTCAATGGTACATAGATAGGTTGTGCTTAATGTTTCATTTCGTTTAATAGTTTCTGTAAAATTTCACCTCATAAAGAGTTCTACTACCTCTCTTGAACACAATTTAAGTAAGCATGTCTGTTATGTAGGTATATTTGTATATGTCTAGGATATTGGATTTAGGGCATTTGTGTTGTGGGGCCAGGTTGCTCTGGCCAGCATAGGGGGTGGCCCCCTTGGCATTTTGTCGTAGTTGGAGGGATACACTTCACTCATTAGGGCTGCCTGTTCAGAAATGGTCAGGTGGCCTTAAAAGCCACCAGGTTGGTGGGTCCAGGCCGGTTGGGGCGCTTAGGCCACGGCCAGCTACATTGGGAGCTTTGTGCCCTCTCCCCTCCCCTTTAATTAAATATACAGGAAGAGATTATGGAAGGAGTCAGTAGGAATAGATCTTTGTGAAAGGTTTGTGATGGTATTGTGGAGGCAATCATTTAAGAGGGCATCAGTGCTCCATTTTAACCCTTCGAGGTCACTCTGGGGTCAAAATTGACCCCACCGAATATATTTCGTATGATTTTCGGGCTTTACAATTTTTTTTAGCCAAAAGGGATATTTTGTAAATTTGCTTGGTAGCATTGGCTAGGCGAGGAAGTGATAACATCTGGCAGTATACGTTGTGACCTCGAGCCAGAGGGTTGTGAATCTCTTGTGGGACACTTTTGACCCCAGTGTGTCTTCTGCGTTCCTATTTTTGTTCTGTTGGGGTAGCCATTGACCCCAGTGTGTATTTTGGATTTCCTCACAAGGGAAGTCAGATAATATCATAATTCACTTAATTTTCTCATAGAAAATAAGTATTTTTATAATCTGGTACTCAGTAGGTATTTCTTTTTCTCGTCCACTTCTACTAGGTGACTCAGGTGAAGATTCTCAACTGGGTAAATGTGTCTAGTTGATGGGCTATCATAGGTCAGGGTATATTTTGGTTCAAAAAATGGTTTGGGTTTTGCATTTTATGTACCCTGAAGAGCCAGGGTACATCCCCAGGCAGAGGATCAGGGGTCTTCGAGACCTGCTGAACAAGTTGTAAGTGGGCGATGCTACATTTGCCCAAGATCTAACGATAAAAAGACGAGTCGGTCGTGCACAGAGTGCAACCGTCTCGTGTGTGAAGTGCACAGTCATACCGAAACGACCTGTGAAAAATGCAATTACTTATAACAAATAATGATACTACGTACCTAATAATTCCGTCGTGTTTTTAAAAACAACTTTTAAAAATACATTCATATTTCGTTTTTTATGTGTGCCTATTGCTTAAATATAATCCTGCAATTACCTTTAATTATTTTGTCATAAAAATTAATAAAATGAGATGATAAAAAATTGAATGCGGAATAAAAACAGTGTATCAGTTTAGGTTAGAAAAAAGGAAGAGATGTGAAAAATGGGGTAAGTTTAAGGTATCGTGAAAACTTTACTATTTAACTTACAAAGTTACAGTTTTTTCTGACTATTCGACAGATAGTCAGCTTTGATAATTTGCTTTTAATTATTGTGTATCTTCAAAACTGAATTTTTAATATTCTTATGCCCCAAATTTTGATTTTTGAACATTTTACCAAGAATGGTTTCAAGAAACCACGAATAAAATATTCAATTCTACCATATTCAATTCTATTTCTTGTTTCTTTGCGTAGGTAGGTTAATTTTTGATTTTTTTAAATAGGTAGTTATTGTGAAACTATTTATTGAGTATAATATATAAATTAAAATACATTTGGGGTCAATTTTGACCCCAGAGTGTCTACCGTGTCACAAAAAGTAAGGTGTGACCTCGGAGGGTTAATGGAATAAGACAGAAAAAAAAGTTGATGGTGACAAGGTGGAAAGATTTTTGCACAGCTACTAGCGCTCCCCATGGTGAGCAGTGCGAAACTACTGCCTAAGGAAGGATCTAGTTCTTCTGACCCCTGCTAGAAAGCACTGAACCGACACTCCCCGGCAGCGGCTCTCTAACCTATTTTGTTATTTTTACAAAAGCAATTTTCATTGCTATTACAACCCATCATCTGGAATCTTCAACAATAATTTGGCGAAATGGAGAAGGTGGTGGAGGGGTTGGGCGGTGGATGGTTACAAAGTAATTCAAAAGCTCACCATCGCACTAGAGTCGAACTTGATGGAGTTGCAGTTCCATGATCTTCGAGCCCTAAGCACCTTACTCTCCTTCTTGCTCCTTTAACTCTTTTAATGACACTGCCCTAACCTCAGCCATTTGTGTTTTAACTCGGACCCAATGAGTCACCCGTCCAAGTAAGTGGTTTTGCCCATTTTCTCAATTGTACCTCAGCCATTCTTTAGAAGAATATGTCATACTCTCCATGCACGGCACCATCACAAGATACAACAAGGGATCAGATCTTCTCTCTCAGGTCTTCTGCAGCAGTGACATACTTAAGGTGCTTATTGTTTGCAGTGTTCTGAGAAATTACTGACTAGGACGGAACCTTAAGAGACAGTGTCAGAGTTCACAACTCGGATATCAAAGTATACTGTTCTCTCTTGATTCCATACTCTATGAATCTTGATATCAGCGACCAATCTCAAAAGTTCCATCAACATTTTCCTTCATGACAGGCTTCAAACTGACAGAGTTCCAAGTTTTCCATTTTTGAACATTGGTCCCTTATTTGGTCATGCCTCCATAGGCCCCAAATGTTTAATCAGCATCCCATCTTGCAATTTAAATCATGGCAAAGGTTCTCCACATCCATCATAATGACTTGGTTATTCTCTCAGCTCACTCCCATATCTGACGGACAAACCATTGCGAAATTGCGAAGGAGAGAGGTCCAAGTCATTACGCTGTAATGGTACCATTGTAAGTCACTGAGAAGAGTAATTTTCCAGCATTCTTCATCATTCACTTCATTGTGATTTTATGGCAACGAATGAATGATTCGATCTCTCCATGCTATCACAGCAGCTTTGTTCAACATTCGTAAATAAAATTGTTTGCAAACTGTTGTAAATTAAAATTTGTTCACGAAAGGCACACAGTGAAGACAAGAATATAACAAACATGATTGTACAGGTATTATAAGCAAGCTCCTTATTTTTATTAATAAAAATGAAATTGATTCGATCACAAAAGAACCTAGATTTTTGATGCAAAAAAGAACCCCCCTCAATTCCATTTAATTTGCTGGATACCTACATTAATTCCTAACAAGACCTGCCATCAGGATGGCTGGTGGGCTTCAAGGTTCAAGGAACTACCTTCAGTTCAAAAGCCCTAACTGCAAGGCAGCAGGTTGCGGCTCTTCCGCCTTTAGAACCGTCTAAAGGTGTTCTTCCAAAGCCATTGGCCAGTTCCCTAGGAAAGAGCCCTTACAGGGTACTGTCAGCCGGGCAAACCGATTCCAGGTTTTTTTCACGAAGTGTTACTCCTCCCCTCCTCCTTTTCCCTTTTGGGACTCCGGGCATGGGACCAGCTGTGGCCGAGTTATAAGCAGTAGTAGGTATTATAAGCAAACTCCTTATTTTTATAAATTAAAACAACATTGATTTGAGTACGAAAAAAAACCTAGATTTCTGATACAAAAAAGATGAAAAAACTGGGAATATCCCAAAATTCAAAGGTTCATAATACCTATTACTCTATTATGTATTTCATAAATTTCAGACTCACAGTGCAGGTTCCCAGATCAAGCGAAGTATACAATCACTCACCAAGGATTAACGTGTTACAGCACAGGAAGCCTGTCAGTATTTTCTCCAGCTCTGTTAATGTCTATATTACTATGGTTACTATTCGCACGGTAATCTAAGAAAACCTCATTCCTAATAAGTGGCTTAAATCTTCGTTAACCAAATAATAGGTAGGTACCTACCCAAGCCACATGTGAAAGTAGGTAGGTAATTTTGTTAAGAGTGATTCTTCGTACAAACCCTACAATTCATTGTAACATCAATTGGATTGAAACTACAAAAATGTTTTGCAAGTTAAATGTACATATTGCCAATCGAATCAAATTAACCGACTGATTCGAGTAGCATTTAAACATGTCTGTATGAACAAAGAGAGCGCTCAAGCTTTCACATAAATAAATTCCTACTTAGGTAGGTATTTCTTTATCTAATAGTGTGGTTAATTAATTATACAATTTGAACAACGCTACAGTACAAACATATAACATGTCTATTTTATATAAATTTAAAAATATTATACTTTATTTTGTACAAGAATATGTTATCCGATTAAGAAAAACTGGTTATATTCTATTTTTAGTTTCTGAATATTTCAAATTTACATGACAATGAAGTACCTATTGTTTTACTAGGCCCATCACAAAACACTCAGGTGTCATTTATTACAGAAAAATTGTTGCTTAACAAAACAGTATCTGGTATTCACTCAAAATTCTATCAATCTAAACAACGCGGATACTCCAGGATAGCTGCTCATGAATGTGTGAATATGTAAATATTTATTTGGCACAATTAGACCGAAAGTCATGTTGAAAGGGGGACTCACATCTATGAATTTTTGTTTAACTGAAAGGGTTCCAAGATGAAATTCAACAGAACCTGCCATTATTTGATTGATTTGTTATTAGAGAATTTTAAGTCTCTTATTACTCCGTGCTCCTGCCTGAACATGAGACCCAAACATGAAACTCGGAAAACTACTTACCCAACGCAGAAAATAGCGATAATGTCAAAATTCTCAGAACAAAATCAAATTCTAGTACCTAATGAAATAAAATAAATTTAAATCAAACTTTTATTAGCCACGACCATTGTTGGTTCAAGAGGTCTTTGAGGAAGTGCAGAAACGTCTTAGGTACCTACCTACTTACTGAATTACAGGTTGTAAAAATTGTGAAATATCCATGATTAAAAAACTGAGTTTGTTAATTGATGAAAATATCATTAGATATTTAAGTGGACCCAATAATGCACATATATCAGTTATTCATTTGGTAGCATAACGTTTAGATCAGTAAGAGACAGATTAAGTAGTGAAGACAGAAGACAAATGAATAGGTACATGCACTGATGTAATCCCACGCTCCATTCTATAGTAAAATACATAGTGATTATAAATGGGTGATGGATTGAAGTGGAATCCATGACTGGTTCATATTATGGAAAAGTGATGACCTCGAATGAAATCAAACTATTACATAATTATTAATCCATAGATTGGAATCAACAAACAAGACAAGTAGCACTATAAATTAGCTTCAGGTGTTTGTACACTTCTTATTGCTATCAGGTAAGGGAACACAGTGGATTCACCACTTTGAAGTTTTACACTAAATGCAGAGAGTCATCAAGCATTATTTTTCATCAAAGTAGCATTTATTGTTACCTACTTATTGGGGGTCTTTTGCAGTCTCATATATGTCTACTTCATTTTCTTTATGACCACTTAGGAACAATTTTCTAAATGTTCATGACAAAATACTATCAGCGAGGATGGATGAGATTATAATTTTTCTTTATACTCAACTGTCAAGTAAAATAAAAATTATTCTCTCCTCAAACCAATCCTGAATTATATCCTATAAGAAATCAAAAACCGAACACATGATTGGCGTATTATGTAAGTACGCTTAGCATGTTTATTGTATAGTTCACGTAATATTAATTTTGTAATGTTTTAAAATAAACTTTAAAATGAGAATTTTCTACATTTATTCGAAAAATTGGTACTAGCTGCATCCCGCTTTTTATGACCTCTCACAGTTGTGAGGGAGGCCTACTGTTATTAGGTTCGTTCACTGAGGCGATTGGCAGTGACTTGCAAACCATTTCAAACTGATTGGAGACTACTCAAGTGCGCATGTACGACTTCAGCCAACTTTCAAATTGATTTCAAACAGGTTGGGGATTGGAGTCAGTTCGACCAAAGCCGGTTTCACATGGAGCGGTATGACCGGAAGACAGAACGCGGAATGGGGGGGGGGGGGGGGGGCTGCCATGTTGCCGAAATGGGCGGTCTGCGGTAGACATTTTTATACCATTGCCGCGTTCCGTCGAGCGGAGCGCAAGCTCTTTGGACAGGAATGTTGATAACCGCAAGTAGAGGTTACAGATCAGAGATGGTTTCAGTAGGAAGGTTATGATTCCGTTCACCTAGGTTACACTTCATGTGAACACCCTGCCGCATTCCGCCGCCCCCTCCACTGGGTTTTCCGGCCTTCCGTCTATCCGGTTGTTATGCTCATACCGCTTCATGTGAAACCGGCTTGATTCTGTTTCGTAAACATGGAGCAACCTTCTGAGTGAAGAAACAACAAACCACCGCTTTGGCGCTTTCCGTACTTTATTTTCCGCCCTTTCTGCCTTGTGCTCCCATTCATTGGTTAGGTATTTAAAATTTACTGTTATAATTTGTACTGTTGTATCTAACTTGTAGGCACCTACTAATCAAAGACACCTCGAAGAACATAGGGTAAAAAAAACGTTGCCGTTGGGGGTGTCTAGCCGCCAGTGGTTTGTGTTCATGATGGTACATTTATTGTAAAATGAAATCTGGGGGACACCCCCAGACCCCCGGATTGTTAATGTTAGGATCAAGGATCAAACCAATGAAACACAGAACGTGTATTTCGGGGATTCCCCGGAGGGCTGGTGGCATTCTGGTAAGTTCGGCCGAAGTTCATTCCGCGTTCTTGGATCGTAGCAAAGAGCTTATAATAGGATAGAGAGCATGTAAAATGTAAATGTTTTGTGCGAATTGTATTCAGCTGAATTGAAGGTAAAACTCAAAACATTGCATTTCACCTCGAGGAGTAAGTTTATTGAACTTGGACAAACTAACTGGTTTTAAGACTCGAACTATTAATCACAAGAGGCTGAATGAATTTTTCAATAGTGGATGGATTTCAACAATACAATAGCAGCAATTCAGCAAAATAGGTAGGTAAATTTTTGTGTATCTGAACTAGAACGGGTTACATTACCCTACTTAATCACAATAGGTACATTTAAAGTATCACAACATCATTCCGATTGGAAAATTATTATTAATAGAAGTAGTGATTTTTTCTTCTTCAAACGAGATCTTTAAACAAGAAAACACCCACTTCCTGATGAATTAGTCAAATAATCATAAAGATTACAAGCAATCCAACTAACGTCTTTATATTAACTGTCAATGAAATGGGAGCAGTACGTAGGTACCGGTCTTTCTTACCTACCGGCTTATTTATAATAATATTATAATAGTGCTGCCACTATGTATTATATTATATGAATATTATATTATATTATATATTTTCATTTATACACACGCGCGCGCGAATGATGGGTCGCAAGAATATGTGAGAAGGTACTGATTGCCCAGTCCGTAGAGAAACTTGAGCAGCGTTTCCACTCACCATTATCAACTCGTACTAGCCACTCCGACTCGCTTTGCTCGCCTCTACGTCACTTTAATAGCTTCGCCTCGCTTCCCCTCGCAATTTGACCCACTTCCCGTCACTTTTTTCGATATCCGATTTCGGATTCAGATTTGTCGGGATCAAACCTTTATTTCGCCCACGAAAACCGTTCCGAAAAACGTACCTTTATGGGGTATATTTTAATCAGAAAAAACCAAGTTTTTCGTCGGACTTTTCGAGAAAACGGGTCCGTACTCTTGCATTTTTTGACGCATTTCCCGATACTTTTTTCGCGATCCGATCGCGCCGTCGTCTTCCTCGTAGAAAAACCTACGAAACCGGTATTTTTCCGGAATTTTCAACGGCCGTTTAGAGGGGTAGAGGAAGTGGGGAAGTCCAAAAAGCGCACATTAATTCTTACTTCGACCCCCCTCCCGCCCTACGGCCCATGGTTCGGGTGGGATTAGAAAATTTTAAATTCGCTTATGCCCCCTTTCAGAGGGGTGGGGTTCGGGGGGATCTTACTGGACAGACATTTTCAAACCAAATAACCCTTCGTAAAAACACATTCTGTGTTAAAAGTTCTGAATGGAAATCCATTTCAGAGAAAACTATATCCGAATAAATGGAAATCCGGATCCGAATGGGGGGGGGGGGGGGGGGGCCCGGATGGTGGAATGTTGGGGTTGGATGATTGGGGGTGATAATATCTCTCCCCCCACAGAGCCAACAAATCCACAGAGGCCCCAATGATATTTCCACTCGTCACTGTATCATAGCCCCAAAGAATATTTGACTGCTCATTTTCAATCTGTTTTTCCGATACAATGTACAGCAGTTTTAGTTTCTGGTTTCACTAGTGGAAAACGTGTTATGTAAAGCAAGAACTTTTTAAACAGAACAAATTTGTCAAATTTCAAAAAAGTGCTGAAAAAATCATTAAGCGTGACAATAAGCTGATAAGAATGATTAAATTCATATTTGTTAGCAGAGTAGTCAACTACGAACTAGAATATTAAAAACTTATGCACAAAAATTTGCTGAAAGTGTACTACTATTTCATTATTATTTAAATGAAAATCAATAATAACTGCAAAAAGAAAGTTCCAGTTGTGGTGAACTCACCACTTATCACCGACCCTTTTCAGGGCCACCAAAAATGAGTTCACACATAAAACAAGGTAATTAAGACGTCGGACTACCTTATGACGAAACAAGATAACTCGCGGGAAGAAATATACAAATTATATAACCGCCGAGTCAATAAACACGTCAAAAGGAAAAAAGTACCAAGCTAAACGCTCACTGCACGAGCAAGGCTAGGCAAGCCGGCGATCTGACACACGAAAACTGCCTTAAAACAAGCGAGCCAAGCACACTCTACCGAGAAGGAGGGGGGGAAAATGACGTTTCGCCCCCGGGACACCTCGAGCGCACTCGATCAAAACGGAGCGACCAATCAGACGCCGCCTCCGGCTCCCCGATGAGTATAAATATAGCAGCTCCAGCCCCAGTAATTCATACCGATCTCTACCTCTGATCTTGGAACTTCACTCTGACTCTTGACGAATCTCTGCCTCCCAGCCTACTGCAATTGAAACTCCATTGGGATTGATTGAGGACGAGGTTTTCAAGCCAGTTGAAAACGAGATTCACGACACGAGATTCCTCCACCTTCCAGACTACAAGAACTCCGAGTAGATCGAGCTTTACACTTCGTACTGCTCTCTACTCTAGTCTCGTATAAAGCCGAGACGCTAAACAGCATTCCTATACGGACGACGCTGTTTAGTTCCAGAAAGTCTTGCCACCCGGGATCGTAGATTTATTTGCTAGCCGCCCGCTGGGACAAGCCGAACAATCTCAAGAAAGCCCGCAGCGGCCGATCGTCCGAATTCGGCGAACCTACTTCATCGAACGGGCTTCGATCTTTCGATAAGTAGTTGAACCCAGGAGGACCCATCAAATTTATTTGAAAGTGAGTCCCCGAATTTAGTTCTTTATAGAACTAAATAAACTCTTTCAAATGGAGCGATCACCCAGTTTTCGCCTTTTGAAGAGTATATATGAAGACAGCGCGGCCGAAACTCCAGTTTCACAGCCCGCTGATCCTTCCACGCCCAGCGACAGACAGGCCAGTGCCGATGGGCACGAGTATGCCGCCCCTGCTAAGGGTATGGGCGTAGTTCCGGCATTCCCCGAGCGTGGCGCTGCCTACGCTAACGTGCAGAGTCAAGCCTTCTTCGCCAGGCTAAAACAGTGGGATTCACACGCCGAACCCGCGACAAAATCTGTCCAAACGCACCTTCTTGAAACACAGAAGGCTCGAGCATATTCTGCAGCGCAATTGTACAGTACATCTCCTGTAGATGTAAGCTACACGCCCCAGCAATATCAAACCCCTTCAAAAAGGGTCCCTTGTGAGTTTAATTCACTAGCGGAAATACGCCCGTCCTTGGCGACGGGAGATGAAGAGCAGACACAGACACCTGTGAAGATTGATGACCCCTTCCCCCTCCCACTCCTTTTGTGAATATTACGTTAACATGGGTTATACTGTAGCTGCACATTAAACATTTTTTGGTGAAACACAGCTCATTTTCTTTAGTTCCTTTTTTTTCTTTTCTTTTTTAGAGCCACTGTGTTTTATATACATATACATTCACTGATGATTCACAGTGAGTTGGTAAGGGTGCTGAAAATATGTTATGGTTATCACAGTTTCCAGGATGTAAGCGAAGAATAGAAAAAAAAAGACATACATGGAACCTGCTCAAGCCACTGTCCGAGCATCACTGACGTTCGGAAAACAAGTCATGATGTATTCTAAGTCACCCAGAAGCTTCATACGAATGATTTCAGCGTAAAAAGAGCATAAAGGCCTTTTTGCTGATTTTTTGAAATTATACCTACTTTTCAACGCGCTCTAGCGGCGGAACGCGTAATCGTAGAGAATGAAGTCAGGAGTGCAAATTGTAGGAAATTTTATGCACTTTAATTCTGGTAATATTAAACAAGTCGCTAGAACGCTTATTTTTCGAGTTATAGGCAAAAAACCGAAAAAAAGTAGAAAAAAAGGAGAAAACCAAAACCCCCCCCCCCCTCTCTCTCTCTTCGAGCTCACCCCCCATACTAGGGGACTTTTGAGATATGAATTACTACGTGTGAAGGAAGAGCCTGGTGAAGAAATTTCTCTACTATGAATTATTTCCCCTATTTGCCTCTTTTTGGTCTAATTAGACTGGGCTATACTGCCTGCGCCAATGTTATGTATTCGATAGAAGACTGAAAAATGTAATCTTCTATGAATCTCGTGCATATATTATTATAATCAATCACAAATATTACAATAAATTCACAATATTATAAAGTTAATAATAATAGATAATTGTCCTCGCCTCACTATGGTTCCGCTCATGTGATCTTTAGCTTCATAATTAAAGTGGATCACTACCTATAAATGTAGATAGTGTTATTATGAAGAGTTGATCACTACAGGCAAGAATCAAAATAAAAAATGAGGAAATAATAATAATATATATAATATGAAAATGCATAGCGATAACTACTGTGCACGCATGGCCTGTGACCGTTTGATGTTTTAATAGCATTTCAAGTCTGCTGATCAGTAACCGGTTTTTTGCCCCATACAACCTGGGAACCCTGTTGGAAACGTTTTTGTTGCACCAATGAACTAAACACGTTGCATTTTATAAATTTGATACCATTGTTTATGAACTTGGCGTATAGTAAACCAAAAACTTCCAGTCATGCAGCATGATCGTATGAGCGAATTTTCATAAACTATCTATCGTACTATTAGTATGTTAAATTGCATTGAAATTGGAGCAATTTTAGTAGACAGAAATGGTTAAAAACCAATTTTATGGCAAAAAACTTATTCTGAACAAAAAATTCCACTGATTCAAAAGGAATTTTTGATTTTTAAATTTTTTTGCAGTTTTTATACATATTTTAGCAAATTTTAATGATATTTAAGTACGTTTTTCATAATAATTTTGAGCAAAAATTTTTAATGTCCTAGTTAATCGTTGAAAATTTAGTTTTGACTCAAATACTGCAAAATAATAGAAATTTAACGATTTTTGGCCGTTTTTAGCCATTTTTAGTGATTTTTTGGGTATATTTTTCTTAATTTGACCAATTTAATGTGCTCAAAAATTGTTGTCCAACGAACTCATCCTTTCTTTTGAAATGCTTGATTTTTTGGCGAAAGAACGAAGTTTTTATCTCAATTCTATCGAGAGATATCGTCTGGAATGACACATACATACATATATATTTATATACACACATATAAAAAAGCGTTAAAATCCAGGAATCATTTCAGAATGCCTCAAAACAGATTCCAATGAAGAACATTTTTGAAAATTTTTATTCAAAATTTTTGGAGCCATTGCAATAGCTTTATTTTATGAGAAAATTCGCTAAAACGGCCATAATATTAGCTGGTATATTCCCCAGGGTTCTAACCCTGAAACGTGATTCAGTTGCGCTAGATAACCCTTGACTCGAGCATATTTCGAGGGTTAGCTGCCCCTAGAATTAGTTCTGTTTCGAGACACCTAGCCTATAACATGGAAAGATGCAGAAGGCCAAACAGATTTCTTGCAAAATACAGCACGTTAGTGGCCCCTTTCTGAACTATTTCCATGGAATGGAGTTTTTCAAATCGTTCGATTTTTCTACACGCTTTAATTCCAGCAATAAGGAACTTCTAACCTTACAAACACTTTCTTGCATGGGTAAGGGAAAATAATTTAAAAATCTAAACAATTTTAGGACTTTTGATGTAAACGAAAATTGCCCAGTCCAACCTCCATCAAGCCACTCACCTCTGAATCTATCTTGTCATTCTCCATTGATGATATTAGATATTAGGTACAATGTTTATTAACTAGTATAGACTTTCTTGTATAAATTTTATTTATTAAAAAATCATCTCGAAGGCATTGTTGTAAGAAAAGTACATTGAAATAAAGATATGACAGCTCTGAATATTTCCAAAAAATTACTGGTTTCAACTTTCAATACAATCTGAAAATAAGAACGTTTCTAACAGGGGATAAGTTCAACTTCAACTGACAATATATGTTTATTTGTTATTGTCACGACCCCTCCTATAACTATTACTGGCAGGGGGATTTTTAGGTCTGTCGTTATACCGTTTTTTGTGATCACTGGCAGTTCTGTTTGGGGGCTCACTGCGATTTCCAAAATATTTTCGACTCTGATCATCAACACGCCAGTCGTTTCTGAAATGATGCTGGCAATCTGATGACTCGCTATTCATGGAATCATTATTGCGGAAACTCGGCATTCTGCCTTCAGCTTGCCTCGACTTATATGGTGGTTTTTTAGGCTGCAACCATTCGATGTATTGTTCTGAATTAAAACGCCCGGCATGCTTGAAATCGTCAAAATCAAAATTTTCCTCTATTGCCTCCTTTATTGTGTTACACAAACCTAGTAAACTTGCTCTTACTCGTACATTCGAGTTTAATACATTCGAAACGACATTAAACATAGCTTCCACAAGGTGAACATCCTTATGGATGAACGAACAAAACGTTTCACCATACACTTCATCATCAGGATCATATTTGTCCAACAAAGCTTTAAAGTGTTCGAGTGCGTTATAGTAATCGCCCTCAACTATAAAGAATAAAACAGCATTTCTATGAGTGACCTTGGTCTGCTCATCAAGAGGATAATTTCTCAAGATATTACAAAAAAACTCTTCGTGATCAAATTCTTCTCGTAAAGCTCTTTTCAATTCAAGAACTTGCCAACAAGATCCTATAGCTTCGGTAGCAGCTTTTTCAGCTAATTCCAAAGCCTTTGCAAGGTTACCCGCTTTTTTGTATACATTGCTCGCTTTGGCATTAATGTAAGGAGAATCTGGATCAGGTTCCAAAGCCTTTTCAATCAACGTGATGGCCCGTGAGATATCCCTGTGTGATAATAATTGGGCACAGTATGATAGGATTTTAGGCTCATCAGTAGCACAGACTATAGTTTCAATGAGCTCATTAATAGTATAGTTTATCATTTTACGCTCTTGTACTGAATTTTGATTCAACATGTCTTTCAGGGCTTGCAACTTCTGGAATTGATACTTAACCCTCATCTTGGGCTCAAGTTCTTGCAGAAGAACGGAATCAATGACTTCGATGAGGGTTTTCATTTCTGACATGTTAAGGCTCCGTCCCCATAACAAACGCCTTTTCACCCCTGAATAGCGAATGAAGGTTAGTAGGTACCCCAAATTGTAACGATCCAAATTAATCGCAGCCTTTAGTACCTTTATAGCTGTGCTCATACATTGTTCATTACCTCGAAAACAATGTTTAATAGTAGTTGCTTTGAAGAAAAGAACCGCAGCTCTTTCGCTTGGAGTCATATCATCTTTATGGACAACATGGTTCAACAGTTTTTTCCACTTCAGTAGAGGATGAACCACTACGTAACATCATTGTAGCCTTGAGTGAATAGAAAACGTGCTCAGCAGCAATGAACATCCCTGAAAGAATACAATTTGAATTAGTTTTGGTTTTAGTAAACTCTAACGCATATTGCTGATTAAATTACTTGGCAACTGAATGTTGTCATATTCCTGATCCATAAGAATAATGTGCAATAATCATTATTTATCTCTGGGGATATTGGGAGACATTGAATAGCTCATTTTTAGCGAATTTACGTAGTTTTCATGGCGAAATGGTCGTAATTTTCATGGCTCCAAAACGTTTAAAATCATTATTTTTGAAAAAAAATTGTCATTGAATCCATTTTGATACATATATTTATGTCATTCCAGACGATAACTCTCCTTAAGATTGTGATAAATCCGTTCTTGCGCCAAAAATCAAGCCAGATCTCCAGATTGAATGAAAGTTTTCATCAAGAAAATCGTAGGGGTCAAAAAGCCCAAGGGATCGTATACCTTTGAAACGGCCAACAGGATGGCTCGTTTGGTATAAACTGGACCGGGGATGTTTATCTTATAATAAAAACAATCGATAGTGGGATCTCATTGCAAACCAAGTAATTTAATGCTTGGTTCAGACTCACCCTCCGTACAGATTGTGACGGGGGCATTTGAGCTATGTTCAACATTTTATAAAATTTCCTCAGAATAAGTAGACCATTTACTCAACGAAAACCCTCCTCGCACCATGATATCAATTAGTTGAGATTGTAACTCTAATGCGGGATTCACAGAATCACTTCCCGTGAGATAATCGTCCACGTAACATCATCCACTAAGATTTTTGCAGCACGGGGAAAATCAACGCCCTCAGCTAGTTTCAGGGCATGGAGTAGGCCAGGGGTGCTCAAACGGTCGATCGCGATCGACCAGTCGATCGCGAGTGCTTTTTGAGTAGATCTCGAGAAGAAAAATTTTTTTAATAAGTAGGTAACTAAACTACAAAAATTTATTACGTAATAACACTGCTTGCGGCAAAAGGCGGCTTTATCAAAGGAACACGCGGTACTTGTCAAAGAAAAGTTTGTTGTTGTTTCTAGACTAGACTGTACTAGACCATTTCGGGCGGCGCGTTTGACAGGAACATTCGAGACTTTCGTTCACGCCGATATAAATGTTGAGCCTGCAGGAATTGGAGTCATTCCGAATTGTAACTTGAAGGCGATACTACGTCGATACAAAGTTTATTATTAAATAGTGCGAAATGAGTGCGGTGAAGAAATTCTAAAACGTATCATTGGAGGAAGAATTTTTCTTTTTCATGGTGAAGGATAAGTGCATTTGTGTTATTTGTCGTGCGTCAGTTGCAATACCTAAGCGTGGTAACTTAGAGAGGCATCATAAAACGGTTCATAAAAACTATGAAAAGGATTTTCCGCCACAGAGTGAATTAAGAAAACGAAAAGTAAGTGATTTGATATCTTGTTTGAAAAAAGAACAAACCATGTTCACAAGACCAGCCAAACAATCAAAAGCTGCTACGATCGCGTCATTTAAAATATCTCATATATTGGCGAAACACAAGAAACCATTCGAAGATGGATCGGTTGTGAAGGAAGCATTTATTGAAGCGGGTGAGACTTTATTTGGAGATTTTAAAAATAAAACAGAAATCATGTCTGCTATTAGAGAACTTCAGTTATCTCGTCCGACTGTCACAAGGCGTATTGAAGTCATGAGTCAGGACATCGCAGATAAACTAAAACATGACATCATGGAATGTACATACTTTTCTTTACAGTTCGACGAATCCACCGATATGACAGACACTGCCCAGCTGTGTATTTTTATTCGGATGGTATTCAATGACATGTTGGCTAAGGAAGAATTTTTGACAGTCATTCTTCTGAAGGGGAAGACCCGTGGCGAAGATATATATGACGTTTTCATCAATTTTGTAAAAAACTACAAGCTACCAATATATAAATTAGTGTGCATTACAACCGATGGAGCACCAGCAATGACTGGAAACAAGAACGGTTTTGTGGCATTGTGTCGAGCTAATGAAGAATTCCCTTAATTTTTTTCATTCCATTGCATTATACATCAACAAGTTTTGTGTTCAAAAGTTTTAAACACGGAGGAAATTATGGGCATTGCAACAAAAATTGTGAATTCCATCCGTGCACGTAGCTTGCAACGGCGGCTCTTTTAAATTGCAGTTGGAAGATAGGGAGTCAGCTGAACACACTGATTTGGTTCTTCACACGGACGTCAGGTGGTTGAGTCGCGGAAAATTCCTAGAAAGGTTTCAAGAATTATTGCCCGAAATAACAGCTTTTCTAGACGAAAGAGGTGATGACACTGAGATGTTGAAAAACGAAAAATGGCTGACTGATTTGGCATTTTTGACTGACATCACAATGCACTTGAACACCATTAACTTGGAGCTTCAAGGTAAAGGAAAAACTATTATTGAGATGATTAGCGCAGTAAACGCATTCAAAAGTAAATTGCAACTTATGATAGATCAACTGAAAAGAAAGGATCTGAAACATTTTCCGTCTTTGAAAGCAAGGATTCCTCAGTTGAATGATGATACGTATGAGGCTGAATTATCAAATATTTTGGGACAATTCGAAATGCGTTTTTATGATTGCAGTAAATTGGCAAATATAGCATCATTTATGAGTTATCCTTTTTCATGTAAAAACATTGAGGAATTAGCTACTGAAGTAGCAAGTCAGTTTAATATGAACTCATGTTCTGTTGAAAATTAGTTGGTGCAGATTATATCAGATATACATCTCAAAGCTACAGCATCTGATACAAATTTCTGGTGTTTTATATCTGAAGATAAATATCCGAATCTAAGGCAAATCGCCCTTCAACTGACGGCAATGTTTGGGTCAACTTACTTGTGCGAGTCTGCATTTTCTGAAATGAAGATAATTAAGTCAAAATATCGCAATCGACTAACTGACGGTCATATGTCATCATGCTTGCGATTGGCACTCAGTGGTTACGCACCATCTTATGAAAAGTATGCTGAGGACATGCAGTGCCACGCTTCAACATCCAAAGTCACTCCTTTGTTGAGTTTAACACCATATGTAACTCTTTTGTTTTGTAACAACGAATAAACTCGCAATTTTGAATAACTAGGAGTTTTTTCATTGATATTGTAGAGAAGAACTTAAGTAAACCTAACCCAAACCTTGACTAAAATAATGTAAATTGTGCGGAAAGCTAATATCTATATGTGCTACGGTACACCCTACCTAGGTAGGTAGGGTGTATCGTGTATGTACGACAACCCTGCATCACACATACTTGCAGCCTCTCAGAGTCGATCGTAAGAAGTCTAAAAATATTGAGGTAGATCGCCAGCAGTTCATGTTTGAGCACCCCTGTCCTAGGTCTATGAATTCTTGCATAAATTTGGTGTAATCATCTCTAAGTGGCGAATTTTTTGCCAATTTTGACTCCAAACTAAAAACATTTTACTTGCTGTGACGGCGGAAAACGAAAGTTCGGAAGGGGGTGGTTCGTTAAAGGGAAGTCTAACTACAAATTGTCTAGTCGATTTCCCAAAACGGTTAGGCTCGAGTGAAGGTGATCTACCGTCGAGGAAGTGAATAGAAAAAGTAGAACCTTCATGTGGAGTATTATCTGAAAAGGCTCCGAGAACTACGCCACCGAAAACCGTCGAAAATACTGCGGGAAATCTTTCATCTACCTTGTGAATTTCGCCTGTCAAAATTTCAGCGAACGATTCAGCGCCGAGAAGGAAATCTACACGAGAGGACTTATAGAAATTTCGGTCAGCTAATTAAAACTTTAGATACCTAACGATTATAAATATCGAATGGTAAGTCACAATTAGGTAAATAGGTGGTGATGCCATCCAATACTACGGAAGTAGTAGCGAGTATCGTAGAACCTTCAGTCTGGGACCAAATTTGACAATTTACCGTGCCTTTTGTGTCTGACAAGGGGGTATCTCCGATTCCAGAAATGGTTCGTTTCGAACAAGACGATTTGAGACCCAATTGATTCATCAAACGAGTGGTAATGAATGAATTTTGACCAGCACAATCAATGACTAATCTGATGTGGTGATTGATCCCTCGAGTAACTTTTATCTTGGCTATTGCTGTTCCTAGCAGAACCTTAGGATATGTAGCTGGTTCGCCAACTGCTGCATTTACATTTAATGCTGCTTCAGAACGAGGTGGGGATGGATTGGCATTCGGGGTCTTATGTGTACTCGGTTCGGCTTGTATATGGTTCGGCATTGGATAGTAACGACAATGAAAATTTGAAGAGCAGGAATCAGTAGTATTTTGAGTGGCCAAACAGTTCCAGTAATGTAAGGAGTGTGTTGCAGATCGGTAAAAGTAGAACGATTGAGGACCAGTTGGAAAAGTATGGGGTGGATGTTGCTGCCTTGCAGGAGATCAGGTGGAGGGGTGTTGGGATGATGGACCTACAGAGATACACACTCTTGGAAAGCGGAAACTTGGAAAATAGAAGAGGTACTGGATTTCTCATAAAGAAAAATCTAAAGCACGCTATCATGGACTACAAGCTGGTGAGCGATCGCATCTGCCTGATCAGATTGCAAGGCCGCTTTTTTCGGACAACTATTGTGAGTGTGCATGCACCAATCGAGGAAACAGATGAGGATTGTAAGGACCTATTCTATGAAGAACTTGAACAGGTGATGGACCAGATACCCTCAAGTGATGTGAAGATTGTCATGGGGGACCTAAATGCGAAAATAGGTAGGGAAAGTATTTACCACCCCACAATTGGTAGATACAGCCTTCATGAATCAACTAACGAGAATGGAGAGAGAGTCATAGATTTTGCAGCCGGTAGAAATATGGTCATTAGAAGCACATGTTTTGGGCATCGGGACATACATAAGGCCACTTGGGTATCCCCAGATGGATTAACCAGGAATCAAATAGACCATATAATTATTGATAAACGGCGAGCATCATCTGTGATGGACTGGAGGTCCTTCAGGGGAGCTGATTGCGATAGTGATCACTTTCTGGTGCGGGGAAGAATCAGGCAGAGATTGCCAGTCAGAAAACCTGGTGAAGGGGAGAAAGTGGCTGACCCCTACAACCTAGATAACTTAAAAGTGAGGGAGAAAAGGAAATATATAGAAAGGCAGTACAATATGCACTGGAAGCAGCACCTCCCAAGGAAAATATCGAGGAATGCTGGGAGCATCTGAGGGACCTGATTCGCAAGGTGGCGGATGAAACAATAGGAGAGCGGCCCAAAATCAAAAGAAACCACTGGTATGACGATGAATGTAAGGCTATGACGGAGGAAAGAAGTAAGGCCAGGATGAGAGTGATCTTGAGGCCAACACGTGCTGCACGGGAGCAAGCAAAAGTAAAGAGAAACCAGAGAAACAAGTTGTGTAGGGCCAAAAAGAGAAAGGAGAACAAGGAAAGGCTGAATTCAGTCCAATCTAGCCATGAAAGATCCCAGTCAAAAAAGTTCTTCAGGGACGTAAAGACAGCCAGAACAGGTTTCAAACCACGTCTGCAAGGCTGTAAGGACCGCGACGGAAGGTTTTTGGGAGGTGAAAGCGATATTCAAAGACGATGGACTGATTATTTTGAGGAACTTCTTAATGCTGCTCCGCAGAATGGCATGGCTGGGGAAGAGGTGAGTGCGGAACGGGAAGAGATGAATGCGGAACAGGAAGAGGCACCAATAGAAGCAGACGTACCTGAGCCCTCACTAGAGGATATTAGGCGTATTGTTGCTTCACTCAAGAATAATAAAGCTGCTGGGCCCGATAACATTCCTGCTGAATTGGTGAAGCATGGCGGGGAGGCGCTAATGGTGGCTCTTCACAAGCTGATATCCAAAATATGGAGGGCAGAGAAGATCCCAGAGGAATGGAAACTTGCAATTGTGGTGCCTATACATAAGAAAGGAGACAGAATGGATTGTGGTAACTATAGGGGCATTTCTCTTCTGGATGTCTCTTACAAGGTTCTGTCTATTGCCATTAAAGAAAGGATCCAGAAAATTGCAGAAGTTTTATTGGGTGAATATCAAGCAGGTTTCAGGGCGGCACGTTCCACAACAGACCAAATCTTCAAGCTCAGAATAGAGCTTGAGAATGCTTATGAAAGGAACATCACCTTGCATCACTTATTTATCGATTTTCTCAAAGCCTTCGACAGTATAAACAGATGTAAGCTAAACGAAGCTCTGAAAAGCCTCGGAATTCCTGGAAAATTGGTTAGGTTAGCATCAATGACCTTGGAAGGTAGCAAGTGTGCTGTTAAGATTGATGGAAAGAGAGCCAATGCCTTCGAAGTCACCTCCGGCGTGCGTCAGGGAGACCCAATTTCCACCGTTATGTTCAACTTGGTACTGGAATATGTCATACGTAAGCTGGAGGTTAACATCTCCGGGAACATCTACCACCGAACCACACAACTCTTAGCTTTTGCTGACGACATTGTAGTAACTGCAAGGTCAGAGAGGCACCTCGAAGAGGCTTTCCTACAGTTGCGGACTGCAGCTGAAGATGTTGGGTTGGTCATTAACAAGGACAAAACCTTGTACATGAAGACGTCCCGCAGCGAGGAAAATTATCCTGATTTTGTGAAGTTAGATGGCTCTATTTTTGAATCCACCAAAGAGTTTAAGTACCTCGGTGTTATGATATCCAGCAACAACGACTGCTCCAAAGAGATTCGTTCTAGACTGGCAGCAGGGAACCGGGCGTACTTTGCTCTCCAGGGCCTGATAAAGTCGAAGGTGCTCTCAAGAAATCTTAAGATCAAACTGTATGAGACAATCATCCGCCCCATAGTAACATACGGCTCAGAGTGCTGGGTTCTCACCAGCAAAGATATGAGAGCTCTAGAGGTATGGGAGAGGAAAATTCTCAGGAGGATATTCAGGCCGGTATGTGATCAGGGAACATGGAGGATCCGGAAAAACTTGGAGCTACTGGAGCTTTACCAGAGGCATGGAATAGTCGGGATTGTGAAGAGCGCGAGGCTGCGGTGGTTGGGACACGTGATGAGAGCTGATCCAGAGAGTGCCTTAAGAAAAGTATTAGATGGAAACCCTGGAGGACGTCGAGTTCGGGGAAGACCGCGGAAGAAGTGGTTGGAGGATGTGGAGAATGACATTGAGGAGCTGGGAGTGAGACAGTGGAGAAGAAAATCACAGGAAAGATCAGTCTGGAGACAAATTACTGAGCAGGCCAAGGCTCTCAAAGGGCCGTAGAGTCAAGAAGAAGAAGAAACAGTTCCAGTTCATTTTTTAACCCATTCTAAACACTGTTCCAAACTGGCCGCTTTGAATTTAGAACAATGAAATAAACTATGCTGAGGTGACGCGCTACATACAAAGCAACGACTAGTTGAATATCTAAATTTTGTATCATTTGCAGTAACTAGATCATTTGACCTTTGACCGGTAGAATGAAAGGGAGGGGGGGTCTCTATTGTCTTCTTGAAGTTTACTAGTATGAATATTTCCAGTCGAAGTTTCAGCAAGTTGAAGAGTTATTGCACATTCACGCACAAATTTTGAGAGACCGTCAAATTTAGGAAACTCTATCCCCTTATGAGGTATCTCAAACTGTTCTCTAGTTTGACGTCCAAATTACGAACGGCGAGATGAAACAAAATAAAATCGCTTTCTTCCTGAATCTTAAGTTGTTTAAGTGCGGAAATATCTGAAATTTCCATCATAAATTTCTTTAGTGAATCAGGGTTACATTCTGAATAGGCTTAAAATTGAGCAGCTTATTCAAATAACATGAGGCTAGCGTGCGTTTATTTTCAAAATTAGAACGAAGTGCCTCCCAAGCTAATGAGTGATTAAACTTTTCAAGTTTGAATGCCGAAACAATTATTGTATATCTGAGATCTTAAGGTTTGAAGGACCACAAAATGTAACAATTATCGGAAATACGACATTCTAACAGTTCTCCTCAGCTAATTTCGATGAAATTCGAAACGAGGCTACATTTGACCTGACAAAGTGCCTTTTGGGATTTTGGAGCCACTACTACCAAGTGGTGGGGGGTTGTAAGAGAGGGGGTAATATGAAATTCTCTGTCGTTCACCCTAGGAATTTGAAATTTGAAACTCTCTGGGTCATCAAGATGCAAATAAACTCAGGGGCACATTCTTGATCTGGTGAGTGAGCAAAATTGTCTCCTGTTCACTCTTGGAAGTTGTAATCTGATAGGGAGACTCTCTGGGACGTTAAGAGAAATTAAATGATGGGCTCCTTCCTGAGCAGCTAGGTTAGCTAAATTTTCTCTTTTTAAGCCTAAGTATATGAAATTTCGCCACTGAGCGCTCGTGAGGCTGCCTGCTCTCCCCGCCGAACATTACGAGCCCTGGCTGTCGTTGTGGACCAACTTTTTTTCAACCTTCTCGCGAGATTTGCCGCGCTTCACTAAAAATGCTCTAGCTTCGTCAAAGAAGGTTCAACCACTCTAAAATTTAGAGGTCTCTTGAATATGTGCAGATCCAACTGCTATATTAAAATAAACTCGTTTGAGGGTATTCAATTCAGTTTTTTGATCATGGAAAAAATTGCATTTAAAACGGAATAATGATTTGATGATATACCTATATTATAAAAGTTCCAGTCTTCCTCTTCATCATTCAAATCGTTGGTAACAGTATCTCGCAACTCTTCACAAAACATCATCTTTAATTTGACCAGCCTTAATATTTCTGGAATACACATCAAATTAGTCATAAACAGAATCGTTACTTTTCAAAAAAGGCTAGGCATCTCATTTCCAATTTTATTCAGATTTTAAGTTCGATGGTGCACCAAATGTGTATCAGCATATGGGATATTATTACTTTGAACTTAGAAACCAATCATCTAAGACATATCATCACACACACATCAACATAATACACATAATCTAAAATAACATGAGCGTTTCAATTAGGTTTCCACGAACTGCTATGGATAAATGGTCGAACTAGTTGCCTTACCTGTCAATGAGCAGCCTTCTTCTTCTGATCTTTCCTCTAAATCTTCTTCTTCAAGATTTGAATCGTGAACATCTTCTTTTTCGTTCTCAGTGTAGGCGAAAAAATCGTCAGTTGAACCCTGTGAACAGGATGAAACAACATGAATTAAGTATGTGAATCTATTGAATCATGGAATGGACACAAGGATCAGGGATTTGGAGTTTGGCCAAACTATACCAACGTATTATGACAAAGTTAGTTCTGGGGACAACTGTAGGCGTATTAATTAGTTCTTAAACAGAAAAAAACGGCACTCAATAACACGGTTGTTCAAATAACCACGAGTACCGTAATTTGAGCTAACTTCGGACTGTTAGGGCCAGTTCTTCCTTGGATTAACCCAGGACCGTGAGTTTTCTCTGCAAAACCGCGAAATGAACGTTCCACCAACCCTTGACTCGGGATCTACTTGTGCTAACGCTCAGATGCCAAAATCCATCTGTTGAGGTGGATTAACCCACGGATCAGCGCTGATCCGAATAACCTTAGTGAATTTATAATGATAAAATTTTCCAAAGCTGGCATTTTCGTCCAGCGTGAATCAACCCCTCAAGGAAAAATTGTAACAGAGTTACCTCCTGAGAGGTCCATCAAGCTCCCGTCAGAGCACCAGAGATAGCGCTGTCGGCGTCCCGTTGATGAATCAATGGGCGCTGCGGGCTGTACTCGATCTTATTGACAGCTGAGTTTGACATTGGATGGAATCCCAGGCGACTGGGAAACTAACCTTCCCCGAACATGGCTCATTAAAAGCTCATTAGTAGGAGTGGGTATCTCTCTGACGGGATGCTGTTACTCTCCTCTACCTTTTTATGAGGATTTAGGCCCCCATTGCACCTCTGGGGGGGGGGGGCCCCTAAATTCCTTACATGGTAGCAGAGCGTGGTTTGGATTATGCACGGCTGACGCCTAGTAGTCCAATCCACTATTTTTTGGGGCGTTAATGTTTCAGAAGAAACATGGCCCAGGGTTCCAGAAGGAATTCCCATTATCACCCTTTGGTATATAAATAATTTCATTGGTCTTTGACTTATAATTTCTCTTTTATTCCCCTTTTGGTTTATTATTTCCAATAATAAGCCTATGTGATCGTGTAGCAAAAAATTTTTATAACCCCCCCTCAAACTTTGTCACTTTACGTTTCAAGGTGCGTAGAATCCAAATTTGAAATGTCCGTCCGCCGTCCGCCGTTCGCCGTTCGCCGTCCGCCGTCCGGGCCATAAAAGGCCTAAGAATTGACTTAAAAAACCCGTCCTTTAGCCCATAGACTACATTTGGGGTCTAGTTGGTCCTAACGTTTAACCATCCCGATCGCTTTACTCGCATAGATGCTATGGGCCAAAAACGGGCGAAAAAGTGTCATTTCAAGGCTTTGTTAGACTTACGCACGCACGCACGCCTGGCAAGCTTGGCAGGGGGGTCACGGTGGGCGGTGAGGGGGGTGAGCGGGGGGTGGAGTGAGAGGAGGCGCCGGCGCCGCGGCACCTTGTGGTGGATACGGCGCCGGCGTTCCTTCGAGGGATGAATATATGTTTTTTACAAGGTCATATTTGTGTGTTAATACCAAAGCTTTTCCTACGCATATTTAATAACATATCCTCTCGACTTTGCGTACGTACTTAGATAATGATATTATTAAGGCAATAACTAGGTATTTGAATAGATAGGAGCTCAAATCGAGAAATATAAACATGCGTATATAATTATAGAAGTATAGGTTGTGGCAACTCGAAATAGGACACGCCGAGGAGTCTGGACGGGCCTTATGACGTACGCTAGCCAACTAAAACTATGATCATACTCAATTGAAAAAATAATAAACCTTTGTGAAATAATTTGCAGCGTTTTTATATTTTATATACCATATTTTCTTTCAATTTTATGCCACCTGAGTATTGCTATAATGTCAATTACCAGGTTAGTGCACAATTTAAGTCCCCTAAGTTGGGCAAAGTCATTTTATATTATTCAAATTTCATGCCACCTGAGTATTGCTGTATGTCAATTACCAGGTTAGTGCACAATTTAAGTCCCCATAGTTGGGCAATTTGATTTAATTATGTTGGGCAAATTAATTTCTATATATATTTTGATTTCCTAAGGTATAAGTCTCCATAGTTGAGCATCCGTTTTGTCCCGATTGTTCAATGAAGATACTTCTTATGAAGCTTCATTGACAATCCAGTTTTAATTTCTATTTCCCCATCCAAAACGCCAATGCAGCTATTTATGATTGAATGAGCATTAGTTCTCAGCTATCAACTATTCCACCCAGTTAACATCCTTGATCTTCAATCAAGGATGTCTTTAAGGGGAGGAGTGTAACAGAGTTACCTCCTAAGAGGTCAATCAAGCTCCCGTCAGAGCACCAGAGATAGCGCTGTCGGCGTCCCGTTGATGAATCAATGGGCGCTGCATGCTGTTCTCGATCATTTTCAAAGCTGGGTTTGGCGTTGGATGGAATTCCAGGCGACTGGAAAATCTACTCCGAACATGGCTCATTAAAAGCTCATTAGTAGGATTGGGTATCTCTCTGACGGGATGCCTGTTACTCTCCTCTACCTTTTTATGAGGATTCAGGCCCCCATTGCACCTCTTGGGGAGGCACCTAAATTCCTTATAAAATCGAATAGTTAGTTGGACCAAGAGATCGAAATCTAAAAAGAAAAATTCAAAATACGTTATACAATTTTTGACAACCTTGAAAAAGTCTAATGGTAAAACAAACAATCGAAGAAAACGTCCACCTTTTTTTGTAGGTACCTTAAATGCAATTGTTAGGAACGATTTTTGCCCCTGAAAAGTAATATATAGTTATATCAATTTATGCATGACCATGTTTTTGTACGAGGACAATGGACAATAATATAGTTGATTCCTACTTAACCATCTTGGTCCAGCGCACCTTGTATGATTCTCAATCCGATGTCAATAGATGAATCTAACAAAATGTAACCTCATAAATTAGCACAATAGAGGTTCTAGAAGAAAAGAACTATTAGGAACTCCTGCCATCATAATTGAGATAGAGCATCATTTGGTTAGTTCTCATTTTTATTCTATTTGTTTTATTGGGATTGGGAGAAATGAGTCAGGTTATGATAAGACGTCATCCAGATATGTCTCGTGATGGTGGAGTTTAGCGTCCAGGTTTGCATCCTTCTGGCGTTGTCCCTAGGTTTGCATTCACGGGCAGGGCCGCACGGGGTACACCATGGAAAGCAAAAACTCTATACCTACTTATTGATGAACTATAAAGTATAAACCATCCTCGAGGAACGAGCTTAATAACGTGATTTGGTACCTAGTAGTAACCAGGCTGGCTTACTACCAACTTGTTTTATTAACCAAGAGAAAAACTAAGGCGAATGTTTGTTAACCGTTTCGTCTATCCAATGGTGCTATTAATTTTGTGCTGGACTTGATAGTTGAAGAAGTACTTATTCACAAGAAAAAAAAAAATAATAATAATAATAAATTAATTAATTTAAAAAACGCTGCAAATTATTACATAATGGTTTATTGTTTCTGAATCAGCCAGCTATAGTAACCAGCATGCTCTGGGGCTTTCGCCAGTCTCTTTTCTAGTATCCACCTCTGTTCTCGCATTACAGGCTGCGCTCCTGATGGGGAGCAAATGGATGATCGTACAGCCACCCGAGTGGTCTCATTCAATCCACGGAGCTAATTTCTATAGGAATCAAACTATAACCGTAGGTACACTGGATTCCAAAAGCATCTGGGACCTATCCCAGTCGATTCTGCGTCCGAAATTACTTGGTTCAGACTCCAACCCGCCCATGTAATGCAATTTTAATTTAAAAACGATCTGCTTCGAACTATCTGAGAAGATTTTGGGAAGAAGAAGAACGAAGGATTTTAGATGGGCTGGATCAATTATTTTTGTAACATACTAAAGTATGATATAATATACTAAATATACTAGTGTGTTCAAGGTAGGTTAAATGTTATATGGGGTAAAAGTAATAAAATATATATTATATCCGTTCTGATACGCCCTGGACGCCTTTCTGCTACTCCACTATGCCCCTAAAGCCGTACCCCCCTCAGGTTGGCGCGGCGTATTATATGGTTATAACACGTAAAAGTAATAAATATCCATTCTCCTACACCCCTCTGCTACGCCCCTGGTCACCCCAGCCGCCACAAGGTGCCGCGGCGCCTCCTCTCACTCCACCCCCCGCTCGCCCCCTCACCACCCTCCGTGACCCCCTGCCAAGCGTGCCAGCGTGCGTAAGTCTAACACTCTAAACCTCGAAAAAGACACTTTTTCGCCCGTTTTTGGCCCATAGCATCTATGCCAGTAAAGCGATCGGGATGGTTAAACGTTTGGACCAACTAGACCCCAAATGGAGTCTATGTGCGAAAGAACGGGTTTTTTAAGTCAATTCTTAGGCCTTTCATGGCCCGGAAGGCGGACGGACATTTCAAATTTGGATTCTACGCACCTTGAAACGTAAAGTGACAAAGTTTGAGGGGGGGTTATAAAAGTTTTTTGCTATACGATCACATAGGCTTATTATTGGAAATAATAAACCAAAAGTGGTCAGTCTGTGTGAAATGATAACCTACAAAAACATAAACTTGTCGTCACAGAGTGATGTTCGCTGCCTAACTGTACACGGCATCTTTCATTTCGATGTCGGAATGGTGATGTGTGGCAGACAAAAAATACTGTAGCTTCACTGTTATCAGCTGTTGTTGTCTAATTTTTAGTCTGAGGACTCGGATGCTAAATAATGGGGCTTCGAACATAAGAACCTAGAGGTAGAGCACAGCACGTAAACAATGACCTAACCTTTGAGTATTAATAAAATGGAGGGCTATTGCTCTAAATTCAACGCTGTTTCCCTGTCAAGACATACGTGCCACTCTTTGAGTATTAATAAGATGGAGGGCTATTAGTGATGTTTCAGGCAGTCAAACCATACGTGCCACTGCTGTCGTTTGGCTTTTGAATTGAACAGGGCAAAATGGACGAACACTGATCAGCTGATGTTAGATGTGATGTTGAGTTTGGTGAATAATTGGGGATTGTATACCTAGGACTTATTTCTCATTTAAGATTTACACCCTAACTGTGCACCGTACATGTACACCGCTATTTAACACTGTCAATATTTCATATTTTTTACACTGTGGGAATGTGTGTTGAAATGACGCCAGTGGTACACTCTAGTGGATGTTTGATGAAGGTAGATCAGCTGTTCTGTGTGTCAAAAAAAAAAAAAAATTAAATAGGAAGCACCAAGATTTGGGCATGGGAACCAAAGTATGTACTAACATCTAGACAGTTATGTCTACATACATAAATTAATACTGAAATGGAACAATAATAAGTAATATAAAAAAAACTCAAATTGCAAAGGGTCAATTGCAAGGCCAACTCGACTGTAGTGGCACGTAGGGTCCCTACAAACTCATCAAACGGAAACTCATCAAAAACGTGAGGTTGAGGCTTTTTGAGGAGTTTCCCCTTTAGGTGGGACACTGGTCAAAACTGAATGGAAGAGAAAGTCGTCAAAAATAATTTCAAATATAAATCAGATATAAATTTGGAAGATGAAAAGTAGTTGAGAATTATTTTTGATGACTTTCCTATCCCCTGTGGAAACTGGTCAAATGCTCCTAAGGGGGAAACTCATCTAAAGGAAACTAATCAAACCAAACCTTCGGAAGGCTTCACCGTGTGCCAGACCCAACGATTATAAGTGAAGGTAGTAACCGAATTTGGTTGCCTTCAGACCCCAGGCCAGGTAAACTCAACTGTCAGTGGTACTTTGGTTGGTGATTTTCTTAGAATAGGTAATCGGCTTTTATACAGGCCAGGTAGTTATTTATGGTGGCGCTGAGCTGTAACAATGGCAGGTAGTTGACCCAAAGTAGACTAATATCCGTTTACTACTACCACCATTTTTGACGAGTTTCCCGTCAGCTCCTTTTCGATGAGTTTCCTTCAAGGTAGTTTTTGAGGAGTGTCTCGACAGTGCTGGATTCTAGTCGAAAAAAATGTATACTGACTCATTACTGAATTAAACGAAGAAATTTATTGGATTCCATTTTTTCGATGAGTCGCTCGTTCATGAAGATTTGACGAGTTTCCACCCCACGTGGAAAACTGATCAAAAATTGAGTTTTACGATTTTTTGATGAGTTTCCTGTTGATGAGTTTCCTAGTTCCCGGCACGTATGCCTTGACAGGGAAACAGCGTTGAATTCAGAGCAATAGCCCTCCATCTTATCAATACTCAAAGGACCTAATCGATTCGCTACTCTTTTGTTGCCTATAAGGGCAGACGTGATGGACACAATTTGTTTTTACGGTTTTTCGTTTGCTTATGTGTTTTTGTTATAATAATTTATTTATTAATAATATAATTTTCATTTTTGAAAAGGAGATGAGGTGGGTGGTGCAGCGAAAGAATTGTAGAGCAAAAAGGGGTGACGCAAAGTATAGACAAGGGGAAAATCATGCCACCAACAATTTACCTTAGGGCTCTGCCCCCCTAGTGGTGGAAATTGTTAGTTCGGAGCCCCATTGATCCGCAGATCGGCTAATCTGGGAATAAAAATTGATGGTGGAACGGTGATAACACGGACTCGCGGTCGTTATTTAGATCCTGAGTTACTAGGCTCGAGATGGTGGGATAGTTAACTAGAGTGGAGTTACTTTAACAAGAGTGAAGCCTTCATAGCCGGTTTCACATGGAGCGGTATGAGTGTAACAACCGGAAAGACGGAATGCCGGAAAACCCAGTGGAGGTGCGGCGGAATGCGGCAGGGTGTTCACATGAAGCGGCACCTCGCTAAACGGAATCATATCCTTCCTACTGAAACCCTCTCTGATCTGAAACCTCTATTTGCGGTCATCAACATTCCTCTCCAATGAGCTTGCGCAACGCTCGACGGAACGCGGCAACGGTATACAAATTTCTACCGCCGACCACCCATTCCGGCAAAATGGCAGCCACCATCCTCAACTGTTGTCTCAACAGCCAATCACATTGCGTTCCATCTTTCCGTCTCTGGACATACCACTCCATGTGAAATCGGCGTTAGCCCCGGTGCACACGAGCGGCAAAAGGACGCAGGACACCGCACCATTTTCAATAGGATAACTAGAAATAAACAGCGGAGAATGGTGCGGTGCACACGGGACGCTGATACCTATCTGCAGTCACCCCGGATAGTTATCGAGGTTGCCGCAGGTTTCTGTGGGACGCGCGTTGCGGATCTTGCAGCCCGATACCCCTAGCAGTACTCAACAGTCAATCGGCCGGTGCACACGTGCAGCTGCGTCACTTTGCGTTAACCATCATTTTGAAGATTACGGCCCACGATTTTTTGGAAAACTTCAATTTTCTCCACATTGATTTTATTGTCAAAGGATACGAGAAAGCTACATGCTATGCCCTACATGCCGATTGAGATAAAAATCCCTTTCTTGGGCCAAAAAATCAAGCATTCCAAACGAAAGGATGAGTTTGTTGTTCAACTATTTTTGAGCACATTAAATTGGAACATTTCAAAAAATGTACTAAAAAAAAACTAAAAATGGCTAAAAGCAGCCAAAAAGCATTACATTGATAAGTTTTAGCACAATTTTAGTCAAAACTAAACTGAAAACGATTAACTAGGACATTTAATAAGTTTTGCTCAAAATTATGCTGAAAAACGTAGGTAGGTACTTTAATTTCAATAGTATTCGCTTCTTCAGTACTTCCGATTTCTGCCCTCTTCTTTGCGAAATACGTACTTGTGCACCAAATACGAAAAAAAAACCACTTCCTTCTTCAATATCTGGGCGCGGGTTGACAGATCCATCCTCGTAGGTGGCGAGCGAGTGACTGATGCATCATGACACGGCGTCCTTTTGCCGCTCGTGTGCATTGAAACGGAGATAGGAGGCAGATAGCTATTCCTAAGAAATGACGCGGCGTCCTGCGTCCTTTTGCCGCTCGTGTGCACCGGGCCTTAGGCCCATGTTATACGGATAGAAAAAACGCGACAGATTTTTCGCCGCGTAGACGCCAAGCCTACTGAGCAATGGACGTCACTGTGTGCAAGTTATACGAACGTTTCATCTGTCGCGTTGGACACTGTAAACCCGGCGTCAGCGTCGACAACGCGACCGGACCGGTAACTGGCAGAAAAAACGCGACAGAAATGACGCGAGTACTGTTATACGGGCAGCTTTTACGCGGCAGATCCGTGCTTCCCCCCACCATACTCCTCTGAACCATACTGAAAAAACTTGTCTTCGTACTGCCTGTGTAGTGCGAATGTAGTGTGAAATGTCCCAGTAGTCAATCGGCTACTTAACACAGGGTGTGTGCTCCAACGCCTCTTCTTCCTTTTTGTACCATCAACGTAAATTGCCAATAACTGGTGAAAACCTACACAACCTATTCGCACTGCATCCATATTTGGTGCTGTAGCAGACTACAAGAGACACTGATCGGGAGTGAATATTCACAGTTCGGCGACCTTCGGGCTCCCTCGGAGCCTGCCGCGGCGTGTTTACTCCCTGGCGTCGACGACGCGGCGTTATTGCTGCTCGTATAACAGCACTGAATTTTTAGTTCAGCGTCGGCGTTTTATCTGTCGCGTTCTTGCTGCCCGTATAACATGGGCCTTATAGAACAGCTCGACAAATAAACTGTAGCAAGATGACGTAGTTGGTCCAACGTAGTTTATTCTAACCACATTGAATAAAGTTATAGAACACTCTGGCAGCCATTCCTATATAACTACCTACACCTATTACCTATACTATTTTCACCTGCGATTTCTGAATCAATTTTCAATTCGTTAATCTTATCGTTGTTATTATTATTTTCCAATAGAGAACGTGGGTTGTATGTAAGTTTGCAGTAGTGACCTTTCACACTGTAGGACTAAGTTTTAACGTAGTAGTACTAATTCGCCACAAATGTACAAAATATTCAAAGCAATTGTCGATTCCTATTAAAATTAGTTCAACTCACACTAACTGACACACAGTAGATTAAAGTGCATTACTCACCGAGTAAAGAGGACTTCCAAAGCTCGGCAACTTGAGAAGCCATTGAGGGCAGTCTGGATTTCTCAAGGTCTCCATGATGCGGAAGCTATTTTCAAGCAATTCGTCCCATCCATCTAGTCGTCTTTGGTACATTTTATACGACATTAGCAAGGAAGTTCGGAACCTAACGAAAACAGTAAAATTTATCGTGAAGAAAAGTTTGCTCTTAGTGCGTTAAAAGTGAAGATAAGACACTGTATACCTATCTAATTTGCTCACTTGCCCGTAGATTGAAGAATATTTTAAATAAATATAAAACTACGACATGAATAGAAGAACAAGTACGAAAGAAATGCGTGATAAATCGAGAGCTTTCCAACGAGTGGAGAACGATTTTTGTCCGGTGAAAACTGAAGAAGTTTCATTTCCCCAGCAACGGCTTGGTTGTACGTGAAAAAAAATAAATAAATAAATAAAATAAATAAAATAAAAATAAAATAAAATTTCGTGACACATTCGTGTAACGTTTTTTGCTAGGTAGTCCAAGGTTTCGTGATAAATCCGCGTAACGTTTTTCTCTAGTTAGTCCAAGGCTAAAGCATGTTCCATGCAAAAAACAAAAAAAAAAAAAAAAAAAAAAAATAAAAAAAAAAAAAAAAAAAAACGCTACAAATTATTACATAATGGTTTATTATTTCTGAATCAGATAGCCAGCTATAGTAACCAGCATGCTCTGGGGCTTTCGCCAGTCTCTTTTCTAGTATCCACCTCTGTTCTTCCTCTCACTCCACCCCCCGCTCACCACCCACCGTGACCCCCTGCCAAGCGTGCCAGGCGTGCGCCCGTGCGTATTTAACACTCAAAGCTTCGAAAAATACACTTTTTCGCCCGTTTTTGGCCCATAGCATCTATGCGAGTAAAGCGATCGGGATGGTTAAACGTTAGGACCAACTAGACCCTAAATGGAGTCTATGCGCGAAAGAACGGGTTTTTAAAGTCAATTCTTATGCCTTTTATGGCACATGTGATCACCGACATCGAAAAACAAGCAATGAGTGGAAGACAATTTTGATGATAAATCTTGCATAACAGTACTACAAAACCATCAAATAGTGGCTGTTGAAGACATGAAATTTCTGATCTCACGTAAAAGTATTGGACATGAGCTTCTATTATTAGAAGCAGAGCCAGCACATTGGCCTCTATTCAAAGCTACACAGCTGTGAAAAATGCTGCAAATTATTTCACAAAGGTTTATTATTTTTTCAATTGAGTATGATCGTAGTTTTAGTTGGCTTGCGTACGTCATGAGGCCCGTCCAGACTCCTCGGCCTGTCCTATTTCGAGTTGCCACAACCTATACTTCTGTAATTATATACGCATGTTTATATTTCTCGATTTGAGCTCCTATCTATTCAAATAGTTATTGCCTTAATAATATCATTACCTATCTATGTACGTACGAAAAGTTGAGAGGATATGTTATTAAATATGCGTAGGAAAAGCATTGGTATTAACACAGAAATATGACCTAGAAAAAAACATATATTCATGCCTCGACGGAACTCCGTACCCACCTCATGGTGCCGTGGTGTATTATATAGGTATAACACGTAAAAGTAATAAATATCCATTCTCCTACACCCCTCTGCTACGCCCCTGGTCACCCCAGACACACAAGGTGCCGCGGCATCTCCTCTCACTCCACCCCCCGCTCACCCCCTCACCACCCACAGTGACCCCTGGCAAGCGTGCCAGCCGTGCATGCGTGCGTATCTAACACTCAAAGCCTCGAAAAATACACTTTTTCGCCCGTTTTTGGCCCATAGCATCTATGCGAGTAAAGCGATCGGGATGGTTAAACGTTAGGACCAACTAGACCCCAAATGGAGTCTATGTGCGAAAGAACGGGTTTTTTAAGTCAATTCTTAGGCCTTTTATGGCCCGGACGGCGACGGCGAACGGACATTTCAAATTTGGATTCTACGCACCTTGAAACGTAAAGTGACAAAGTTTGAGGGGGGGGTATAAAAATTTTTTTGCTATACGATCACATAGGCTTATTATTGGAAATAATAAACCAAAATCGGATGCAACTGAAGAAGTATTGCTTGTTACAAGGCTTTCAAATTTGCACATTTGCATTACCTACCAATGATACGGCCATGCTGAAATTGATTTGGGATTATTAAACCACCTTTTCCAGACCACTGTCCTAATTTGTGTGAGTTTAGACAATTAGGCCATGAGAAAATTATTCTTGATGGATTTAACGTTTACATGCGCAGAGTCAATTAGGTATTGATTCTGAGTATTAAAACTCTACTAATATAACCTGCAGATTTCATAAAAATTTCATCGAAGTCAGATGAAAACTGTAGAAACTGAACTTGTCTCAACTATCCTCAAAGGCACATCACTAAATCAAAAAAGAAAGAACTAAATTAAAAAAAGTAGGGAGGACGCCCAGGTGTACCCAATGGGATCAAGGAAGTAGCAGATGGAGGAGGAATGAGTGCGGGATGAAAGGAAGTACCCTTGCACACATGCAAAATGACCAACAGTTGAGGTAAAAGCCTCTAAGGATGCGGATGGTGAGGCCACAGAGCACTCCTGCTAAGAAGTCTAACTCTAGTAATGCGGTGACACTTTTCCCCACCATGACACGGTTGCGACTATGGCCTTAATAATATTAGTCGACACTCCTTCAACTTCACTTGCCGTAGGTAATTTCTATCATTCTTTGTTAGCCAGCCAGGTCTGCTCACTTGCAATCTGTTTGGCAAATCCATCATGTCCATGGGCACTAATGCACTCCATGATTGAGATTCTCGTTTTTACCCTGAAAGGCACTGCAAAGGATATCTGCTGTCCCACAACTACTTCTAGAACACCTCACTGAGGTGGCTAATGTAGCCAGTAGAAAATGTCCAGTAGTTGTGGGCTCCTATGCCCGCTGAAGCCCATTGCACCTATTGGGAGGAAATGGAGGATTCAGGGCACTGTTGGAGTCCTTTACCATCTACCGATCCATGTAGTGAAGTAGGAAATTCAGCACATGAGCTTGATTTAATCTATATGTATATGTTGAACATGCACATACAGGGTGTCCCACGGAAAGGTTACACCCCCTTCATTTTCCCTGAATTCAGTGAAAAAAATGGGACCAACGCCATTCTTCATAATTTTTCACGCAGATATCAGGAAAAATACTTTCGGGCACGCCACTTGCGCCAGATGTGGCGCAAATGACATAAACTGTGTTTCTTCAAATAGGGACCCCATTTTTTATCACAGATTTTAATTCTACGGGCCATGAAGAAATGACCCATCACTCGATGTTTCAAGTCAGCGTAAACGGGCGCAATTTCGCTCTAAAAGTGCAAAAATTGTGAAATACAGTAGAGTCCGCTTATAGTGGGCAAGTAGGGACCAGGCCCTTTTGCCCACATTAAAAGAATTAGAAGTTGGTTTACATCAGGTGGTATATGGTAGAACAGAAGGTGGTTTTAAGTGATTTTAGGTCGGGGTAGGTGGTTTTAAGGTGGATTTGCCCACACTAACCGACCTCGTGCCCACATTAAGCGACCTTTTTTGACGTTGATAACATACAACGGAATCGGGACCAGAGCATTTTGGACACAATAGACTGCTGCCCATATTATCCGGTGGCCACAATAAGCGGATTCCACTGTACTGAGTTTTTGAAGATATTGTGTTGCCACATGTAATACATGATTTTGGGGTATTTTTTCGTGCTGAACCTCGCAATTTTCTCTGAAAATAAAAAAATGACGGTTTTTATACAAGCTGTTGCGCCGATTCTGGTAGTCCACAATTCAAAGTTAACTAGTACATTTCGTAGAGAAGTTAGTCTACTTAAGTCGTAAGCAATGGCCATCTTCGAAAATTTCATAGTTTTTAATATTTACAAGTAGGTACATAACCAAAAAAGTGAAAAAGTCTGAAATTTTTTAGATTTATTGGCTAGTTTTGGAATTCCCAACACTCGGATCAGGGGGAAAACTCAAATTCGGATTCAGCCCCCCCCAATCAAAAGGAAAGGTTAGGAAAAAACTGGAGTTTTGTTCTCGGAAAACCCTTTACTTATACTGGACTAAATGTATCTGGCTGTTTCTGAGAGCTCGCATGCAAATTAGGAAGTTGTTTAAAGCTGTACAAATGGTCATGCTTCTTAATTTCGCTTGCTTTAATCGAAGAATCTGTAGATATTTGAGAAATACTATTCTGAATTATCTCACCTCCTCGCGTAGTTGTAGTTTCGGTTACGATTATTGTACTTCTCGATTTCTTCTTCTAGTCCGCCAGTTGTGGCATGTAAAGGATTCTCATAGGTCGAAACCTTTCGAGAAAACCAACAATTTCATTGAAAAACCCACATTTTTTAACATTAAAACATAATTTTCTCTACTAAATAACAACATAAAAGTAAACTTGATTATACTGTTGGAAAGAGTATTAGACGAAGCAGTTTTCATGAGATTTGCCAGTTTCCAGGATTTGTTTTGGAAGAGTAGTAAAGTTTTAAAAATTTTCAGAAATATTCTTTTTTACAAATCGTCAATGTTTGAGCTGATGTGAGGGTCTTCGGATGGTCCTTTTTAAGAATCTAAGTACACTATTCTTATATTAAATTTAATGCTGATTTCGAAAATGTGGTCAAAAGTTAAAATTGAATGAAGAAAAGTGGATAAATTTGAGTTTAAAAGGAAAAAAACACGGTTTTCCTGAAAAAACCTTTAAAAAATCATATCTTGAGAACGGATTAAGATAAAAACATGCAGTTGGCGGCATTTTACTCCATTTTTGATGTAGTTTCACCCAAATTTTTGTTGCATCTACGAGGGAATCACCCTGTATTTGTATTCGCAAATGTAAACAAGAGGATTCGTAGATTCGGACATATAAATACGAGTATTCGTGTATTTGCAGAAAATATACGCTGATAGCGTATTCACATGGAAAATTTGCGAATATTCGTGTATTTTCAGCTGAAATACACAAATACGTTCTATTTACTTGAGAAAAATACTAATACACTCGTATTCGCTGCCAGAATATACGAACACTCGTATTCGCAGGACAAAAAATACGAATAAAGCTATATTCTCAACTAAAAACACTAATTCATGCATTCCAGGACTCAACATTGTAGACTCATATTAAAATTATTTATTTAATTTTTATTTTTTATAAAAATGATAAAATTAGTATATTTTTAATATCAATTACAGTAATTTGGCAAATATGATTTTCACCTGTATAACAAAAACATGTTCTTCTGCTTATATAAAAGATTTGGCCTGCCCAATGATTATTTTAATGGCTGATTCAACATGAGAAGCCAATGTGTCATCAACGTGCTTAGTTTCCCGAGCCACATCACCCTGAGGTTTGGTGATAGATGGAATAGTTGGTGGCGGGAGACCCTTCATTGCACGTACCTTTCGCCATGCATCTTTAGGAGGAGTACCATCCTTAATTTCATGACATATGAGCGAAAGGAGCTGTCTTGGGCCTGACGCTTGAGCCGGCACTCACGCGCTCTGGCTCGCTTGAATATAGCGTAATTTTCAGTAGTTTGTCTTTGGCGGAATCTATTCAATGCCTGACGTTTGGCCTTGTTGGCTTCTCACATATCCCGATTCCACCATGGGACATGATTGCGTCCCTTGGTGAAGTCAGTGTTTGGGATAGCAGCTGATGCTGCTTCAAGGATAGCAGAGGTGAAGTTGGTAACGTCATCCTCAATATTTCCACTGAGATTGATGTGCACCTTCAATCAATCAATCAACAAATTTATTTGCCAACATACAAAAACTTAGCATATAGCAAACGTCAAAAAAGAAAGAATCAGAAAACAGGAGAAACAAAAGAGTGAGAATAGAGTAAAAATAATAAAAAACATGGTAGGTTAACAGTAAATATGTCCATCGATAAGTCTATTGCATGTCCTTTATAGCACGGAGGATCTCCTCAAAATTATAAGGTGCTTTATCAATAAGCCAGGATTTCAGGTGTTTTCGAAAAGCCGTTTCCGGTAGCTTCCTTACATGGGGTGGCAGCAGATTGAAAATCCTTACTCCATTCGAATAAGGATTTCTCATTTTTGTCACTGTGAGACGGTGCTTGGGAACCTGAGGCAGATCACGCTGGCGGGTGCAGTAGTCATATGTATCACCCTGGTTTGGAAGGTTCGCAGAGTAGGTGCTCATGCGGTCAAGAAGGGCAAGGGCGTATTTGGCAGGCAGGGTCAGCGAACCAAGGCGGAAGAGTGGTCAAGTGGTTTCCTGAGGGCAGATCCTGACAGAGCCCGAATAGCTGCTTTTATTGCCTGAAAGCTCCGATGATGCCAGACAAGCTTACCCATAAAATCACTCCACAATTGTAGCGAGACTCAAAGAGCTCTAAGTGCATGGTATACAGATATCAGTACCGGCCGAGAGAATGCATAAAACAGACGGCTTATGAGGTACACAACACCCGCAAGGGCCCCTGTCAGGATCCGCAGATGATGATTCCAGGTAAAGGCAGAATCCAGCTGGAAGCCCAGAATTGAAGCCGTACACCTATCACGGCCTCGAGTGCGAAAATCTAAAGTTTGTGTTTTATCAAAGTTTAGTTTCAATAGGTTTACAGCACCATTCAACTACGAGTCCCTTGACAATGGATGATGCCCTCTCAAAGGCCTCCTGAGTCTCTGCACAGATGAGGGATGTTACGTCATCAGCATAATTAATTATCTCAATGTGTGCAGCAATGCACTTATGGAATGACCCAGACACAAAGGACGCTAGGTCATTGGTGAAAACAATGAATGCCAATGGCCCCAGAATAGACCTCTGTCTGACACCAGATGACAGACCTCGCACTGCCGAATATGAGCCACCAAACCGGACACACTGACACCATCCCTTGAGACAGCTATCAAGAAAGTCCAGAGCGGGCCATTCAAGGTTGTAGAACTCCAGCTTAGCAATGAGAAGAGACCAATCAATCACATCAAACGCCTTCGACAAATCAAAGAGTAGGGCTCCCACCATATCCCCATCATCTATTGAATTCAGGCTTGATGTCACAAGTTCCGTAACAGCCTGGGTTGTACATCTTCCTTTCCAAAATCCAAACTGAGAGTTAGAAAAGATATGATGTTTTTCAAAATGCTCAATCAGCTGATCATACAGAAGTAACTCCATTATTCTTAACAAATACGGAATAATGGCAAGTGGGAGAAATTTTGATAGCAGTCCTGTTTACCCTTTTTATGGAAGGGTATAACTACGCTGCATTTAAGGTAAGGTGGGAGAATACCCTTTTTCAAACATTCATTAATTAGAAAAGTGAAAGGTTCAACAACTTAAGGTGCCATATTTTTAAGTAGTGAAGAATCAAAGCCATAACTATCCTTTGATGATAAATTCCTAAGCTTCAATACAGCAGCATATACCTGCTCCACACTGACTTCCCGAAAAGAAAACAGGTGCTGGACGAATCATGCAATTTCGCAAGTGATCCACAGCCTTGTACCGTGGATCCATGTGCGTCATAAGAGGGTCCGAAGAAGTAAAGGATGACAGTGACGCCAGGAAATATCTGATACTTTGGATGAAGTAGTGGTTAAATCCATCAGCTGTGAGAGAACAAGGCTCACTGTAAGGGGTCAACAACTGGGGTTGAGTTTCTTGGCGAATCAATTGCCAGGAGGCCTTTGAAGGATTTTTTGATGTGGAAATAGGGTGGTCATTAGCTTCAATCGTGATGGTTTACCTATTTCTGGTAGACAGCCCGTTTGATTTGTAATGCTGCTGGATAAGACGAACCACCGAGGTCATGGACTTTGTGGGAGAGAGACTGTACTTAAGTCATATTTCAATTGCTCCAGTTGGGCATTACGAGAGAAATTCTTTTTCTTCCTGCTATGGTATCCATTTTTCACAATCGACCATGAGCAACACTCATCACAAGCATTCAAAATGATTTGGAAGAAATTTGAGAAAGCGAGCTGTAAATTGGGAGAATAAGATACCAACCAAGAAGTGTTTGCCAACCGTGAGCATAATGTGTCAACGTTGTAAGTAGAGGTCCTTCTAGATGGAGGAACAATGAACTTTGTACGCCCGCGTGGTACCACCAATGTACTGATGGATAGTTCTATAGCTGCGTGATCAGAGAGGATTATATCACTCAGACGAGCAGAGCAACCGTAACATTCGTTATTATATTGTCAATACAACTAACCCTTCCTGAGGGAGAGATGCGATGGGTCTATCAATTGTTGCACGAAGGCCATAAGACTGGATCAAGTCCACAAACCCAGTTGAAAAGTTTGTGCCAACCTCCAAATGAACGTTGAAGTCCCCAGTGATGATTATAGGTGTTTTTGGGCAGCACCAGGTGGATAGAAGGGAATCCATAGTTTCCAAGAAAAGATTTTGTTCAGTGGCAGTGGAGCAGGGTGGGCGATAGATACAGCTAATAAGGGTATTAGAGCCAGTCAATTAAGTGACACCTGAATGAGTTTTTCCAATGAACATAATTGCTTAGATAGTATTGCTCGATGCTTCAAGCTCTCATGGACGAATATAGCCGATCCCCCTCCAATAGTGAGTTCACGGCAAAAGGCCGAGGCTAGGGTAAACTTTTTTGGAGTGTAAAGCTTTATTCAATTTCTTGTCAGCCAATGTTCTGATACGCAGACCACCTTGTTAGATGGGTTGTGATCAAGATATAAATCCAGAACGTTCAATTTATTTCTAAGGCCTTGGACGTTGGAGTGCCAAACAGTATAGTTGGAACTGGAAGTCCCATGATTGGCTGATATAAAAGCATTGTGGTGTTTAGAGGTAGAACGCATCTGCTCCTTATAAAGAGCCCAGTCAGCCTTTTCCAACTTCCAGCGAGGAAGTGGTGTGAAAGGTGAATGCCGACTTTCTGTATCGATTTTGATTGGGAAGTGGTCCGAGTGATGAAGGTCCGGTAAAGAATTCCAAGCCAATATACCCCCCAAGGAGGGAGAGCACATGGCAAGGTCGATTGCGGAGATCACACCACGGACAGGCGACAAGTATGTTGGATGGCCATCGTTCAGAAGGAGGAGATCCAACTCTCTGAACGTGGCTTCAGCAGTGGCTCCCTGTGTTGTGATATTGTCACAGCCCCATAAGGTGTTATGAATGTTAAAATCCCCTAGAACTAACACAGGGCTTGGAACCTGATGAAGGAGGTCCACACTCCATCTGGAAGTGGAGTGTCCCCCGTCAGGGGGGTAGGGACTGCAACTCTGGTAGTCACTGCCTGGAGGTTTGTGCTGAGAGGCACCTCCTTGACTCTCACATTATTTCTTATCATGATCATGACGCCACCATGGGCCCTACCATAACCTACATCTACTACCCAGCATCACCGTGTTCCCCTGAAATTGAACCTCCAGAAACAATTATTCAATTACAGCACCCCTCCCCGTTCATTGTGCATAATTACTTTGGCATTCATATCTTTTCGTACATAGAACATCACCCCACCTCCACGTTTTCTCAATCTGTCTGAGCAAAAAATACGGTATCCGGGAATGTCAACTATATTATTATTCAACGATGAATTTAGCCAGGTTTCCGAAATAGCAATAGCACATAGCGAATCGTCACCTACACAGTACCTAATGTCATTACCTAATACGTTTCATTATGCTTTGAGCATTAAAAAGGCACAGCGAAAACCCTCTCTCAAATGGTGCAGAAATCTCCTTGATATAATCGCTAATAGCAGAGGCCCTCAGAGTACTACCACCGCTACCAGAAGGGCTCAGGGTACCACTATTGGAAAGCAAATCGCTTGGCACAAGGGGTGAGAGACTGGCGTTAAATGGGATCATTAACAATATGCGTCCGCCCGCTCATCTCTCTGATGATTGTAGAAAGTTAGGTATAATTGTTGACTGTAATAACATCTATTTATCAATACAATCACCGACAGCACATGGTAATATCAAGGGTATATCTATAATAGAAGACAGTAAAAATATCTGTCTGGTACTTACCACGATAATAAAACTGCTCAAAGCTCGAGTAACTTTTCTGATGCGCTTAAAAAGCTAGTCTTAATGTTGAACGCACAAAAATGCACAACCTACTTCGTGAATCTGCAACATAAATGCTTAGAAAACTTACGAATGATGCAATATTGGCACAGTGCGAACCATAGAAGAAGCAGAGAGTGAAGGTTAACAGATTTGTCTTTCAGTTTCAGTGAATCACAGAAATATCATAGAGAGGGGGAACTCAACGCAGTGTTGTCGTGTTCCCACAAGTGATCATAAAAGTTTTCCAAAATTATCATGCGAATCATAACCTTGATGGAATAACATAAAAGTCTCAACGTCCCCATTTGAGTATAGGTAATTAATATGATATTAATTCGGTTAATATGATATTAATGCAATAATATTTATTCTCAATCCACTCCATATCAAAGATGATTAATAGGATTTATCTCTGTAGTTGTTGGACTAATAACGATTTAAATAAGTATGCGAAGATTAGCGGCAGAAAATTGAACTTTTGTAAAAGGGGTAAAGGACCTTGCCGCTTTGCTGTTCTTTTGTTGCTTATAAGGGTAGTCCAAATGTTGTTTTTGCGGTTTTTTGGTTTGTTTTTGTGTTACTTTATTTGAATAAGTCATTTATTATTAATATAATTCTCATTTTTGACCAGTTTCGATCTTAGTGGCGGTGCTTTTTGGTTCGGAGACCCATAGCAGCTTGAAATGTTACCTGTGTGTATTTCTCAACCATAATTTCTGTAGAAAATGTTATCATAGTGACAACAAAGATATTTTAACTTCGTGTCGCTCCCGTTAAACTCCTTGCTACCTTTGGTGTTAGCCGCAACTAACGTAATAAATTACTTTTCATGTGCAAAATCCTTAAAACATACCTACAGGTTGATTGCGGCACTGAACGTAACCTCGCACATTTTATTTAGGGCCCTCACGGAGTCAGAAAAGTTTTATTTGGTCTTGCGGTGGTACAAGCTTACAAGCTAAGCTTGTAAGCTTAAGGCTGTTCAAACCCTCTGTCAGGAGGTTGTAGTATCATAAAATTTTAAGTAGTTGATCAATTTTCACACTTCAAAGCTTGATTCGTTCATTTTTGTTTGTACTTGTTCCTTAACCAAAGAAAATTTTATATATAATTACATTAAATTTAAATTGTATAAAATTTGTCAATATTTCATGGGTTTTCAACGCTTTCTCTGGCATTTGTGGACAGATTTGCATGAAATAAATCTCACTGGCTTTTATTTTCCGTCCTCTTTCCACTAAACCAAAGAAAATGGTCAATTTACGAGTTAGGAAAATTTGTAAAAAATGACCTGAAAACCGTGCCACTAGCGGATCGTTCTGGTACTACCCAGGATGTGGGAAGCGGAGGGCGAGGTAGAGTGGCGGAGGGGCCCTGCCTTCTCACTCAATGTCGACGGGCGACGGTAGACTCTTCACCACCCCCACCCCCCCAGACATCCTAAAGACAGGCTCCCCTCGCCGTTACCCCGGCCACTGCATCGCACAGGTGGTGAAGTAGGTTGTAGAATAAATAGAGCAGCCATCAGAATATTCGGAGTGAGCTCGCTATGTCACCTTTCCCTCGCCCACAGAATGAACCACTGCTTTGGTCCTCCTATGCCGAAAATTTGCTTGCTTTTAGTTATTTCTCGCGTTTCGTGTTTCCTCGAATGTTTGTTAGTAAATCTGTGTAGTCAATGAATCAGTTTATGCCGAAGCAAAAGTTTGAATGCCATACCAGTTCCTCACAATCCATTAACTTAATTTTGTTCCATAACAATCCATAAATTTAATTTTATCTCTTTTTCTGGACACATCTCACTAAGATGCTGCTGGAGAACACAATCACTAAACCTGGCTTGTAGAAGCGTGGGAAAACCCTATATAGTTTGGTGATCTGGATGCTCGCAAGCTCGCATCTCAAAAATACATAACATCAAGTACCTAGTCAATCCCTAAGTGAAAATTCAGATTAGTTGGACATGCAGATCAGAATGACGTTCTAGAAGTATATTTCATGAGTTGTACGAGCAAAAAAAATATGACCATTCGTTCATCAGGTTTCGAACTCACGATCTACGTCTTTGGAGACTGTAATCCTAACCTATGAGCTCCTTCACAACCATCATTTCAGGAGAAAATCACAGTACTTCACCACTTAGTAGGAAACGCTTTTGAGGGAGGTCTCCAGAGCGCTCTGAAACGACTCCTATCGCTGCATCTGAATGCATCGATGTGTTGGGAGGCCAAATCGATACTATGGTGTGGCTGTGTAAATGTGATGGTATTTTACTGTCGAGTGGGACTTGTTGATTGATTGGAAACGGTAGATCCCCAAGGTAGGTAGCCCCCCCATTCAGGTGTATTACAATTGAAACATGTAGGGAATGTTGCTCGCTTCGCTCGCAAACGGTATATCCCTGAGGGTAGGTTTAACGTGTGGTAAGGGATGATATTCGCTTCGCTCGCTTGAGGAAGTCACACTGCCCACCCAACTTGGCAGACCTTTTTTTCTGTTGGAAATTTTTACAAACAGATTAAATCTTATAAAACTATGTGGAACCACAAAAAGTTTATTAGGGGATGTTGCTTGCTTCACTCGCAAGGTATTGCTGTATATGTGTTGGCAAAACCCGTATTTATTCTGTTGAAATGTCTCTTGAACGGAAAAGTTCCATCCTTCAACGCGCGCATGCGTAGGCCTGCTCGCAACATTGTGAAACGGCGGCGGGCTCGGTTAACTTGTCATTTTAATCGCTTCGCCTCCCTTCCCCTCACATTTTGACCAACTTCCCGTCACTTTTTTCGATATCCGATTTCGGATTCAGATTCGGTGGAATCAAACCTGTATTTCGCCCTTGAAAACCGTCCCGAAAAACGTACCTTTATGAGGTGTATTTTAATCAGAAAAAACGAAGTTTTTTGTCGGAAATGTTGAGAAAACGGGTCCTTACTTTTTAATTCTTTTTTACACATTTCCCGATACTTTTTTTGCGATCTGATCGCGCCGTCGTCTTCCTCGTAGAAAATCCTATGAAACCGGTATTTTTCCGAAATTTTCTATGGCCGTTTAGAGGGGTAGGGGAAGTCGAAAAAACGCGCATTAACACGGACTCCCACCATCCTCCCGCCCATCAGCCCATGGTTCAGGTGGGATTAGAAAATTTTAAAATGGCTTATACACTATTCCGGAAAATCCCAAGAAGATCCCCCACTCGTAGACTCCCGCCACTCAGCCGTTTGGCCATGCATAGACACGACAAGCAAACGGACGGAGTTTCATTCTTATAAAATAGTATAGATATTTCTGTAGCACTTGTGTATAACAATAACGCCCCTCCACTACTTCCAACCTCTGACGCACTGCTTTATTTCCGCAATTCCGGATGGATGTGAACCCACCTGCTCTCAGAATTTCTAAAGCAATGCGACGGTGGTGGCACGAATGGTTCATACTCGAATTATCCTTCCATCTTTATTTCCAAAACGAAGAAGACGAAGGTTATGCGTGTGTTTCTAGTTCTTGAAAGTTTTAAACGTCGGTTTGTCCTTATTCAGTTCCTAGTTCGCTCACAGAGGAGTGACGATGAATGAGGCAGTGTACCGTGTTTGTTCGGAGGCAGTGAGAGGGACTGGAGATGTTGTGAGCATGTCCTTCCTCTGGGACTACTACGATACCCTGCGAAATGACTCTGCACGCAGATGGCGTGATCATTATGAGGCGGCGACGGGGCCTGGTGGCTGGACCAGGGGCGTAGTTAAGGACTCAGTGGGGGGATCCATGGTTCAGGGGCCGCTCTTCACTCAACCTAAGAGCGATCACAGACGTTAACCACCTCCTAATATCACACATAAACTCCGCTTCCTTTCAACACCTCATGAGGAAGATTCCTAGTGACGAATGCCAGAGATGTGGCAATTCCCCGCAAAATTTCGAGCATGTGGTGGCTGAGTGTCCTTTTACCAGGGGTGCATTCTTTGAGTGTGCTGGAGAGGGCGAATTGGAGATGGGGATAGATGGGGTGATGGCCTATTTGAGGAGGGGACTAAACACAGACGTGGACCTGTTAACAAAATTTGGTGAGGAGCTTAGGAGCAGAGATGCTCCACTATAGATCTTGGGGTTACTTTGTAGGACCCTGATATCGCGGCTTGAAAGTGGAGCTGGACCAAAGACATTGTAATAGTAAACTAGACCCACTCGTAGCGCTAGTGTCGCGTTGCAAATTGAACGGTCTGTAGTCGGCCATATTGGGGGCAACATCGTTTATTTATGTGCAATGAATATTGTATTATTATAGTTCATCTACTCATGAAATTTCTTTGATAATGCACAATGGTTAATATGTGTGCGGCATTTAACTGCATAAATCGCAAAACTGAAGACTGCACACTCTCATTTCATAAGGAAGTATAGATTTTCACGATTTCCTAAAGATTAATTTGGACCGTTGTAGGCCTCTTGATGTGGTAACGCAGCACCTATTGTAGTTGATAATAATTTTCTTTCTACTAATTTATCAATATGTATGAGCTACAAAGTTTCAAATTAATCTAAATTTTGTTTTGCTTTTTCCACAGATTCCCTTTAAACAAGAAATTGAGAGAATTGTATGAAATTGTTTTTTGTATTGACATTGTATTGTATATTGTATTGACAGAATTGTACTTATGGAATGGCTTGTAAAATGAAAATAATATAATAACATAGAAAGTGCCTTGAAGTAGTTATTCATTTACTTATTCAATTGTTCAGCTTCTCTGATCATACTCCTTGCCCCATCCAGGTGAACCCATGGTGTTTGTAAAACTGTGTCTTATGTACCTACAAGATATTGTCTCAATATTGAAATGCAGAGCGATTCTTCTATTACTTTGGAAGAATGGTTCTGAGATAATTGCTTTTGAATAATGGAAGGATCTTTCAATTTAAAATACCTAAGTAACTTATGCCCTAACTATTATAAGTACGGTATGAAAAGTACAATATCGCCACTACACAAAACTACATGAAATCAAATTGGTAAGTAATGCATGCATTACACGGACGTCCCTACGAATGGATGTTATTTATATTTGGCGAGAGTTAAAATAAGAGAAAAAACAAATATATCATGACTTCTCGAACCCCCCCCCATTAACTCCTTCCACCGACAGCAAATTCATTCAACTAATAAAACTTCCATTATGAAATTTGAAGCTCCTGACATATTTTTATAACCTAGACCGAATTTATAATCGAATTTAAAAAATGAGCTCGAAAATCTGACTTGAATAGTTAAAACATCATGATTTATTACTATTACCTCCTCCAATCATCCTCGTCCATAATGAAATTTGAAACTCCTAATATACCTTCCAAAACTAGACCAAATTCTTAGTAGAACAAAAAAGAATCACAAACATCTGACGATATTAGTTGAAACATCATGATATTTTACTGTTACCCCCTCCATTCACCCTTTTTCATAATCAAATTTGAAATACCTGATATAAGATCCAAAACTAGACCAAATTCATTGTTAAACAAAAAAAGAATCACGAAAATCGGACGAGAATTGTGGCCTAAATAAGTTTGTAAATCGTCATATCTGGTTAGATATTCCAAAGACAAGCAGCTCCCACAGTTTGTCTCTGTTGAAAATATTGCATAAAATTCATTCACAAACTGTGTTGTCATCGTAATAATTGCCGTTTTTAATGATTTTAGACTATTTTTCTTCAAGATAATACAAAATATGATTTCTACGAACACTTATTCACAAACTAGCTAGCCTTACAATTCAAAAAGGGCGCGTGAAGTTGCCCTCAATATGTCCGCCAATGCTCTCTTCAATTTGCATTCGGCGGCGTCTGAGATCTAAGTTGTAGGGCCTTGAGCTGGACGTTACCTATACGACCTACAGCTGACTGACCTAACCTGGTGGATCCACCAGCCCACATACATCTATGGACACACGGAGCAAGATTCCAGGTCCAAGAAGTTAGAGGAAGAAGAAGAAGTTCCTAGTTCGTTATTGTTGTTTGTTATTGTTTTGTGTTGAACACCCGTTGACGGTTTCTGTTTGTACAAAGCACAAGTTGTTCGTTACTTCTTGGAAATTACGGCTTATTAGCTGTGTCCAAATCGGTGTTATTCAAGTTGATGGATCGTGGTGAACAGGAAAACTCCAAAATGTTTACTTTGAAGAAATGGAACGCTGTGGCTATGTGGAGCTGGGATGTTGAATGCGACACTTGTGCCATATGCAGAGTTCAAGTGATGGGTAAGCAATCATTATTTTATTCCTCAAGTTATGTGTAGGTAATTATACCAGCTGAATTATTAAATAACCATCTGTCTTACTTGTGAGTTACAATGCAATGATTTGGTTGCCTGAATGTTTAGTTCACCTAGGAGATAGAGTACTTACATACTTGCTCCTATTCTAAATACAATCACCACACTTACATTATGATTTGTGAGGGATGGAGTAAGATTGTCTATCGTGTTTGCCAAGCGCAATAAGGATATTTACGTTACATTTGACAATTTTACAAGATCATATTCGTGTCGGCCTAATCATGTTGCTCGGTTCATGTTCAGTAAATGCATGATATACATGTACATGGGTTTACCAATGTATGATGTGATTCACCATTCCAATGTATGATGATTCGTTTCTTCAGCTTTATCCCAATACGCAAGGAGAAGTGGGCTTGGAGGCTTAAATGCCGGTTTATATTTCGTGAGTTATTTTCCACCACTTCCAAAAGATTCCGGCATCTCTCTTGTAGGTTGCTGGTATATTACTGACATCTAGAGGGCATTTGAACAGAGAACATAACAGTTCTCCTGTGTCAATTAGCTGGCCAGTACCAAGAAACGGTAGCTCCATCTTACTTCTCTGAACTAGTCATTTGATACTGTAAACCATTAGATACTCCCTGATCGTCTTATGTTTTATCGGGACATTTCTTCGCTTAATTGATTATGTTGTCTGTTTATAAAACAAGGGCATGACGGATCTCGAGCAGGGGGCGAGATGTAGAGAGATGTTATCATTGGGTGTGGGGTATGCAGAGGTGATGATCCTCTCTTGCCTCTTCTCATTAAACTGGTTGTGAATACAGCCTTAGGTAAGCAGCCAGCTGAAATTGATATATATGTATTGATCTCGTCCCTTGGGTGCGAGTAAGTGCAATTGTATTTGCTGATGTGCAGAAACGTTTGGGAGCTTGCATATCCTCAACACCGAGCAGCTAGCTAGCCAGGTGTGGTTGGCGTATAACCCTGTAGTATGGGTTAGTTTCCCTGGTACTATGTATCAGGTCTCCTAAACAAGGTGAAGATGGTGGATAAGGAGCTTCTTCGAGGAAGTTCTCTTTTATCAATTCAATTCAAATCGTCTATTTGTATAAACCCTTTGGGCATTACAATAATGGATTTATGCATTTTTTCAATTTCACATGTGATAACAGAAACGTAGAATAAGAATACTACTACATCACAGTCCGTCTGTAGGCATAGAATCCCTCTTCCACTTTTCTTCAAACAATACAGCTATTACATTTCAATAACGAGAGATCATTAGGTCAATTACATAAATATTCATATATTATATCATACAATATGTTGTAATACGAATCAAAATCAATCACCCCCTCATCGTTCAAATGAAAATTGAGTAAGAGAGAAAATATAATGCAATGCGGCATTACAGATAAAGAAAACTTGAATATACGTTACCAGGGAATTCGACAATTGGGATAGAAATATGATTCTACTCATTCAGAAAAAAAGCTCTTAATTTTAGAGTTTGTATACAATTGCCAAAGATGTCTACAAACTTCTTCGGATTGCCATCCCAAGCTAGCAGTTCTTCTAACTGAGATGGGTGCACTCTGTAGGTATAGTGCTACTTTTAAAGTGATTCGGTGTATACTTAGCCAGATAATGATTCCGAAATGGCTTGTATATCGGACATAGAAATTTTATTTTTTTCGGAAGGGTACGAGCCCTTAGTCATGGAGACCAATATTGGTATTTTGTGACAAGGACATAGAAATAAAAAATTACCCAAAGTCTCTTGCTCTCGCTATTAAGATCATACACAGTGCTGAACAATCCAACTCATACAAGCATCTTTTATGATATACCTATTTTCAGTTTTCCCTTGTATACCAATCGTAATTGTGCTATGACTTTTTCCATGTATAAATATCCTGGCAAACCAATGTAGGGGGCAGCACTCGAGCCATAAATGCATATTTTCGGGAAATACGCGTTATAACCCGAGTTCAGGCAACTCTCAACATCAATGCAAAACCATTGATGCTCCCATCGCTCATATATGTTTGAGCACCTAGATCTGATCGTCTCAACACCCATTAGAAATAATATATATCACCGCTGCCAATCACTGTCAGCAGTGTACGTAGCTGTGAAATCCAATAGATCCGACAAGCTAAACTCGAGGGTGTCTGGCGTCATCAATTGTTCCAGACAGAGCTGTGGAAGTCTGCTCTCCCCCCATTCCTCTGATCCTCAACCAATACTTAACCATTCTCCAAGATGTAGGTACTTTGAGTGCTATCCATTTGTTTCCATTCTCAGGTAATGCCTCGGTGTAGACATTGGAAGGTGAAGGAGATGCTTGAAAAATCCGCTTTGGACAACCTCAACTGTGTCCAGATATCTTGCACCCTATGCCTCGACCCCTAGTACTCTTTTATATAAGCTTACAGTGAATGAAGTCTGGTTCAGGAAGTACTATAGCTCCTTCACAGTTGTGAAACATTTTGCTACTTCACCTTTCCTGGTATCTTAATGGTTCACCCCTTCAAGGTTCTCAAGCAGTGCCAAATTCTTAGTCCTTACACTCGATTTCTCACTGAATTACAAACTCCATGTAGATGAACTTAGTTCCAGGCTTGCCTCTGCTTGCTAAGACTGCTTGCATAAGTTGAAGCCATCTTGATCCAAGCTTACCCTGTTGAATACTTATGGCCTGTTCTATTCCAAGGCAAAGTATGCTCTTGTTTACTATGCTAGCCCAAGTAATCTTGGGGTAATATTCAAGTTACAAAAGAGAATCCTGTGTATTATCCTTGGTAATACTGTTCGCCAGTCTCCTCACTATACACTCTACTTACATCCTTGACATCCTCCTTTTATATATACCGGAAGCTGAAACCATTGAATGAGTCTTCCAGATTTGAACATATTTATAACACCAGAGGCGGATGCTCGCTTCTTCGTGATCCTGGTCACAATATGGAGATCTTTAAACGAAGCCTGGGATACTGGACAGTTGTGATCTACAATAATTTTGTCACCCATCTCCAGAATTCTGTATGCCCGATTTTTGCATGTCTAAAAGAAAATTGAAAACATTTCTTTTATCGTAGGAACTTTATGATGTTGACATCTATTTTTGATTTTGATCCCTATCCGTCGGTTGACTTTTTATAATGTTGAGTTGTTATTATTTACTATAGCTGTTGACTCTATTTAACGTCAAATGTTGACTCTATATCAACTTTTAAATGTATATATATTTTTCTCGACTATTGCCCTAATAATTTTTTTATGTATGTATACCTAGGTGATTATGGCAATAAATTTCTATCTATCTATTTATCTTCAGAGTGGAACTCGCTTCTAGGTTCTTAGTGAAGTACTAGTTATCACATCAGTAGTTTAGCGGTCTCCCCTTCAGGGATGTTAAGCTGTAAAGTGATTGTTTCAAAACACTATTTGACTGGTTTGTTGATAATTAATTATATTCATCTACGAGTGTTTACGTCACAGCCATATCAGAGTGGCGAGAAGGACCATGACTAGCACTGCTGTGTGCAAGAGACTCTCGAACTAACTAGCCTGATATTGTATCCTAACAAAGAGCCATCCACCTCACTTACATATGATTTCGAGAACATGGAAACAGACTACGTAATTGGCCATTGGAAAACCTCGCCAATTTTGAAGTCAAACGTACACTACATTAAACCGTCAGAAAAGTCATATGTGATATATTATTCCAAGAAAATAAGCGATTCCTGAAATGTTTATGTTTATTATACTATACTATAATACTATGTTTACTCTGTTACTATGTAAATTTAGTATCTTGCAACCTCAAAACGCCCCCAAAATTTTAAGTTGATGCTCCACAAATTGTAGGAAAATTGGGGTTACTTAGGGATATGTGACCTTTACAACTTCTCTTGAGCTTCTAGGTTGCTGGGAAATTGAAATATTATGTGTAGGTTATCCACTAATCGATAGAAGTTTCAAGTTCGAGTTGCTGGCTTGAATTCTCTTGTACAGGAAGTAACAGTTTTGCGAATCTCAACATCTGGATCATGACTATAACAACGAATCGTACCTAATTCTTCATTTTATTTTAATTTTTGTCACCTCTTAATAAATTATGGATGACGTGAGCTTACTTTTAAGGCTTGGCATATCGAAAAAGCTTGGGAAAAATCTATTAACTGGTCAAGAGAGTTGCTACCTGCTTCATGGCAAACGAATTTCAAGTTTGGGGAATAGATTTTTCATTAAGAGCGAAGTTCTGCACCAATTCTTACCTACTTAATTAACTGGCGTTATGGTCCTCAGGGAACTAAAGCCTTCTAAACTTCCAACTCCACTACACTCTCACAACTTGGATTTCTTTTTAGGATCGTTTTTGCTTCCTTTCTACTGAAGATCTTTGTTTGTATTCCAAAATAAAAATGTCCACTTGCTTTGTGCGTTTCAGTGCTAGCTGATCAATTTTGGCTCCATGTCCGTGGTAAATCCTTGTCACATCCAAAACTAGACCAACTTTTTGTTCGATTTTGATGAAATTTTCAGGGATTGTGCGGGTTAGCTCTGCATGGTAGTTGGTGCGCTTGCGCAAACGTGAATTTCTCATGATCTGACAAGATTTTGTTCTAATTCTGGGGGTGAATGGGTGGGTATGCAGGGTGTCCTACGGAAAGGTTACACCCCCCTTCATTTCCCCTGAATTCGCCATTCTTCTTAACTTTTTATGTAGATCTCAGCAAAAATACTTTTGCGCGCCCCACTTGCGCCAGGAGTGACGAAAATGTCATAAACTTTGTTTTTTCAAATGGGAACCCTCATTTTTTATTGACGATTCGAATTATACGTGAAATTTCATGAAGAAATAACCCATCACTCGATTTTTCAAGTGCGCGTAAACAGACGCAATTCCACTCCAAAAGTATAAATATATTTCACCACTGATAAGTCCATTTCTATAAAGCTTGGAATTATCCATTCACACTGTTGATACCATATTTAGTTATTTTCCCCCTTTCACTTCATCTGATTAGCTATAATCCCCCTTCACTTTGTATGCACTTAATTGGTTGTAACTCCTGCCCTTTTCCTTTCTCTCGACCAATGGGATTCAATCTCCCTTCAAGCTGTGTCCTTTCTAATATGTGTTCAGTTATTGTTTGTTACTGATGATGGCCTAACCGTCGAAATCGATTTAACATTGTAACTCTTTATTTTTCGTGGAAATAGACAACGTTTTTCACTAACTTCCGTTTTCCTCCTCGAGTCCGCAAGGGCACATAGGTGAGATGTTGTTATCTATAATATTTAGCATCCTGCGGAAATCATAATGTCCGGTAAGGATGCCAATCATAGTTCTAATTGAATTTCTACTTTTACTTTGTAGCAAATATACTCGTTTGGGATCGGAAGACGTAACAAGCATTCTGGTTTGTCTATATTTAGCTGTTTCCATACTCCAGAGAATGTTGAGGTCCTGTGTGACCCATGTTTAAATTTTAGTTCTACATTCAGAGTCCCGTATGTATCTATCTAATATTTTCTCTAAAATCTTGATGATTACTGAGCATAGGCTAATGGGTCTGACTGATTTCGGATCTTTAAGATCAGGTCTACTAGCTTTAGGGATGAAAATTACCCCACCCCTAGAGGTGGATTCCAGAATCTGTGCGTTATCTCCACAAAATCCGGAGTCAAGCGTTAGTGGAACTGGCTCAGTCATTCATAAAATCAAAGTTTGTACTTTTGGATTGATTTGGTCATCATTAATTCAACATTATTTATTGCTAATCAATTAGACATTGCTGAAATTCAAAATGTAGCCTCCCCCTCGACTGATGGTCATTCTAAATTTTCTCATTTTAGGCCATAGGCGAATCAGTGATCTATAGTGAATCAGTTGCGTTGTCTCTTTTTTTCTTGTTATAATTGGTAAAGTAACCATGTATCTTGTAGTATCTCACCAAGTTATATCACGAAGTCTGTTTGTGGTGTACCTATCATGTTTTCCATTGAACATTAATTCATCCCAATAAAATTCAGATTCGTTAATTCATGTATCAAATAGTGGTAGTTCAGGGTTTGAAAGCAACACTTTACAAAACTAAAATTTTATTATTCCTCAATTTTTCGCATTGTCTTGTATAAAAGTATTCCGTACCTTTTTTTTTCAATTGATATGAGTCATCACACATTTATAAGATTCATCAACCACTCGTCATACCACAGTATCAAATGAGTAACATACTCAGTAAATGGAAATATTGAGATTCTCGAATAAATAATTAAATAATTATCTATGTTAAAAATAAAGGCACCAACGTTATAAATAGGTTGCTATTTACACTATAAAAAATAATGACGTATTTACAAAATATATAATTCGACTATCAAACCGAATCGATGTTCTTTTCACTCACAAAAATAAATTATTTCTACTTGTCATTCTATCAGATGAAAAGACCAGCTTTCCGTCTAGTCTTTTTTCCATGCCTTGTTTAAATTCATCCTATAATTTAGAGTGGCACATATGTTCGTTCTAAGTTCTAAATCACAGCAAATCACTCTTTTAAGAAAGAAAAATTGGAACCTCATTAGTCTAATTCTCTAGGAACGATAACTACGACCGATGCAAAATATTGAGTTTGGATAAAAAGTGTGTTATGAAACTAAAACTTAGGTTCTTTGGTATAAAATAGTGTAATTTCACTGTATGTACAAAAAATCCATATAAAAAAACAATAATTAGGCACTTTTATTAGCACCGTTTTGCTAGTTTGGAATGTCCTATACAATAAAATTCAATATTATATTGCTTAATCCCCTCAAGACAGTCGAGAAGCTTGATGAAAAACCTTATCACATAAATTGCATACCTATTATTAAGTAGAGATTGACCACATAGCGGTTTCGGTTTAATGTAGGCTATGCAAGGTACACGTTTCTCTAGCATTAAGGTTTTCAAGATCTTATTGGCTCGAAGTGCCTTAATTTATGCATTTCATTCAACATGAATGGAAGCAAATTTTCTTAAAACAACACGATATAGCACCAGGTGTTCAGATGTTGGATGGGAAGACTTTCATGTGCGCCAGCGAGCTCATTCTTCTGACGTTTCGTACTTGGACTTTTTCACCGCGGAATCGTCTTTCGATGTCAGCCAGACTTTTGCCTCTCGTTTCCATGACGCAACAGATGGTGAATATCAGGAAACCGCAGCAGATGAAGCTGAATCCCCAGAAGGCTCCGTGCATCCCTATGATTTGTTCCAAGTCAACGAAAGTTTTGGTAACGACGAAAGTGCAAGTCCAGTTGAATCCTGTGGCAATGGAAGCTGCTCTACCCCTGATTTTAGCTGTGGAAGAAACGAAATTATACGTTAACTTTACTGCGAAATAGGTTCAGTGTTATTATCAGCTTTAGTTGCTACATGTTTGCTGGTAGATCAAGTTTTTGAATATAAGCTACGTTCTGTTACGTTCAAGGAAAACTTCTACAGTCGAAGAGGTTTGATTCAATCGGCCTCATAGCTCAACCTGTTGGGGTGTTGCATCCAGAGAGAAATTTTTCCTTAATAAGTAAGGACTCGACTTCGAACCTTGTCAAGGTATCAAATATTTTGGGGCCGTAACAGTTGGCAGGACCCAAACCTGATCTCTCAAAGGGACCCTTGATTTCCAATTTGATACCTCGACTGTATTCGAACTTGTGTCCTTACTTACTAAGGAGACATTTTTCTTTAGTTGCAACACTTCAACAGGTTAAGCTATGGGGCTGATTTAATCAAACCTCACCGACTGTGGTAGTTTTACTTGAATTTTGTAGTTTTTCTTAGTGGTAATCTTTAACTTTCTTAGATTTAAACGTAGTTGTTCCTTATGTTGTCTTACCTGGAAGGATTTCACCCATCATCAGCCAAGGAACGGGACCAGCCCCAAGTGAGAAGCCAATCACGAAGACTACAAAGCTCGCCAATGGAATCCAACCGATTTGACTCACATCCCCATGCACTACGTTCTTGTAGTAGAAAAATCCTCCTAGAGACGCTGCAGTAATGGCCATCAAGACACTGGAAATGTACAGAAGCATCTTTCTTCCCAGTCTATCTATGAGGAACGTGGCCACTAGAGTAGCACCCATGTTGACGAGGCCAACAATGATTGAAGCCAAGTTACTATCGATCGTACTTCCAGCATCCTGCAGAAACAAATGAACATTATGATACAATGAAAATACATGTAAATATTTAAATACATGTTATGTTCATAGTTTGAAGCAATCACTTTTACTGCAGAGATTACCAATATTAGCTATTTCAATGATCGTAAGTGTTGGTTACCTTAAATATTTTCACGGTGTAGAATATCATCGCGTTGATTCCACTGAACTGTTGGAAAAACATAAGTCCAAGAGAAATGAGAAGAGGCCACATGTAGTGCCATTGGAAGAAGTCTCTCACAGTGTCTTTTAGTGAAACGTTTTCGTCATCTTGAGCTTGTGAGTTTTTGCTAATTTCTGCCAATTCTGTCGTGATGTCAGCGTCTTTACCCCTCAGCCATTTCAGTGCCTTTTGTGCAGCCTTTTGCTTTCCTGTAAATGAACGATTCAGGAATTATTCATAAAATGTATGGAGGAGTCTTTATTTGATTATTGTATAATTATGAGATTCGATGGAATATCAAAAGATTGAGGTGATCGCTTTAGAAACTCACCTTTATTCATATACCAGGTTGGAGTCTCTGGAATGAAGAACATCAGAAGGAATGATGGAAGAGGGATCAGGGCTCCCAAGTATGCCAGACCTCTCCAATCGAAGTAGTAGCCGGCAACCATGGCGGCGAGTATGCCCAGATTACCCAGAGTTGTGGGGAATAGCCCGAACATGCCACGGACTTCAGGTTGTAAAGTCTCTCCCATGTAAACAGGCAGTCCCAGAGATGTTATCCCCACGCAGAAACCAGCAAGTGCTCTACCCGCTTGGATAAGAGGAACATTGTCGGCCAGTGCAATCATTAAGAATGCTGAAAACAAAGCAACATACTGTTTAATCCCTTGGCTTTTTTCGTGAATTCCATAATTATAATATTTTCAAGTGTTTGCAATGAGGGTATTGTTCCAATTTTAATCTGGTCTACTTACATGCTGTGAACGGGAATGCAGTCGCCATAATGGTTCCTTTACGCCCCCATATTTCGATCAAGAGTCCACCAAAAACTCCACCCAGCAGTGCTGACAGTGGCATCAAACTAGCAATCCAGGATGCCTGTGAAAATCGTTAAGACGACTATTAATTAAACAATACATACATTCTAAATGCATCAACTTTACAGCGTAGTACTTACGAGTATATATAAGTTTCAATGTATACAAATAAAGAATGTTGAATTGATTTGATCGATTGACATTAAATTTCAAATAATGTATTATGGTGGTTAGCTTGTTTTCTTACCTCCTGTTCTGTGGGATGCACAGTGCTAGCGGTGCTGTTCATCGACACCAAAGCTGGACCGGTGTAGGCGGAAGCGTAACCAACTGCTGCTGAGTAAAGCGACACAGCAAACGCAGCCAAGCCCTGATAACAGATTGAATCAATTAATTTATTAATGATTTCATATCGTTCAGGTTTCATTAGAATGTATTCAGTATATAGAAATTATGTGTATGATTGGAGAAGTTGTTTCGGGAATAATATAATCATAGTCGTTTGAACCCTCATTTGGTGATTGGTTCCGCGAAAAAGACCCGCCTCAATGTAATGAAGGTCATTTAATACGAAACTACTTCTTCCTGCCCATTTAACAAGAAACCACAGTCGGTTAGTGTGTAAAATAATTAAATACTTCCATCCATGCAAGGTTTTTTACCTTAAAAAACTTTTAGTTAAAATATGCGATTTTTCAATAGCTTGTCTATGGAATTTCAAAACTTAGTAATGTTAATTAGAACACATTTGACTTGCCAATATTCCCAATCCTATAATATTGGAATTAAAACTAGCTTCACTCAGTATTAAAGAAAACTGCGATCTTGATGATGGGTGTAATTGGTTACGATTTTTTTAAAACTTAGTTTATAGCAAATTTTGGTGCCTTGCAAATATGGTTATTAAAATTAGGATGCAAATCTGAACTAAATTGTGTTTCTATATTTTGTTATTCACAAAAAATATATACCTATATATAATGACTGATGTTCTTGACCACTCAGTATTAAATTTTCGTATTTTGGTTCTTGAGGGTTGGTCTATAGATTGAACAACTCTACTAGCTCAATTAGGCCGACGTTTCGATTTATTTGTAATTCTTCTTCAGGGCTTAGATGATAATTGCATTATTACTGCATGTTGGCTACATAGCATCCGTTCTTCAGTAGGTACAGGATAACTTTAGCTAATAAACTCACTACCTACTAACTTCTAACTAACTAATGAACTTATAATATAATAGAGATAGATCTTCGGTTCTGCTTATAAAGTTAAAACGAAATTTGAGAGAGAATGATGAGACTTAGATGAGACTCATGACAAAATGACTCATCTAAGTCAATCATTCTCATCTATCAAATTTCGTTTAACTTTATAAGCAGAACCGATGATTTATCTCTATTATAAGTTCATTAGTTGGTAAGAAGTTAGTAGGTAGTGAGTTTAATGGCTAAAGCTATCCTGTACACCTACTGAAGAACGGATGCTATGTAGCCAACATGCAATAATAATGCAATCATCATCTAAGCCTGAAGAAGATTTACAAATAAATCGAAACGTCGGCCTAGTTGAGTTGTTCAATCTATAGACCAACCTCCAAGAACCTAAATCCGAATAAGTGGTGTGTGTGTTTTGAATTCTTCCTGGGAAGAGTCATACAGAAAACGGTATAATATTTCTTATGGTAATGTGGAGGACGCTACTCAATTTCAGTTCTTCTACGTGATGAAATATTATTACATTTTATATCAAAAGTCGCTAAAAGTGTTTGATTCTTTTCCATTCCTATTTTAGTAGAGCGGCATGCGGTGATTCCCAGTAAATAGATTCTCGAAAAATTCCGCACTTGTTTAGGAAAATTTGATAAATCGAACGCGTGACGTGACCGCTAATTGGATTGTTCTTCCCAATTACGGAAAGTGGGATGGTTTTGTTCCGTGACCCCCATCTTCAGCTCTGAGGTGTGACTCTACTCTACAGCCTGACTCACTACTTTTCATTCTTAAAAACTTCAATTTTCATTAATGAATCTTCGAATAAATCCAAACCACATTCACCGAATGCCATTATGGCAGAGTAGCATTCTTGCGTACTTATTCGTTCAATCAAAATATGTTGAAAAAAGCAACTCGTGCGAATCTTTTAGACATTATTGCAAATATTTTATTTTAATGACATCGATGACAACCTTGATTGCTACTAATTGTTATTAGTAATAATTGTTGACGGAGTAAGTCTTAAGTTGGCCCTATCTACATAAGTCGGTATGTAGATAATTTAGCTATGTTAATTAACCTTGATACTATAAACTTTAATTGGATCGCATTGAATACGTGCTGTCATTTTTGTTTCCTATCTGTCACTAAAATGATATCCCTCCCCCGGAAAAAAACGAGGTTACTTCTGTATTTCGATAATGGCAAATATTTTTCTTAATGTTGTCTCTTCTCTCCGGTCTCTTTTGTCCGGTCTAACGAGGTGTCAACATAACTCAAACCACCAACGAAGAGTATCCTGCCGGTAATTTCCACAGCATTAAATCTTCCTAAGGTTTAAATTTATATTGTTGCCCTACATTAGGAATTGAATTAATAATGCCAGAAATTCACGGATCACATAGAAGTTATTTCGAGACATGATAAAGTTTCACTAAATTAGGTTAACTTGATTTCATTTTGGCTCCAAACATTTTGTGCAAAATACGTAATTATCAACTTTGCAACTTTTGGAACAAAATTTATTTATATTTTTGGATTTTAAGATTTCGTCGATCTTTTCTAATTAGCGCTTTCATTTCTTTCGATTTTTCGTGCGTAAATCACTTTCCTTGACAACTCAACGACTCCAAGTTACGCAGCTTATGACTAGTTTGGAGAGAATTTAGAAGCACATAAAAATCGTAATAAATGTTCGTGATGAAATGAAAGAGCAATAAAATGCCACAAAATTGAAAATTTAGTTTTACAGTAGAGGTTTATTTGCAAAACTCTTGGTGCCATTTAAGTACCTTTAGGAATACAGAAAAAGTTTTTTATCTAACCGAATTCAAAAAATGCCCAAGTTTTGATAAAAGCGCTCCAAAAATTGTTAATGAATTGCTCAAGTTGATGTTTCGTGTTGAATATTTAGAAATCTGAACATAAAGAATAGGTTTTCTTGAAACTAAGCGTAAAAATACTAATAATTCAGAAAATACCTATTAAAATATGCGGAAATTTGCTGATGAAGACGTGCATGGCTTTTACGATTTGCTTTGTTAGTATGCAGATGCATTTACTTATTTACGTGTTCAATTTTCTGTTTACCAATAAGACGCTTTCTAATTTATTATTTATTATTATTATTTTTATTATTATTTTTTTTTGTTATAGCCATATGGTAGTTATGCTGTCGTGTTAATACCTTTACTATGGTAGGTTTGATGGTTTCCGAAGGCTCGCTGTACTCGTCTGTGCTCCCTACATGCTTGGAGTTAGTGTGTAGAAGAAATTACCTATTTCTTATGGGTCCAATTTTCTGTTTACCAATAAGACGCTTTCTAATTTAGTGTTTTTGTCTTTGTATAGCCATACGGTAGTTATGCTGTCGTGGTAATACCTGTACTATGGTAGGTTTGACGGTTTCCGAAGGCTCGATGTACTCGTCTGTGCTTCCCAGTACAAGTTCCACGTCGATGGACGGATGAGTGTCAGCTCGCATCAGCCACCTCGACCCCCTCACCACCGTACTCCGCTTGTAAGCTCCATTTCGCTCGTCCAAACTCAAACTCACGGTGCTTATATTTTCTATCGGCGGTTTTTCCGGATTTACTCCCATTTTATAAAAAAAGTTGCTACTTTCTAACCCTCCAATGGTCCGATCCACTCTAAAAGTAACACTCTAATTAGGAAATCCCGATATTTCGGTCTCTATTAGAATTTATGCACGGTTTTAATGAAGGCTGCCGAAGATTTGGAATGAAATGTAAGTGAAGAACTATTTCTGAAATTGTCCGATAAACTGACTATTGGTATTTCTTCAAAATAAGTCAATGTATACAAATTAGTTTTTTATTTAATTTTTAATTTTTTTAAGTTAAATTTTTTTTGATTACAGAAATAGGCTCCCACTTTTGGATAGCAAAGTCGTGGTAGATATAGTTTATTGAAGTGATCTAGGTGTAAAAAACTCGTTAGTTTTGGAATTCTGTTAGAAATTACGGGACTTGAATTTAATCTTAATTTTCAAAAAATTGAAATATTTGCAAAAATTTGTGTAAGTTGTTGAATCAATATTCGCAAATTCTCGTAGTCGCACGTTATGAAATGCCGAATTGTGATTGGATATAAATGCGGTATTGTTTATTGAGTTAGTCTGGTTATAAATCAGATTACTGTTGGTTTTAAAAGGCGGTGAAATATTCGCAAAACCCCGTATTTTGTAACTAAGTGAATCAATCAATATTATAGAATTGTGGGTGTTTAACACTTTGGGGAATGTCAAATTATGACTTGAAAAAGGTATACTTGAGGAAGGAATACTTAAGGAAAGTATACTTCGCGGTATGGGAGCTGAGACTATACGAAGCCGCGACTTGATCCACTTTACTTTATAGCTTTGGCTGCCCCCGCTACCATCTGCGCGGTTTGCCACCACCTCGTAAAATCGTCCTTCTGTCAAACGCGGAAGGGAGGGCTGCCGCCCGACCTGCTATCCCTCGATAATTCCCCGACACGCGACAATTATTATTCTCAATGAATACGACGAAACATGATATTCTCTATTCCGTATATCATATTGAGGACCGTTTTACGGGTTCGAATAACTAAAATCTGCAGGTATATCATCTCAAAATCATCTCTACTTTATAAGAATCAAATCGTACTGTCAAACACCAGTGAAACGAACAGTTCTACCTCAAATATTAATTGGACAATGGTAGGAAACTCCAAACGATCACTTTGTGATCATCCCAAATGTAATTTTTGATGGAATCAATAGTAAATCTTTCAGAAAATATCATTACAATATTTCCATAAATTAAATGGAAGAATATAGTTGCCGTTTTATACAACCGATCCCGTCGTACAACATTGAACATTATCTGCTTTTGTTACTGCATTTTCTGTTATAAATCGTTACTTTTCAATCCCCCTCAAAATATTTACGTTTCACTTTAGAGGTACCTGTAAGTTCCTTCGTACGTATCCGATCCCGCATTGAGAGGATTTTGGCACCTAAATAAGGTTTTTATATTGAAAAAGTCAAATTTAAAGCATCAAAATTGCTTCGAGAATGCCAACTGTTCGTGAGCTTGCGAGATATTTACGTACTCGATTTTGACATACTCATGTTTTTCTGTGCTGCATTTTATCTTAAAGTTGATGAGAAAAATGAATTTTGAAGTTAGTTAGTTTGTTTTGTTAGTTAGTTATCATTTTATAAGCTATTCTTATAGGAAACTTTGCGCTGATTCCCAAAACACCTCACGTCTCTAGATCTAAAGTAGCTTCTTCGACCCAAGAAATCGATTTTTGTCTATTTTCCTCACCTTTTGACCTTTGGAACTGACCTTAATTTTTTATGAACAAAAGAAATTTTGTAGAGAAAGGAATTCTGCATCGAATGAGACCACTGCCAGCTCTCTCATTTCCTCGATGTCGGGAGGGACTTGGGGTGTATTCGGAAAAAGGACGAAATTTCCTATGAGAATAGCTCATAAAAAAATTTTGTCCATCTAGAATCGGTTTCTGGTCCTCTGTACGCCGGTTCATGGTGTGCATGCTTACAGCTTATTTTTAGTGTAGAATCTACCATCTTGAATTTTCGAATGGATGTGAATAGTGTGGTTGTTCCGTTGCAAGAACCAATTCAGGAAACGAATAACCCTTAAATCCCGCGTTAAAAAGATCACCGTCAGATGGAATTCTTCAGGATACTCTGATGCAGGTTTTGGGTTGTGAGGGGGAGAATTGGTAGGCTTCTCTTTGATGAAATGTTTATTTGTCTATATCTAGCTTAGTACTTTCGCCAAAGTAGAGCTGTAAAATTTTATATATATAGACATAATTACAATTTAGCTAATAATGTAATTATGTCTATATATAACATTTTACAGCTCTGATGAGGCCTACACTGTTGAAAGTACTAAGTTAGATATATATACAAGTAAACATTTCATCAAAGAGAAGCCTACCAATTCTTTCCATCACAACCCAACTACCTACATAAGGAACATGGCACACCACCAAAGAAGAAACTCTGATGTTGATTTTACGAATGGATGTGAAATGTGGATGAATGGTTGTTCCGCTTTAAGAACCAATTCAGGAAATAAGTGACCCTTAAATCCCGCGTTACAAACATCACAGTCAGATGGAATTCTTCAGGAAACTGTAGGCTTGGATGGCGACGTGCGGCTAGGAGGTCGCTCTCCAACTGTCCACCTGTTGCCTCCCAATCCGGCGATCGTGTTCCCCATCTTCAAGCAGCTACCTCAGGAAGGACCTCCGGATTCCTAGTATCCCCTCGTTGCTCTTGTCAGCCCGGTGTTTCCAACCAGCCCTGGTTACTGCCCATCTTATTCTGGAGACGTTATTACCCATAGACTGTCGCATCCAGGGTCGCCCTCCTATCACCATTTGGATCCGAGAACAAAGGGGGAATCCCATTTCCGCCAACAGTCAACTTATCTCTCTCCTACAATAACTGTCACGAATCATAAATTGTAATTGCTTCTATCCATGGAGATTCTCAAGGGTATACATAGGGTATCTTAGGATTACCTACTATTCGCGAAACCATAGAAAATTAAGGTTCCAAAAACGTTACAATGAAAATTTTCATGGAAATCCGTTACATATCATTTTTAGACGGATTCTAGATGTTAGCGCTTTTGGTGGTTCATTTATGTAACTTTTGGACGGAACGAGTAGAGGGTTCATATTTGGCACGAAACTAGGTCTTCCCATTCACGCCGTCAACTATCTCTCTCCTACAATAACTGTCACAAATCATAAACTGTAATTGCTTCTAATCATGGAGATTCTCAAAGATTTGCATAGGTTATATTAGAAATACTATTAGCGGAACCATTGAAAATTCCATTGGCTCAAAAATGTTTACTTGGAAATCCGTTTCATTGCATTTTAAAACGGGTTCTAGATGGTTTTTGATAGTTCGTGTATTTGTGTACAGATATATAGATATTTGTCATTGCGCGCTATAAGTTTCGGACGGACCTACTAATTGGATCATATTTGGCACAAAATCAGTCCTTTCCATTTCCGCCAACAGTCAACTATCCTCCTCCTACAATAACTGTCACGAATCATAAATTGTAATTGCTTCTACTCATGGAGATTCCCAAGGGTTTACATAGCCTATATTAAGATTGCTAATCGCGAAACCATAGAAAATCAAGGTTTTAAAATGTTAAAATGCAAATTTTCATGGAAATCCATTTTATAGCATTTTTAAACGGGTTCTAGATGTTAGCGCTGTTGGTGGTTCATTTATGTAACTTTCGGACGGAACGAGTAGAGGGTTCAAAATGAGTTTAAACTATTTTCAAAACTGTGTCAAAACGGCTAGCCCGATTTCCGTTCTGAAAATTTCCAAGTTAACTATATGTACTTAGAATTAATGACATTCTCAGTTTTTGAATTAATTTTTGTAATTTACCCGACACTGAACACATAAAACAAATGTAAATTCATGAGTTTTATGATTCAGCGGCGCTAGGGATATGTATTTGCAATAAAAATCGTTAGAAATTTGAGAATCTATGCTATTTGTTTAGTATCTATTCATCCGATTTTCAAATATCAAACGGATTCGTATTGCAAATAGATATCCCTAGCGCCGCTGAATCTTAAAAATCACGAATTAAGAATTTTTGTATGTTAGTGTCTGGTAAATTAAAAACAAAATTAATTCGAAAAAACAGAATGTCATTTTAATTTCAAGTACATATGGTTTACACAGACATTTTCAGAACCCAAATCGGCTCAGCTAGTAGAACAAAAGACTGGACTTAGATTTGCCCCCGATAGTGCTGCCATCTTTTGAAGAAAATTATGTTGAAAACTATGCTGAAGTTAAGCATTGCACCTGTGCACCAGACAATTTGCATTTTAACCTCGTTCATACGTGCTTCATTCTTTCCTTTACCAACTTTTGCTCAATAAAAATACGTCTAAATTTTACGTCTGTTACACTCACTGCACCGTCGAATATGAGGCGATATTCCATAGTTGGTGATCGACTAGGAAAATTCCGTTCTTAACACGTCCCAAAAAGCCAATACCATTAGCCTACGACTGCGTAACAACTCCACTTATTATTTTCGATACGGTTTGGAAAGATACCGAAATAATTGAAGCTTATTGCGCATTTCAAGGATGAATTTTCCTTATTCTCCCTTTTTTTATTTCGAATAAATTAGAATAAAGTTAATGATTCCTTAGTGCTCAGACGTTACTTAAGTATGGAGATAATCCATCCGATACCAGTGGCGGATCCAAGGGGGGGCCATTGGGGCCATGGCCCCCCCCAAATCCCACAAAAAGTTTTTTTTTTTTTTTTTTTTCAAAAATTCTTTTTTTAATGGTTTTTATGTTTAGTTTAAAATGACTTCAGTATATGTTTCCCATAATGATTTGAAAATGTCCAAATCGAATCCGTTTTCAACATTTTCAACCGGGTGCCACGCTCTTTAAATTCGAAAAGTATTTAATCCCATTGTTTCATCTATTATGCACCTTTTTGTAGACTTTTTTTTGTTTGGTTATTTTTTGTTATCGAAACTAAAGATGAATTTGAAACTCGTTCATATTAATTTTGCCAATGCTTTTCACCTAAAAATCAGTTTTCCTAAATCACTCATTAGAGCTCAGGACAGTAAATATTCTAGTGTCACCGTTTGAGTTCAAGGATTCAATTTTCATTCGCGCTGTTTTACAATTTGTTGTACAAGTTTAATTTAATTTTCCCGATTCCCGCCAATACAAGTAGCGCCATCTAGTCTTACTATGAGTTTGTGTATGTGTGTTTAGAGGCGGGATTAAGCTAGAATGCTTGCATTGCACTTGCCAGTGTTGTATCACGTGACCGTTCATTCACTTTAAAAGAGAGTGACAGCAAATTTCGCACAATCTTGTTGGTCGACACACACACAATCAAGAAATTTCACAATAACAACCATTTTGTTCGTTATTGTTGACAATCGACATTTAAAGAGTGATTATTATCAACTAAGGACTGGCTTAGCTCTTCTGAATGTACATCTTGACATACCTGTTAATAGCGACAATATAATCGAAAGATTCGCCAAACAAAAAGCAAGACGACTCAATGTTATAATTTAAACAGAAACCACAAAACTTGATGTTTGTAAATTGCAAATTTTAAATTATAAAAGTATATTGTAAATAAATAATTGTTAATTTTACAATCAAATTTAAAACAGTCTTTTATTTATTTATAGAGCTAGAAAAAACAAAATTGTTGGGATATTTGAGATTAAATGGCCCCCCCCAAAAAATGTTTCTAGATCCGCCACTGTCCGATACTTTAGGAATTGAATTAGTACAATACGTAGTGGTAGTATTTTTGGCATATTAATAATTTATTACTAATATTATTATTATTAATTTATTTTTCCCAATCATTTAAACTTTTCATTCCATGACGCCTTTATAGGTCATTCGCTGTTATAAATGACACCATTCATTGTTTAAATTTACCGTTTAACTTTCAAAATATTCTTGAAACCCTTGAGCTTGAAGATATAATTTTGGGAAAGTTGGATGAAATTCGTATTGAACGTCAAATATGGACAAGTAACCAATAATAAAATTTATACGTGAATCGGGTGTATTTCATGTTTGGCGGATGTGCATCCTTTTCTTCAGTTTTGGTCAGATCGGTACTAAATTCGTCGTCATTGATGTTGTTACGAATTCATTCAAATAGTTCGCTGTATCTTATACAATTTATCAAAGACATACACACTCGAATAGTGGATTTGTATTAGCGCCTGAGGTAAGTTGACAGAGTTAGTCATAAGTCATACATTTATTAGAGTTTGGCTGTTCGTCTTACAAACCGAATTCAATTGATACTGAAGAGTCAGTCAGCTTTTATGAAGAAAACCGGTTTTGATTGTAAGAATCGGAACGTCTTGTCTCCATCGTTTTCCTCGTTCCTTTAAAACATCCTCGGCGTAAGTTGGCCGAGATACGAAGCTCCTCCGTGAGAAATCGATGCAGCGAACTAAGATTGATTAGTTTCGCATGTTTTGCGTCGAAGTAATCGCGTCTGTTATTTACGGAGCCCATCAAACCAGCAGACCCTCCTCAAATCGACTAGTCTATTTTTCATAGTTCATTCTGCACAATTTTAGCAAAATTTTCGTAGAAAATAAGGCCATTGCAATGACTCCAAAATTTTAAAATCAAAATTGTCGAAAATTTTCTCCATTGAAATCTATTTTGAGACGTTATGAAATGAATCCTAGAGTTTAACCTTATATATATATATATATATATATATATATATATATATATATATATATATATATATATATATATATATATATATATAATGTGTGTGTGTCATTCCAGACGATACTCCCCTCATGATTGAGATAAAAATTCCGTTCTTGCGCCGAAAAATCAAGCTTTCCAAACGAAAGGATGATTTCGTTGGCCAACACTTTTTGAGTTCATTAAATTGGTCAAATTTCATAAAATTAACTTTAAAAATCACTAAAAAGTGCTAAAAACGGCTAAAAATCGTTAAATGTATATTTTGTTAGCAAAATTTTAGTCAAAAAAGTTTATCAACAATGAACTAGAACATCAAAAAATGTGTGCAAAAAACTCTATAAAAATATATACTCAATTTTCATTAAAATTTGCTAAAAAATCAATAAAAACTCCCTAAAAAGCTACACTTTCCAGTATAGCTAAGGGCAGGTTCCTAAGATTAATAGTAATAATAACCCTGATAAAGAGTGATGATTCGTCCAAATGCTTGCCAAAATGTGAAGCAAACTACCACTGCAACTGTGATTTCTTTCAATCAACTTGTTTGTCCCAGTATTTGTTCCAAATAGGCGCATTATCCACAAACACTAATTCGACTATAATGTCAGCGATACTGATCGTGCAGGTTGTGCAATCTAGTATGTACTAGTATGTCATTGGTTCGTAATCGGTATATCATTTCATACCACTGGCGTGAAAACGAGGTCATCGTAATCGAAAGATAAATGTTGAGGTGAAGAGCAAAGGTTGTCTGGTTTATGTTGATTTGTAATATGTAAGACATTCCCACGTGATAAACCTCTGGTCATGTGTACTATTTACTTCTACGTGTTTCAGATAATCCATCTGTTTGGCCATTCAGTCGTATAACCGTTCATTCCCTTCGTTATCATAACTGTTGACACGCGTGGAAATATATACTTTTAAAACCGTTAATAGAGGAAACGATCAAAACGTGTACGCCTAGAAACAGCTAACATCTTGAAATTCTCTGCCACTGAATAGAAGTCCTCTTTGAAAGCTGCCATTGAAGGCTTGGCTCAGTGCGTGTCATCTAATTCAACCCAGACTGGAATTTTTCAATCCAACGCGTTCATTGGCATCATTTCACCAACGACCAACCAGCAAACTGCAAAATCTGTTCTTTCGAAAATCTTTTAGTCCCTCCTCATTATTTTATAAACGGAAAAAATAATTTGAACGCGTATAATTGTAGTTACCTGCTTACTAAATACAGTTGAATTGGATGTTTCGTGTTAATCCTGTTCTTGGATTTCCGATTTAGTGTCTTTTGTTGGTGACGCCATCAAAGATGAGTTTGATTACATTTAAGATTTTAGTCAGTCTAAATTGTATAACAAGTATTGTCTTATGACAATTTTCCAGTAATGCAGCATGATCGTATGAGCCAATTTTCTTAGATTACCTAATGTATTATAATATGGTGAATTGTATTGAAATTTGAGAAATTTGAGCACAACTAAATTGTTAAAAACCAATTTTTTGGCAATAAACACATATTAAATAAAATTCAGAGGTTTAAACAAATTTTGTTTTATTTTTAGATTTTTGTTGCAGTTTTTATAGATTGTTCAGCTAATATTATTGAAATTTAAGCACTTCTTAACAATTTTTGGCCGTTCTTAGTGATTTTTTTGTACATATTTTAGAATTTGGCCAATTTAATGAGTTAAAAAAGTGCTGGCCTCTTTTCATTTGGAAAGCTTGATTTTTTTTGGCGCGAAAACGGGATTTTTATCTCAATCCTTAGGAGGATACCGCTCGACGTATTGGGTTTTACGGATCTGCTAGGAACTCTCTATTACCGCACTTCAAAGTCACGTCAAGTCCTTAACGGATCTAGTTGTAACGCTAAATCCATGGAAGGGGGAAATTATCCCAAGGAGGTTATTTGAGTCCATGGAAGAAGGTTATTTTAGGCGATTAAGTTTTCTCCGGATTGCGATCCGTTTACGTATCTGTACGATATGATACGTCACTGTAACTCATTGCGTCAAAGTTACGGCGCCGGATTGTCGATACCGCACGACGTATTGCGTTTTACGAATCTACTAGAAACTCTCAACTGAATCGGATTCAATTTATCTGATTTTCTGATGGAGTTTCGCTTTTCCCGGTAAGCGTTGAGAAATGTCTTCGTAAAAACCCGTTTTCTTCCGTCGTTCATCGAGGTGACTTTTAAATTGCAACGATAGCAGCTGAGTCGTCGTCTTTGCTCATTTGTAATTGTAATCTGAACGCGAGAGTGACCGAGGATCAATAACTTTCACGGGTTGTTGGAGTCTTCAATGCTACGATAGGAAAATTAGTTTGGCAATCAATTTCGCACGTTTCCTCATCACATGCCAGAATCCTAATCGGTATATTATGAGTTTTCGGACGATTTATCGAATCATAGATAATAATATACCAAGTAAAAATTCCGTTTCTTTAGCTGAATTCCATCTAACAAGTTTAAGTTTATAAGAAGAATGCAGTGGCTCAAACATTTTCAGTGGAGCTAAGTATAAAAAAAGGGAAGTTAGTGAAAAACGTTGTCTATTCCCACGAAGAAATAAAGAGTGACAATGTTAAATCGATTTCGACGGTTAGGCCATCATCAGTAACAAACAATAACTGTACAAACATTAGAAAGGACACAACTTATATAGTCACAGGTGAAGGGGGACTGAATCCCATTGGTAAATGTTTAATTTCCTGTTGGCCGAGGAATGAGTCATTCAGAAATAATATAGTGTGAAAATATCTATGCCAACATTTTTACCATTTAAAAAAGTTATTTATTCTTTAGTTCAATGGTTTTTAGAACATAATATATTTCTGCGTAACTATTTAAAGATAGTTTAGCCAACTAAAAGGAAAAAGCCGGACGTTTCTCGAAATTTTACAAATCTGGCAGAAAGCTTTGCTTGGAAGACGAGTAAAAAGGTGGTCCATCCAAAGCCGGACTCTGTCGACCCAAATCGGGGGGTCCAAAAGTTGTGGAACGCTTAGGTTATAGTAGTGGAACACTATTAGGGACTAATTGTCCTTAGTACAATTAAGATTATTCTATTATATTCTTAGGTACGTCCCGGTTTATGAAGAGTTCGGAATTCGTCAACTGCCTTTGAGATTTGAGAACGTGAATTAGCAAATTTCAGCGGATTCTAAACGTACGAGTCACTCGGTTTCTAGTACTGTTCGAGGTATTCCTTCCAACTTATTCGAAATGATTTCAATCTAACGGGCCATCTCCCAACGGCCAAGTCCACGACCCTGGATGTCGGTCCGCACTTTGTAAAGTGGGCGTTTGGACAATAGTGCATGCCAATCATGTCCGTTCCTCTTGTCCTTGGCTCGTCCAGGAACCCTTATCATAGGCCACGCCGCCCGTTACAATTTATTCTTCCGGAGTCATTTTTGGTGCTACCCAAGTCCGTCTAGGTCACCCGGGTTGTGATGTAATTACACAATGAATATCGCTTTTCTATGATCGGTAATAATAAATTATAACAATTGACTGATCGCCATTTTCAAAAGTTATCTACAGGGAATTTTCATGGTTATTTTTGATTTGGTCAATAGAATGGCTTGAACGCGAGCTTTCCAAAAAGGTGCTATATGATGGGTATCTGACCAGTAAAACGTCTCTTAAAATCATTTGCACGATGATGTCATGGCCCCCGCCCGCCTGGTGGATCTCTGCTCTCTTGCCCTACTACGTCACGCGTCATTATGTGTTGAAACTGGTTACAATGGTTTGCCATTTTTCGACCTTTTTAAAGTTTTCTTGCGGCTCCAAGGGCCCATTCCGGAGAACGGCAAAATATGTTGATGGAGAAACACCGAAAATGGAGAAATGTGTCATTTTTTATGGAAAAATTGCAGTAAAAATTTCATTGTGATCCGCACTAGCCTCACCGCGCACTCCCCTTGTAAGTACAATGTACAAAGTTGTATCAATTGATGATATTAAATCTAAAGGGTTATTTCCGCTAGTAGTAATAGTAAAATTATCATTTACGTACCTTTCGGAGGAATCCGTCGTCACTAGCAATTCGAGTACCGGGTGCGAGTACTTTCAATGCAAAGATATCATCATCAGGCCTTCAAAACAGTACTGTTTCGTACTGCCAGTGCTGCTTCAATCGCCTGATAATGATGTATTTGCATTGGAAGCGCACGGCCCCTGTACTCGACTTGCTAGTGACGACGGATTCCTCCGAAAGGTACGTAGATGATAATTTTGTATTGATTGTGGTAGATTCTTACCTGTTTGATGAACCCCCACTTCAAGGGTTTCTCTTGGCGCGCCTCCGAGTCTGAGCCGCTGGTGGCCTCCTCGTCCTCGGAGCTCTGCTGCGGCAGTTTCTTCTCGTCCTGGAACGCCCCGCTGTTCACAGTCATGATGATGTTCTTGTTCTTCTGGCTCATTTTGGCGTCTTTGGTCAGCGGGAAATACGACTTCCTTCTGTCTTTTTGGTGGTGGTGGTGACGGAGGAGTGGCGCAGTGCTGGACACCGATGTGGATGACGATGTGGCTGAAGCGACTTCGCTGGGCGGTTCCCTTTGTCGCCTTTGGTGCGCTACTATCCGCTGTTGTTGCTGTTCCCCCTGAACAAAAATTGTGCAGTCGTTTAGCAAAATATTGTGTAAAACCAAAATATTTGAATGCAATGTTACCAGGTCTTTACCTGGTAATTACCTTCCTAGTTGGACCCACTTAAGCTTATCGGATACCCAAGAAATTGAATCTTTTCGGAAAGCTCCCTCTGTGATTAGTCACCCAAACTAATAAAAAATGACCCGTGCAATTGACCCGTTCAAAGGAAATGCAACTAGATCGGTTTTAATTTTTGCAAAGTTCAATAATTTCTTTATGTTTGGTGGTTGTTTTGCATGGTAGCAGAAAAGCTTATGAAGAATTTACTGTTAGAGCGTATTTATATTTTCTTCGTCTCCACTAATAATCGAATGATTGGATTTTAAGGTCATTGAATGTGTAATATCATTGTACCGATACATTCATGCACTATTACTTACTGTTGTTGTTTTCAAATTGCCTTCTCTATCAAGTTAGAACCGACGAACTAAATCTCGGGCGCCGTAATTCTGAGTACCCGTTTTACTATAATTATCGATCACAAAGGATTGTGATGATATTAAATTGGAATGGAATGTAAAGAAAAAAATGGTTTAGAATTTCTGAAAAAAGAGTTACAGGGTTCCACGGGTTTTGCCTTTCAAACAATACCTGATCGTTTGAACATAATCATAATAACAAAGGAATGAACATAATCTGTGTTCCTTGAGTTGTAGCGTGTAAATATACATTTATCGTCAGCCCGCAACTCATATTGATATTGATTGATTGATTGTTTCTAAAGTAGACACTGAACTATTAGTAAAGTCTCAATAATATAAGGTACGTTGTCACAGATCAGATTTCCATGAGATTATTCTCTTTTATTTTGTTCAATTAAACTTTTTTGTGACCGGAAAGATTTCTACGGGAGTGTTAGGTATATCTGTGTTTTGTATCTCAATTTGGAAAATTTCAACCAGATAGCTCGTGGAGTGTATTTTGCGTGCTTTTATTTTAACGTAAATTACGTTACAAGAATTTTTTTGAGCTTAACCTCGCTTCTACGCCATAAAAGGTAGATTTTTTAGTGAAAATACCACTATTGTTTCATACAAATTGGGTTTCAATGAGACAATATATCAACTTAGGAGTCCTAATTGAGTGACGATCAATTTCTTATTTCAAGTAGATATCTCAATTTCAATTACATGTATTTCAAGTTGCGTAAAAATATGTCTTTTCAAAAATTCAATTGGGCACAGCATATCATCGTAGATTGCGTTACAATAGCTCCAATCAAATGAATCTAATTCAATCAATGAAGGGCAAATCCAAAAAAATACGTTTACATATCATGAATGTATGGATCATTGAAAAGTTTTGAATGATCTTGACAAATTCCGTAGCGGAAAAGATTAAATCAAGAAGTAGCGTAAAACGTCATAATTGGTCAATTAAGAAACGAAAAAATGATACTTAATGTAATTTACGTTTGCGCATGCTTAGAACGAACTTATGAGTTGAGAGCAATGAAATAAGTACGGGTCCTAACCCGTGGATTCACTGACAATTTCATCAAAATCGGATAATAACTGTGGAAATTAAGCTCGTTACAAGGATTTTACATTGGCGCATGCGCAGTAGCTATTAATGATACAATCATGTTGAAATTGATATGGAATGATCTAATTGTCATTCCCCAACTATCATCCAAATTCGAGCGAGATCACGACTAGGGCGTGAGAAAATTATGCTTGGCAGAATTCACGTTTGCGCGTGCGCAGAGTGAGTATTGATTTGGGAGCAATAGAACTGATAGGGGACGGTCTCCTGAAAATTTCATCCAAATTGGATGAAAATTGTGGAAAATAAGCTTGTTTCACACAGACAGACTCGGAACCAAAGTTTTTCAAAATGGTCAAAAACGTAAAATGCGATTGGAAATTTTGATTTTTGGAGACCAACATTTGTTTTCTCCCGAATGTGAAAACAGTGCTTTCGTTCCCTATAGGTGGACTAGGAAGCGATAAATGTAACCTCCTAGTCAGTCATTACCTAGTCGTTTCATTGAGTTTGCTATCAAACTATTTGAAATAACTTTTCTTAGTGCCTCAGGGATGGTAAAAAGTAATAAATATTTGCATTATTAAGTAATTTACCCTTTCATTGACGGTGAAGATCTGGGGCGAAGTGGTCGGGACGCGCGTGGGACACGTCCTCCCGTTCTGCAGCGGAAGCAACTCCTCGCTCTCCCCTTCCTGAAAATCGTCGAAAACAAAAATACCGCATGAAATCCTTTGTTCCCTCGTAAGTTCGCAGGTGAGAAATGACAAAATAAAATCTGCCAACGAATCCCTCAGTTCTTATTTGGAGATTGCGGTCGATTTCCCGCGTGACGATAAGACTCTGAAGGAACTCGTGTTTTTGCGAGTTGAGAACAACTACGTGTGATAGAGGTGTGCAGACTGATGTTCGTGTTTAGGCGTAAAAAGTTCCAGTCATGCAGCATTTCATTTTCGTAAATATTATCGTACGATATTATGTTGAATTGTTTTGAAAATTGATGACTTTAAGTAAAAAGAATTTGTCATCTACCAATCATATGGCGAAAACCTTGTTCTAAAACAACTGAAACTTTGAAACTTAAATTCTAATATTGAACAAATATTTTGGATTTTTAGCTTTTTATCGGAGTTTATATCTCTTATTCGGCAAATATTAATGAAATTTAAGTACATTCTTCAGCATAAATTTCTGCATGAATTTTTCGATATTCTAGTTCATTGTTAATAAACTTTAAAAAATTAAAACTCTGCTAAAAAATATAAAATTCACGATTTTTACCTGTTTTAGCCATTTTTAGTGATTTTGCGCGCAAAATTTATAATTTGATCAATTTAATGCGCTCAAAAATGCTGGCCAACAAACTCATCCTTTCGTTTGAAAAGCTTGTTTTTTGGGCCCAAGAACGGACTTATTATCTCAATCCTAAGGATTATGGATTCGTTAAACTCTAGGATTCGCCTCAGAATATCACAAAACGGATTTCAAATAAGACAATTGTTGAACATTTAAAATTTTTTGGTGCTATTTTAATATCTTTATTTTCTACAAAAATTCGCTAAAAATCTCCACTAAAAATTAGTTTTTAATGCTTGAATACTATGGCAACAAACAAGTTTTATAGTTTTTTTCACATATTGCTTATTAACTACAAGATGATGATCTACAATATAGAATGAATTAGGACAATAACATCCCTCAGCCCCGAAGATGTCTTATAAATTGGACGAAACGTCGGCGTAAGGAAAAAACCTGATTTATTGTCCAACCCTCGAGAACCTTAACACCTAGTTTTAAGAAGAAGTGGTCGGGAACTCAACATATTGTTTTATATATATGTAATTTCCATGTACAATAAACTCTGACTTTTTTTTAGAATTATGGTGGTCATTGACGCAGAATTTCATCCTCTAAATCTATTCCATTGAACAAAAATGGTTTTGAATTGTATTTTTAGGTATAATGTTGGAAACGTGAGTTTTTCACGGAAAAGGCGTAGGAACTGGCGGTATAATCGGTATCAATGTGAAATTTTCTATAAGATTTGGTCAAGCCAGTATCGCATTTCGGCCCTCTGTGAAACGTTTTGTGATGGTACATAGATGCATGCTCTGTGAATGAGAAAACCTCCAACCCTTTTTTGACTTTCTATATGAAACAACAATTTTTGAAACCCCAAGGATAATTTGGAGAGGAACACTACGAACCTGATGTTTGCCGGAGCTTCACGAATGTCCTTCCGGACGCTGAAAAAGGAAACTGTAGGTCGAAAACCCCTGCGGCTTTTGGTGAAAAACGTGATTGATCGCTTTCCGCACTATTTATACCCAATATATAACCATCAAGATGGCCCGACCTCCCAGGCCTGATAACCCTTCTCACTAGGAGACCGGCTGATCAGCTCTCCCCCACTTTTGCTGGGATTTCCTCAGCTTCTTGTTTGTGTATTTTAAAAACTAATCTCCTCGAAGGAATCTAATCTTTATCCTTCTTTCCTGGAGACACTGAAACGGTGGTTGGCAGATTATCGGGCATGGGCGACTCGTTAACATTAGGACCCTCCCCACCTACACTCCTGCATTTCTTCTGGTCACTGTGTCTCATAGAACCGGAAGGAAACTATTATAGATTTATACCCAGAAACGACACTAATGTCGTGATGTCCATCCATTTCCTACTAATGATTCCAAAATTGTCTTAACCCCAGATTCTCGGTTGTATTTTACAAATTACAACTAATTTGATGCGCAGTTTTCATATAATTAGTTTCAATTATTACATCTCAGGACGGAAGTTAGTGAACCTTCCCCCTGATTAGCTGAGTGAGCTCAGCAAGTATCTCCTTTTCTGGAGTGAAACTCAATCCAGATCAGCTGAGTGAGGTAAATTTGTCATTCAGATAAAAAAACGGATCATATTTCATGCCTTCAAAATTCCATCTTAATAGGTTTGATAGCAAAGAAATTCGCTCCGGAGCTCTCTCAGATGATGATAGAAACTTCAATTATTTCAAATTATGTAATTATTTGATAGTTTCTCCTCCACGCATTATGAACTACCCACATATTACTACCACGTCATGCTGCTACTATACGTTTGCTGATGCGGTCCTGCAAAAATTCAAATAACCAGCCATCCTAAAGACATGAAATATGTCAAAACTGCACTTCATCAGATTTGCTATAATCCCCTTCACTTTGCTTGCACTTTATTGGTTGTATCTCCAGGCCTTTTTTTCTCTTGACCAATAGGATTCAATCTCCTTTCACCCATGACTATATAGCTGTGTCCTTTATAATGTGTGTTCAGTTATTGTTTTCTACTGATGATGACCTAACCGTCGAAATCGATTTGTAACTCTTTATTTTTCGTGGAAATACACGTTTTTCACAACTTCATCGCTAGTGATTTGGTTCATATTACATATTACCGATCATGAGAGACCTGTGGGGATGGAGAATTCGATGTTTCAGCTCTATAGGTAACGTCTCCAACTTTTCAAACACCATCTCCTCTTGTTAGAAACGTACGAAAAACTGGTAAGAATACAAATTATATTTTCCGAACTCGAAATCTCACACGGTAACCGACAGAAAAGTAATTTTTATGAAACAAAACAGCGTCTCTGTTTCCACGAAACTTCTCGGTCTCCAGGTGTCTCCATGTTTCCTACTTAGCAGTTCCCAACACCACATCCTCTTCCTCCTTGCAGTGTTGGAGCCGGTCGGCGTGGACAACGCGACACCGGCCATGGGGTAGGCGGACCCTGAAAACGACGTCCGTTATCTTTTTTTGCACTACACACGGCCCCCTCCAAGGCCGCTGGAGCTTGGGTGTGAGTCCCTTCTTCCTCGTGGGGTCAAACAGCCACACGCGATCCCCTGCCACAAACCGCGGCTGCTCGGCACGCACATCGTACCTCCTCTTGGCTTCTTCCCCGACTTTCCCAAGTGTCTCCCGTGCCAACCGGTGTGCTTCGTCCAACCTGCAGCGCAAATTGGCAGCATAGGCTGGAGCTTCCTCAGGGGTGGGCGCAGTTCCCGTTAATAGGTCCGCCGGGAGGGTGGGGGTCCTCCCACAAGTCAGCATGGCTGGCGAGAACCCAGTTGAACGATGGATGGAGGCTCTGTACGCCAGTAACGCCCAGGCTATGTGGTTATCCCAGTCCTTCTGGTGCGTGGCGACAACCTTCCTCAGCATTTCCAGCAGTGTTCGGTTAAAGCGCTCGACCGACCCGTTGCTTTGGGGCCTGAGGGGCGTCGTGCGAGTTTTGTTCACCCCCAGGATCCTCAGCGCGTTGGCAAATATTTCAGCTTCAAAATTTCGACCCTGATCCGTATGGATCTCTCTAGGAACTCCAAACCGCGACATTAGATTTTCTACTAATCCCGTGGCTACTGTTTCCGCTTGCTGGTCTGGCGTGGGAAATGCTTCCGGCCACTTGGTGAACTGGTCTACAGCCACCACCAGGTACCGGTTCCCCCGACTGGACTGCGGGAATGGCCCCATGACGTCTACGGCCACCCTTTCGAAGGGGGCTCCCACCCGATATTCTTGCAGGGGCGCTCGCTTTCCTCCCTGTCGACCTGCCTCCCTACAGGCCTGGCATGCTCTGCCGAACTCCCGCGCGTCCCGCTGTAGACCCTCCCAGCAGAAATTACGGCGCAACTCCGTGATGGTCTTCCGGGTCCCAAAGTGACCGACCTCGTGCACGGTGCGGAGTACTTCATGCCGGCACTGCCTAGGAACGATGATCTGCTTCACACTTCTGGCACCTGCCTCAGTTTCCCACAACCTCTTCAATATTCCCTCTTCCACTATCAGCCTCTCCCACATGGCCCACAGGGCTTTCGTAGTAGTCCCGTATGCGGCTACCGACTGCCAATCCGGCCGCCTTCCCTCCTGCACCCACCCTCGTACCTGTGCTACCTCCTCGTCCTTACTCTGCTCTTCCTGCCATGCAATTCCCCCTTGCACCTGCACCCGCCGCACTTCTTCGTCCTGGGCATCCTTTTCTTCCTGTCGGCTGCAGTACTTACACTCCTGACAGGGTCGTCTTGACAAACCATCGGCGTTTCCATGAGAGGCACCCTTCCTGTACTGTACTGTTAGGTTGAATGGCGCCAACGCCTCTAACCACCTTGCCATCTGTCCATCCGGTTGCTTAAAATTTCGGAGCCACTGCAAAGATGCGTGGTCAGTGCGGACTGTCAATGGTATCCCTCCATCCAACCCATAGTGCCGAAAATGTTCTAATGCGAGTTTCAGGGCTAATAACTCCTTCCGGGTAACGCAGTAGTTACGTTCTGAACGGCTTAAGCAGCGGCTGTAGTAAGCTAGGACAACTTCGGCTTCCCCTTGGCGTTGTGACAACACACCTCCCACTGCCGTGCTACTTGCATCTACATCCAGGATATATGGGACGTCTGGCTGGGCGTGGCCTAGTATTGGGGCAGTTGTGAGCGCTGTTTTTAGATCTTGAAACGCCTGCTCGCACTCGGCCGTCCAAACAAAGGCGTCCTTCTTGTTGACAACTTCGTACAAGGGGGCTGCGCGTCGTGCAAAGTCAGCTACAAAAGGTCGATAGTACGAGCAGAACTGAACGAAACCATGTACTTCTTTGGCTGATGTTGGCGTAGGCCATGTGGCTACCCGTTCCACCTTTGCTGGGTCCGTGTGTACACCTTCGCTTGAGATGACATACCCTAAGTAGGGGATACTGCGTCTGAACAGGTCACATTTTTTTGCGTTTAGTTTCAATCCATTGGCACGACACAGAAGGAATACCTCTCGTAACCAGTTCATCATTTCTGAGAACGTCGCTGCATCCACCCTCACGTCGTCCAGGTACACCCGAACGCGTCCTTTCCTCACAAGAGCGTGCAACACCCGGTTCATGGCCCGCTGGAAAGTCGCCGGCGCGTTGGTTAAGCCAAACGGCATAACTTTGAATTGCCATAGCCCACGGGGCGTACAGAATGCTGTTTTCGGCTTGTCCTCCTTTTTCACAGGTACTTGCCAGTACCCACTCTTCAAGTCCAGTGAGGAGAACCACGAACTTCCTCTTGTCGCCACCAGGAGATCATCAATGTGGGGTAGGGGGTGTGCATCTTTCCGGGTCACTTCATTCAGCTTCCTGTAGTCGATGCAAAATCGTGTTGAGCCATCTTTCTTACCCACCAGGACCACTGGGCTAGCCCAGGGGCTGCTTGAAGGTTCTATGACTCCATCACGCTCCATCTTCTGAATAAGCACATCTACCTCCTCTAGCCGGTGGACCGGGATCCTGCGTGGAGCCTGCCGAATCGGCACGTCCGGTTCTACCACAATTTCGTGTTGTACTCCCTCTATCCGTCCTAACTTATCACCTTGTGCCGAGAAAACGTCTGCAAACTCCTCAATCAGTTTGGCCACCAAATCCTGTTCTGGCTCGGCTAACCCTTCCTTCGCTCGTTGGATCAGCCCTTGCACATGCGTCGACCCTCTGCTGGTTTCTTCCCTTTTCCCCAAATCTGCCATCCCTTCCTCCTCCCCGCTGGTCTCCTGATCTTCCTCCTCTTCCTCGCCTGCTTCCTGCTCTTCTTCCTCTTCCTCGCCTGCTTCCTGCTCTTCTTCCTCTTCCTTCCCCCGTAGTTCCCGCACCAGGTTTCCTTCCTCCTCTTCCTCCGTCGTGACCTGGGCTGCCGCTGCGTCAATTTTGCACCTCACTTTAGCCAAAAAATCCATGCCAAGAATGCAGTCGTCTTTAATGTCGGCAACCCAGACCATGTGCTCCCAAGCCTTTCCTCTTCCCAACCCCACCTGGGCCACCACACGCCCTTCCACTGGGAACTCCTGGCCTGTCACCGTGCGCAGCACCATATCCCTGCCACCTTGTGCTTCCCTTGGCCCTACTGCCAGCAACCCCCGCCTTACAACTGTGACCATGGCGCCGGTATCCACTACCATTGTACAGGCCTGGCCGTTTATGTCCCCTGGCACGAGGATTGACGCTGCCGAACTTAGCCTATAGAGGGTGAACTTTCCTTTGTGCGGGGTTGTGTCCTTTTTCTTCTGGTCATAGGTCCCCCTCCCCCTACAACCGTTGCCCGTTTCCCGCCTGCTGCTGCCCCTGCTGTCCCCTGGGGCAATCTGGAGAAATGTGTCCCATCGCCTGGCAGCGGAAACACCTCACTGTGGGGCAAAATCGAGCGACGTGGCCCATTGCACTGCAACGCCAGCACTGAATGCTGTTAGTGCCTGGCCTCTGGCTAGATCCTACTGCCCGTACCTCCCCTTGGTCGCTGTCTCCTTCCTCCATTGCCCGAATTGTAGCCACGCCAAGCCCGCCACTGGCCCGGAGCAGGTTGGCTTCTGCTTGGACTGCATACTCTACTGCCCCACTCAGTGTGGTTGTGGGGTATGCCAGCACGAGTTTGCGTACCTCTACGTCTCTTAGGCCATCGTAAAACTGTTGTAAAGCCATGGCGTCAGCGGCAGCTGGCGTTGCCCCTGGTAGAGCCTTACGAGCTAGGCTCTCTACCTCTGTCGCGAATGCCATGAGCTCCTCCTTCGGTCCCTGTGCACGCCCTCTGAGCTGGGCCATGTACAAGTGCTCTCGCCCGGCGGTACCATAACGTCGTTCTAGGGCGGCTACCATCAGCTGGAACGAGGGGTCGGGGCCCAAATTGGAAACGACATCCAAGGCAGCATCGTGCAAATTGGTCAGTAGGTGCACGGCCTTATCTTCCCCTCCCCAGCCATTACTGCGACTCACCCTCTCAAACTTGGCCAAATAATTTCCCCAGTTGGAGCTGCCATCATACCGGCCGGGTTTAATTAAATTTCGAGCGTTAGGGCCTGAATTTCGAACATTTAAGTCTGAATTTTGAACGCTATCTGAATTTTGAACGTTAGAGTCCGAGTTTTGAACGTTAGGGCCTACCTGACACCGAGGTGGGTCTCTGCTGGCTCCCTGGCTGCCTGTTTCTAGCCTCCCGTGCTCACGCCACGCGCGCATTTCTCTCATCATGTTCTCATAGAAACCACGTAGTTGTCCATCCACTGCCTGCAATACCCTCCGTTGTACCTCCGCTGCTAACCCTTCTGCAGCACCGTCGTCTTCCACGTCCTCTTGTTCGCTCATTCTCAATTATCCCACTTCTGACACCACTGTTAGAAACGTACGAAAAACTGGTAAGAATACAAATTATATTTTCCGAACTCGAAATCTCACACGGTAACCGACAGAAAAGTAATTTTTATGAAACAAAACAGCGTCTCTGTTTCCACGAAACTTCTCGGTCTCCAGGTGTCTCCATGTTTCCTACTTAGCAGTTCCCAACAATATCATAAAGCATACTAGAATCTGGGATTATATACTTGTGACGGATTTCCAATAACATTTCAGAAATACCTGCACAACCCCTTGAATCCCATATCAGCTAGTACAGTTCCATGGTACCTTAACGTTGCAGAATTATATACGTCAAAAATTACTGCAAACACGTGTTGATAGAGTAATCAAACATTGATCAAATCCAGGTTAGGTTGTTCACTATGTTTAGTATTGAGGTTCACACTATTATCTTAACGATCGGTTTCTACGAAAAATAATAATGCGTATTTGTGGGAGGCATTGCCTGCGATCGCATTGATAAAACTCAGTCGTATAGATAACGAACCATTAATCTTAGTTAGTTCAAGGAGAATTCATCGAAAAGATTCCATAGGATATTACTTGCCACACACCCCGAAAGATCACTGGAACTCTCACAATATGAAATTATAATGTATTAGATTTGAACTTAATTGTTAAGTGTACCTATATTAATATACCTAAGACATTTTCTTGTGCGTCTGTCAGTAATAGTTTTACAAGGTATGTACCTAATGGAATGACATTGAATAGTCTCTTTTTTGTTACTGAAGCCATTCTTTATAAGTCCATTTCTTAGAGTATGTAGCTGAGTTGATATTTCGGGGACCCCAAGCCAATGAATCATCGAAGAAATTCCAGGTTATTTGGGAATTTTATTATTTGTTTTGTTTTCTTCTGAGATTTTATGGTGACTAATACAGTTACAGCAACCTAATAGATTTGTATGAAGTTTGAAATGCAATTTAAACTGTTACTCAAATTGTTATTGCCAGCAACTGTAGTTAAAGCACGTAGTTTCATTGTAAGTACCTTCTGAGAAAGGAAGGTACCGCTATCGGAGGTATAATGGCGTGCGTGGCCCCTGGCGTTCAACAGCTTAGTCACTCCACTCGTCCGCCCTGCGTTCCCGGTCATTGCATGACTCGGAAATTGAAGGCGCCGGCAAACCCAAACAGACTAAAACCTCGTCTCATCGTCCCGCCGTAAATTTTGCGTTTCTTTTTAAAAGATTTTAATGGCATTGCTATACGAACGTCATCCCCAAGTCATTCTCTGGAGGTTCAATCAATTTCATTCTGCGCGGTCCTCGCGTATGTCACGGTTTTATGAACTCCATTCGGAGTATTGGAGCGCATCAATAAAGATGAAAATAAAGCAAGAGCCATAAAAATAAATGTTAATAAATCACTCACTGACCTGAGTCATAACATATGGAGTTTATAAGTTGGTTTTACGACCCTATATTAAAATTAGTTTTTTCTGAGTTTACCGCCATTCTTAATTTTTATGTATCCTCGAGAATGCTTAATTTCCAAGTATTTTGATTGATCTAAGTTTTACATAAAATGGTTTCTTGATAAAGGTCAGGCTTAGTAATAATACGGTTTTCTTAAAACTTATAAAGCTTAAGAAAGTTAAACAAACGCAAAACACGAGTAAAATGATGAACGGTACAGTAGATTGTAGATTCGAAGTTGGGATGCCTTTGATAGCAACGAAAGTAAAATTGATAAGGATAACATTCGTGTTTTTATCATTAGATAAAGGTGTTCCATGTGATAATATTTAAATATGGATTTCTCAGTTTAATATGACTGAAAGTCTGGCGATTGAAGAATAGTGTCTTATTAAAGCGAATAATGTCAACGTGTTATAAGATCCAAGTTCAGCAGATTGGTTCTGTGACAACCAAGTAGTACCAGTGTTGTTCGCCTTTCTTTTGTGGACATATTGTCCTTTGAAATTTTAACTTCCAGTCGGTTTGTGCATTTCAGTGGTTTTCAAACTCCTGTCCGCAAATCTTCGAGATTCTCAATCCCAAACCTTTGATCTGGCCCCGGTCCAATTTTCAGTGATTTTTCTATTCATCCCAAAGATAGTCCTGGCGTTGGCAGCATCGGTAACTACAGTTTTCGCAGTCCCAAGGATCTTAGATCGTGCAAACTTCAACGCTCCTTATATTCTCGTTTATACATTTTAACTCATTCATACTATACACGAAGCTTACGTGTTTCAATTTTGCAGGTACGTTTATCATTTCAACTCAAGAGTTTCACAATGAGATATACTCAGCCTTAATCACATTACATTCCTGGGAAGTTACAGTGGAGTCCTGTACACCTGTTTACAAAGTATTTACAATGTAATTATTACAAATAGTAGGGATATTCGTGGTCGGAGAGTTTAAGACGTCATAACGTGTTAAATGTGCTAAACTTCGAAAACAACCGTCGTAAAAATCCAGACTTTACCACGATAAGATGTGTTATAGAAAACACAGTCTGGGGTCTGCTTAACGAATCGAGATCATGTTAAGTGTCGTATCAATACAAAATGGCAGAAAGTCAACATCTGATTTTCATGTTTTGCCTACAAAGAAGCTAGGTCGGATACGTAATTTTCGTGTACCCTAAATATTTGAAGTTCGTTTTGTTTTCCAATTGGTTAGTTTTCGTTGCCTAGTTACTTCAGTGACCAATGAAAAAACGCGGAAAGTGAAAACAACTAGATTGAACTGGGTAAAAGTGGAAACGGCATTGTTACTTCAACAGGTTTATACAGTAGTTTAAGCGTTGAGTGAGGTTTAAACCGGTTTTGTACCTCCGTATTTATCTGAAATAGTTATGAACTATACTTCCTACTATTTGGTCAATATCGCTTCCATGACGCAATGCAGTTGGTCCCTTACTGGATAATTTCCCAACTACTTATTCTAATTTTCAACGAAATCCTTGTCCTCTACTTTTTTTTTCCCACGAAGGCATTGACGTACACCGCAAAAATGTATATATTATGACTCGTCACCAGATTGAGCTCTTCGCGAAATACAGAAAAAATAAGGGAAAAAAGTGTTTATCTACGGTTGGGACAAAAAAGAAAACGCTGAGCGGATGTTTAGCATTCAATGGCTTTGCGTCAACGTGTTGGTGTTGATAGCTTCTATCGCTGGATGGAAGCTCGCGTGGATGGGAACTTTTGCAAGGTTGATAAAACCTCGACTGTGAGGTTTCGCACAAATATTTATGTAGAAAACTTTATATTTTTGGGTATACATGGAATTTCATATACAAATGTTATCGCCTACTTTTTTTCTATAGGTGAATTTTGAAAACAACAAGCTATGCGATGGAGGTTTAAAACATTTTAGTAGTTACTGTTTCTAACAGTCTCATTGGCGCAGCATGATCTGATGAGCAAATTTTTATATCAAGGAATAATAGAGTTTATCTATGCTCAGGACTCCATGAATCAAGATTTTATATTTTACATTTTCGTCTGAAATTTGAGCACTTTGCATATGATCATGTATAACAATCAAATTAGTAGCACGCACGAAAGTACTATCCTCAATTGAATTCAGCTATAAGATAGGTGTGTCTACACCAATTACAATACATTGGGTAGTTTTGCCTTCTTTAGGACGTCCCTCTGAAGCTAGGCTTTGTCTATAGAGGGACGACCTATTGGAATTGATCCAGGGGACAGCCCAGGCATGAGAAAAAACCAATAACCGCATACAAATCCGTTTCAGACCGAATAATTAATTAATTAATAACCGAAAATTAATTATTATTCTCGTCAGATTTTCGTGATCTTTAATATATATATATATATTACGAATTTGGTCTAGTTTTGACAAATATGTCAGGAGTTTCAAATTTCATGGCGGAAGGGGGAGAATGGAGGGGGTAATAGCGATGAATCGTGATATTTTTACTGTTAACTTGATTTCTGTGAAACCTTTTATTATTTGTTCGATCCAGAAATCTTATTAAATTTCGATTTAAATCTTATATTAATTCTCGCCAAAATTATGTACAATCCGTTCATTACAGTCGTCCCTGTAATGTATGTAAGTATGCAAGTATGTTTTTATGTTTTAGCAAGTATGCTGTTGCAAATGTGTCGAAACTAAGGTTCTTATGTCCCATCTCCCCATAAGACCAAAATCTGAATTTGGTATCATTGATGGATTAGACATCTTGAACTAAGCAGTCTTCTAGTGAAGTCACTCCATCACACGAGAAATCGTACTTCTTTTGATTAATTGTTGTTTATTTGTAATCATAAAGTTATTAATGATATCCCATAGGAGAGCAGGTGGCTTGAAAATAATCATTTCATTTTATTTTCGACCGGAACTTCCAGTTTATGATGAAATAGGATCGCTCAGAACCGGTTTGCGGCGTTCGCATTCGCGAAAGCATCCGGCCAGCGTGCCAAACCCCGATGTTATTCTGCCCCGCCAAAATAGATTTAACCCTCCGCGCGTATGTGCGAATTTCATCACCCGCGAGGTCGTTAAGATGGGTTTTGGAGGATTTATTTTTTTTGGTCTTTCGGGATTCGCGTTGAAATAGACTCAGTAGTGTAAAGGTCGTGTCATTTCAAGGTACCCGACACCTTTTACCGGAACGCGGAAAAAGCCGATCGACCGAAAATAATATTGGCAGAAGCCTATTGAGTATGCATTGTATTTGTTTGTTCACTCGTTCAGGGTCATCAGTCTTATTTGGGTGTGCTGATATGCCAAAACGCAGCCCCTGTTTTAAAACAACAAACAATTACTGAACTTGGACGTACAAGTACGCGTGTATTGGTTTCACTGTCTATATTCACATTTATTCATTATCATTTTCTGATTGCGATTTCATTTGAGTGATCCAAATTTACATTACAGTTCTTTGACTTATGTACGAGTATTTATAACTAGCTGGTTCACCCGTGCGTTGCAGAGGTTGACTTGAATCGGGGTTTGCTGTCTTGGACGAGAGAAACAACACGCTTCGTCCACTGCGTGAATGTGGATAGTGGCAAATCTGTGACTGGTCACCATTGAATTTCATTGCACCCATATCAATTATAGCTACTGCGCATGCGCATACGTTAATCCTCCCAACACTCGTAACTCTATCATCTATTTTCAAATTCGGTCTGATTTGTATGGTGGTTGGAGGCAGACACACGGTTACCCATGAATTGATTTACACCCATATTAATGTGTTATCACCTGTTTTTACCTTTATAACAACACAAAGGGCCACAGAAAAGTAAATTAATCATCGAAAAAATGTTAGATTCATCTGTACGACCCGGTGAAATCTTTGAGTGCATGATTTTTTTAGTTTTGCCGGGCCAGTAAATAGAATTTCAACGTAGCATTTCGTTAAAATGTGATTACTACGAACCTTTTAAATGAAGATTCATCAGACGGTCGCCAGTTTACCGAAATATCGTTGTTTTTTGAGGGAAAATATGAATATTCGAGCTCTTACTTCCGGACAAAAGGAACTGGCAAAGGAAAAATCTGCACAAACGTGCAAACAAAACGCAAAGTGCGCTCATTGTTGATGAATCTCATATTGGTTCACGTTTATATCACGTGAACTAGAGAATCTGACTGTTAAATCAGCCCCAGGTGAACAATGGGACTGTTGCGAAGTGGAATTAAAAAATGTACACGTTAGCAAATAATCAGGACACCATCGCGAAAATGGCTTATAAACTCTGTACGTTATTGCTGCCTAGGTAACAACTTGAGATGAAATTGTTTTCAATTTGGCTATAAATTGGACTGTTTTTAAAATTTTGTAATAGATTCTTTTATTTCTGCTCATAGAATTGCACATTTTTGTTTGGTTTGGTATTGTTGAAATTTACTGTCTACCTGAATACTGTTGACCTACTCTAATTCATTGTACATTTAGACAGATTTGCTCTCAGGAAAAAAAATTACTCGTTTCCTTCCTTATTAGTTGTTCTACTTGCACTTTTATTGAATTTCTACCGAATTAAACATTTTGAACATTAACACGACTTTGAATCTCGCACATATGTTGTGCCTTTTTTGGTTTTCGCTAGATTTGTGAAAATGGAAAATTACTATTGCTAATAATTAGGAAATGGTTACTACTGAATCGTCAAATGCAACTAGTTTTTTCGGAAGATGTTGCTGTTACGCTTTTTAGTACCTATGAGATGATACATTTTTCTGTTTAATGTAGACCTTATACGATATTAAAGTACGAAATTAATTTATTCCCGATCGTATGTTGACTGAAATAAAATTTATCGATTATATTGATCAAAATTGTTACCAATAATGGATTAAATTATTTATTGATGGCCTCATGACCTCATTCAAGATAACTACCCTTCTTTCCATTTTAAGCGAGAAAAAAGGAAAATATAAGAAAATAATAGAATTATTAAACATCAGAACATACAATCATGAATAAATGTTCAAATTAATAATTGAAATGAAGAAATATAATTTATGATAATGAAACTCAATGCATTATGAAAAGTTAAGCTAGTGATTTTATCTTTTAAACTCGAGAACTTTTACGTGCGAAGTAAATCCACACTAAAAGCATTTTTAAATGCCCTAATTATTCATAAATAATATTTATTTCATTCGTTTGTGATCGTTTGAATCATTTGACGACTGTCGATTTCAGATGTTCTACGTACTGTCCAGTACCCGCCTATTTCTCTTTTCCATGTACATATAATGCAGTAAAATTAGACATGGAAAGGAGGTGTACGCTACATCGAATCAGTAACGGGTTATTTTCTTTTTGATATGTTATTTATGATGAATGGGAATGTTGAATTCAAGTTTTAGACATCGGAGGATGACCGCGTCATTTTCAAAAAATCAAGAAAACCTCGAAAATGTTCACCTTTTTTCAGTTTTTGTCAATTTTTACCTAGAAGGATTGGATTTTCATCAATAAACGTTTATAATTTATAAAGTGCATGGATTTTGGAATAATTTAAGACCGTAACGGTTATTGTAGGATATGTAGTTTCGGAGATACAGTATTTCAAAATTTGGCAAATTTGGTTGGATTTAATATTCCTCCTCCATCATAAGTAACATACCAGATTTGACTGAACTAATAGTAGGAATTCAGGAAATGGTTGAAGATTTATTACAGCCGCGTTTCCCATGACCTCATTCTTGTCCGAAAAGTTCACAATCCAGAAGAAAACTGTTGCTTGCGAAACTGTTGTTGTTTGTCTCAACAAACCAAAACTATCATCAAGGTTTTCGGAAGCCTTCATCCGAAGTGGTTTGTAAGAGAACTCTTACAAAATCCCTTCAGCAGTTACAAAAATGATTAAATATTGTAGCGAATTTTCGTAGAAAATGAAGCTATTTCAATGGCTCCAAAATATTCAGCTAAGAAATATGTACATTTAATAATTTATAGCAGTTTTTTTGTAGTTTTTAGTGATATTTTTCAGCATATTTTTCGAAATTTGACTAAATTTTTTAGCTCTAAAACTGCTGCCCAACGATCTCAACCATTCTTTTGGAAATGCTCCATTTTTCGGAGACGGAACGCATTTTTTATCTCAGTCCAAAGGAGTGATAGGTTCTTATCATCTGGAATGACGTATATATTGAAAATTTTATTTTGACAATTTTCGGAGCCATTTTAATAGTTCAATTTTTTTGCGAAAATTTGTTTATAACCTATTGCAGCTTTGGACGCAGAGTTCACGGAATTTATAAGTACCTATCATTTATCTTTATTATTTACGTGAATGTTGAAACCAATGTAATGAAACTCAACTTTTTTCACTATTTATCGTTTATTTCTAAAACCGTTGGGAGTAATATGGATATGTCGTTAGACTATCACGTGAGGATGTGAGGTTTCTACTGATTTGATTTGCAAATTAATATTTCTTCAGTGAGGTAGACCGTTTGTGAATAATTAATTCTCCATCCACATCTACATTCACTGAGCGAAGATATATTTGATGCGCTTTTATTTACATACCGCATCGCGTATATAATTTTTTGTGATCACGTGTTATTCAGGAATTTCTGAGTACCGTATTATATAACGCGTTACCGGCGTTACTTATCTGAGAGAGACTAACGTGTCTTTAACCTCACCCTAACGTACCTAAGATTACGTGATCTTAAAGGGACGTTAGTAACGTCGCACTTTAGAATGGCTCACGACACCTAAAGGCACACGACACCAGCCTAACCTTCCTGTAAATGTAACCCTTCTGGTCACCTCTGAGTTACTCGAATACTGGTGAAGTAAATAATGATAGTTTTTCTTTTCAAATGCCTCATTACCATCTAATCATGTTGATGTAGCGGGTAGGTTTTTGAACATCCCTCAAATTTGTTTATTTTACGTTTCAAGTCGCGTTGACACCGAATCTGCTATTTGGTCCTCCTCCGCCGTCTAGCTTTACTAGCCTTCAACTCTATCGAAAAAAATCCGTTCTTTTGCACACAGGCTTTATTTGATCGATTAGAGCCTTGTTTTTACTATTATTTCGCATATTTTAAATAAGTAGCTAAATTTCTTATAAGTAGCGACTAAACCGAGGTGTTTTCCACTTGAGGCTTACTATATTTGCGTTAAATTCATGCCCTGTTTCGAATTGAAACCCAAAAACGAGAAATTTGTTCCAAAACTAACATGAAATTCGAATTTTTGATTGAAAATCGGCGTTTTATGAATTTCTTCAGTGTTATAATTTATTACATAAGTCATTGCCGATAAAGCTTCCCACACACGGACACCTGAACCTGCTAATTGTTCGGAAATGACAAATTATGGCCGTACATTATTGGAGTCAGGGAGAGAACGTTTCGGATTTTATAGCCACTCGTTGATTACGTTGGCAGCAATAACTTTTTGAAACTAACTGGATAACGAACTAACCTGTTAGAACTGAAAATCATTCGTTTTTTATGTCAGCTGCGACCCTCGACGGCACTGCACCACTGACTAGAACAAATCACCAACTAAACTAATCGTTTCTAACAACATGAACACGAGCCTTACTGTTTGTGGGGTACCAAACCTACATTAGTGAAAGTTGCGAAAAACTGAAGCGTTTTCCGACTAGGCTGTTGTGCAAACAACTTCTGAAGCAATTAGTAGAAGGACTTGGGAATTCTTCGCGAATCCGCCTTCTTTGAAAGATGTTTTGGTGAAAAATCGCGATTTCTGAGGTTATGAAATGTGTTTTGGAAAGTTTTGCCGATTTTTATTCCATTATCTGAAAGGTCTTGTCGGGACCTTTCCAAAAAGGTGAAATATAGAGGGTATTGGATGACTGGAAGTGGCTGAAACAGCGTTGTAAAGACAGCTGAAGACTTGCAGGATGGGTGGGGTTCAACGCCATCTATGATTTCTAGTCAGTAAAAAAGGAAAAAAAGGAGTTTTGGGTAGGAAATTTTGAGAGTTTTAGAACCAGTCTCTTACATCAACAATGAGAAATCCCAAAAACGCGAAAGTTGACTATTTTGAATATTAATATATGGACACAAAATCGGAAAACACAAAGTATTTTGGATTCATTGGATTAGCACTTCAGATGTTTCATTTTCGAAAAATTAGGAAGATTTCAATTTTTGTGGTTTTGTGAGAATATAAATAGATTGAACACAGCTAGATCCTAACAACAAAATGTCTGCCAAATTGTTTCCTCACATAGACATATAAATTTAGTTCAAAGAACCAATTATGACCAAATCAATGTCAGTGTCTGAAATTCATGGTTGCGCAAGCGCACAGGCAATAAATTTATAAGAAACCATCTAGGAGCTAACCCACACAATTCATGAAATTGCATCAAAATCGGTCCATTAGTCTCGGAATTTCACGTAGGTATTGCTACCAATTTTAGTTTTGCACATGCGCAATAGTTATTACCCAATCAATCGCGATAAAATTCATACGAAACCTTCTTGATACATATACACAATTACCCTCCGAATTTGAACAAAATCGGACGGATAGATCGTAAGAAATCAACGTTATAGGAAATGCATGTTTGCGCATGCGTACATTATTGATCAAATGACTGAAATTTATAGGGAACCATCTAGGGGCTAGCCCACACAATCCCTGAAAACTTTGTCAAAGTCCGAGCGTGTTGAGGAATTGGTACAGACAGACACGGAATCAAAATTTATGGAAGCTTTGAAACGAACAAAACAAGTCGAAATTTTGATTTTGGAGGGCCACAATTTTTCATCCCACCCACTACATCAGATGCAATCGAAGAAATGAACCTAGAAGACTATTTTACACATTCCCAACAGAGGAACGTCATTTTAGAACATTACTGTGTATTCTTGCATGTAAAAATACGTGGATAATACTCAATAACAAGCCGCACTTTTGCCTTTCCACTCACTAAAGTTTTGAGGATAATTTTTTTTGTTAATTTTTCTCTTGCACTGATGATTTTCAAGGTACTGTATTGACCTCTTATTCTGTTTTTAGTTAGCCTTGATGCGTTTCATTTTCATTGTTCATGTGTTGACGCTTATGCTTGTGTGTTTTGCATCCTGAAGTTCTCAGAGCTTTCTGGATTTTTGTTTTGTTGCTGAATAAGGCCATGACTGAGGGCCGAAACCGGTTCTCAATAAATTTGACGATCGGAAGTTTTTTCATCTTCAATCCCCACATCCCTCCTGGGACTAAGCCGCAGAAATTGCCGCCTAAGTTTATGATAAATTAGTTTCTTAATCGGAGTTGTTTGTAGGTATATATTAAATAGTGTCTATGGCTGATTCTGTTAGATAATAGTGTTGTGTGATAATGTCGAAGCCAAAACTGTTTTCCTGATATTAAGCTAAAACCACGAGCTGATTTTATCCTGGAGTTGTTGAGGGTGAGAAAGAAAGATCAGCTTCTCGTATTACTTAATTAGCTAAGCGCTTTCGCCTTTATTGGCCTCTCGTCAGAGCTCTATCTAAGTCTTTTTATTGATATCAGTGATTAGGGGGACCCATCCTCTTGTCTTAGTTGTAAATTCGTTGCTTCTATACCTTTTAACATGTTGTTGAAGGTAGGGGGGGTTTAATTTTAGTTTTAAATTAATAAAATATGCAAGATCTTGGACCAAGCACTTATCGTCAAGTGCTCAAAACCCACTATCCCACATACGAGCTGATTTTCGTAGATCGAAGTGCCGGCTATGAGATGTACATTGATGTATCGATTTGTTGGGCAGCTGCGGTTGTGCGTGCCAGGTGGAGAGATTGAGCGAAAGGTTTCTCGTTGCTGGAAGGTTCTAGAACGATCCATGTCTTCCCCGTGCCGGATTGCCTTGCACCGAGCAGATATTGACTGCCAACTGTCTTCCCACGCGTAGGTCTTCTGCTCTCCCTCGACGAAATTCCACCCGGTGTAATGACATACGCGCTTCGCAAGATCTGCGGTTCATCCTTATCTTGCTATACCACAGAAAAACATCATTAGGTACCTCTTCGAAAGCTTACGTTACATTCTTGTTGCACTGCATCATCACATAATGCAAATACCGCGAAAAAGTCTGCTAAGTTGTGCTGCTCAACAAATAGTTCATCTAGAAAGTAACTTAGAGTGGCCAATCTGTCGCAGTCTGCAACTTATAGATTCTCATCTTTTGAAACCACTTTTTTTAACCAATTGTCATTTATAAATCTCGACCTTAAAATCACTAAAAGTCAATTTTCAACAATTATTACATATATTTATGGATGTAGCGATTCAAATCCTCTTTTAGTATCCCCATTAAAAAACGTAGCCCCACAAGTTGAATATGTTAAGTAGTTGTTCCACGACAGCATTCAGCCATTGAATCATTTTGTCTATTGGTGACTCTCAGAATTTCGTGCATGTAAACTGGTCCGATTTCGTCGGGGGAAACATGTCTTCTCAATTTATTCTAGCTGCTGCTCAAAAAATGATTTTTTCATTGAGAATAGTTTCATTTCAAATGTGTATTTATGTGTTCCTTCGAAAGTCCAGTTTCATATTACACAACTCTTGCGACGTTAATTCGTCTAGAGTGCCGAAGTTTTTCCTTGTTGATAACGAGAAAATGGGGTGCGCCTATCGCAAATTACCTTATAGTTCACTGGGTTTCAATAATTTCGGTGCCTCGTGGAATACTTGAGCACAATTTTTGAGTAGGTATTGCTTCAGATACCATACTTTTATGATATTTCATCATCATGAGCAACTTGAGCAAAATAATGGTTCATTTTGTTGTGGCTGCATTACTTCTTGAATACACATACGCCAATACCACAATATATTTACGGTATCAAACCGTTTATCATTGAAACATAAAGACGATTCAAGAATCGATCCTGGGATGTTGACATTGGAACTAATTCCCGTTATCTCCACCTACCTCTTCTACCTTTGAAATTACTTCAAAATCTATTAAAGTTCACACATGGATCAGTGTGAAACAGCCATATATGATAAAACAGAACCGCGCTACTTGCTACTGTTGAAGAGAACATTGTTTTCTAACTGGTTTCTTAAAATAGGCCAGTTTTCATCTCTATACTTCCGGAAAACGCAACGCTCACTATATTTAATATGTGATGCGTGATGCACACTTGATTCTGGCATGGCGTTGTTCAAACTTGGATTCACAATAGAAATGAATGAATGAATACATTCAGAATCCCAAAATATAATAGTTAAGTTCTTTACGAACGCTCTTTATTGATACGAACTTTGATACGTACCTGCAACATTCGATATAATCGAATGAAAGTTACCCTGATAAGGAATGCTACTTGACTGTTAGATTCTCTCTATAGATGTGGTTGCGTTCGTGTTACGTAAGTACCTACTAATTATCTTCAAAGCCGTCCAGCTTTCTTTTGTTATTGCAAAATGACGGTAATGCTGTTTGTCCTTCTTCTTGCATCTCACGTTCTCATAGATGTTGATTATAAGTACGAGATCAATTTGTCACGGGTTACTCCATTCCTGTGATTAGTGACGTGACGTCCATCAGCATGTCTTCGATTCTGGTGTCAAATCAATGTGATGCATATTCATAAAGTATCTTCTTTAATAGATAATATGAAATCTGAAGTGTCGGATGTTGCAGGCGGTATCCACAAACGTCCCATACAGAAGTGACGATGCCTCTTCCTGCTGACGTCAACTTTGACCTTCCGACCGAACCTGTTAATTCGAATCACACAATCGATTCTCCCCCTCGCTTTCCCGGTCTAATTTCAGCTTGGATCAACAAATTTAGAATTACAATTTTCGAAATGTTCTTATATATATGGGTTTGTGTGAGTGTGTGTGTTTGTTTCATTCCAGACCATACATTTCCTTATGATTGAGATAGAAAGTGCGCTTCTTCGCCGAAAAATCGAGCATTCCGAACGGAAGATGAGTTCGTTGACCACTTGTTGAGCACAAAGTGCTAAATTTTCGAAATGTGCCTTAAAAATCAGAAAGCGAAAAATAAAATTGCAAAAATAACAAAAATTTATATTTTTTCAGTTGAACATGCCTCAGAAAAAGTTCAATATTACTAAGTAGAAGGGGAAAAATAGAGAAAAAGTAATAATTCCCACAAACTTGTGCTGAAAAATGTACTTAAATTTCATTAAAATGTGCTAAAAACAAAAAAATCGAGATTCTAAAAATGTATAGCCGACTAATATTGTTTCACCAGTATTTATTACTTAATAATTTCCGGGCTCTCAAAGTATTCAAATTTTAAGACGAAATATTAGGACGAATATGTCGAGAAAAACTAAGAAAATTCGCTCATTTGGTCATGCTGCCTGGAACCTTATTTCTTTTAAGCCGCACCTCTACCAGAGGGGTCATTAGTGGCGCAGTAATTATTATTTTAATTATTATATTTTTTTTGTAAATGAGTTTAATTAACTTAACTCTCTCTCTCTTTCTCTCTCTCTCTCTCTTACCTAATTCACCTATTATCCTCGATAATTCTGAACTACCTGGATCTACCTTGTTAAAACAAAGCTCTCTTTCCAAAAAAGTTACGATATATATATATATATATATATATATATATATATAGAGTTATGATATATATACATTCATATTTGTCGTTAGTTAGCTCATTAATTAGAACTTACAGGCCTCTGAAGACTAATTACGAAACTCGTGGACGGTGCACGTGGTTTTACGAATTTAAGGTGTCCTTTTCCTGACAATCCAGTTTTTTGTTTTTTTAACTAATTCAGCGACGATGCGGATTGGATTAGACGAAACAATGAGCTCATTACGGATAATGCGCGGATAATGCTCGATACCCAGCTCGAATTGGGGAACAGCCATGATCTTTCGAGAAAATGAAATTAAAACGCACATCACTACATTTTATTAACAATTTAGTTTTTCGCGACTTTTCGTAAAAAAATGAAGCTATTGCAATGGCTCGGAAAATTAAAAAAATAAAAATAAATAAATAAAGTAAATAAAAAATCATTCTTTGAAATCCGTTTTGATACATTCTGAAACGAACCCTAGAGTTTACCACTTTTTCATATATTTATATATGAACGAGAGTTTTTTAGGGTAGTAACCAAGCTAGTCTTGTGGTTAAATGTAGTTTTTTTAATGCGCGTGCGTGTGTGTGTGTGTGTGTGTGTGTGTGTGTGTGTGTGTGTGTGTGTGTGTGTGTGTGTGTGTGTGTGTGTGTGTGTGTGTGTGTGTGTGTGTGTGTGTAAAAATTACTTGATTAAGAACCCTAAGTTTAAGATAAATATATAGAATAATAAGTTACAATTTGAAATATATATTCATGTTGTATAATTATATATAAAACAACTACTGTAACTAAAATCATTGTACTAGTATTTAAATCGTATGATGCAAATCAAATTAATAAATTATTATTTATATACTGTTAATACTTACAAAAATAACATACACCCCACCCGCGCGACTATGTTCTAGTCTTGGGTGGTAAATTAAAAATTGTAAAAAAGGAAGTTGTAAATAAAGAGTTTATTCAGCTATTCAGTGCGTGTGTGTGTATGTGTGTGTGTGTCTAGATAATATAACTGAATTTAAGCTTTAAAATTTTCTAAGTGATAGGGTTTGAGAAATTCAACTTTGCGCTACGTGCTATGTGAAATTTTATTGGCCGCAATCTTTATTGTCTCCGACGATCTCGCGAAGTTGCCGGATGATAAAACGCGGTGTGTCCCGCGAGGCTGTGCGATTTTTTTTTAAACTGAATTCAAAACCATTTCGATCAGCCTTGAAGTTTTCAAAAAAAAAAAAAAAATAGATTTGACTTTCCGTTGGAAAGTCGTGTTCTTGGCGGAGTCTTGAATTCGTGGACTTTTGTGTGTGGAATCGTAACATTTTATGCGAAGTTGTCGAAGAAAATGAAACTATTGCAACGACTTTGAAATTAGTATAAAATCAAATTGTCGAAATTCTTCATAAAAATCCCCTTAAGGAACTTTATTGAACGAGTTTTGAATTTCGACTATTTTTAATGCTCAAATCAAATACAACAGAAGGAAAGATGAATCCATAGTACGGCACGTCTTGTGCCCCGAAAAGCTCAAAAATTCAATAATAAATACTCGAATTTCATTTCATTTCAAAATCATGTATTCAAAATATATACAAATTACGGAATTAGAAAGAATTAACATAATACTTCCAAGTTTAAATGAACATTTTAATCAAATTAGAATATCAAGATTTTTCAAAATTGGACAACCTTCTATTAGACAAACGGGCTTTATTTATTATGGATAATTGTACATTTTAGCGAATTTTTGTAGAAAATTGAGCTGTCGCAATGGCTCCAAAAATTTTAAAATCAAAATTTTCGAAATTTTCTTCATTGAAATCCGATTTGAGGCTTTATGAAACGAATCCCAGAGCTTTGATATATATATATATATATATATATATATATATATATATATATATATATATATATATATATATATATATATATATATGTGTGTGTGTGTGTGTGTGTGTGTGTGGGTTTGTGTGTGCACGCGTGCGTGTCCTTCCAGACGATAATTAGGATTGAGATAAAAAATCAAGCTTTCCATACGAAACACGAGTTCGTGGGCCAGCATTTTTTTGCACATTAAATTGATCAAATTTAAAAAAATTTCTGTAAAATCACTAAAAATTGCAAAAAGAAAAAAGGCTAAAAACCGCTAAATTTATATTTTTTAGCAGGAAATTGCTCAAATAAAGTTTATTAACTATAAAATAGAACATTAAAAAATTTATGTACAAAATTATGCTGAAAAATGTACTTGAATTTCATTAAAATGTGCTAAAAAATCTATAAAAACTGCAAAAAAGTTAAAAATCCAAAATCTCTTTTTGAATCGCAGAATATTATTTAGAACGAGTTTTTTGCCATAAAAATTGGTAGTTACTAATTTTTTCCCCTCAAAGTCCTTAATTTTCAAAACTGATGTAACATAATATAGTGGGATAATTTAGGAAAATTCGCTCGTACGGTCATGCTGCATGACTTGAACTTATTATGGTACTGGTACGTATTTGCTCTTGGTCCAGTTTGCATTATTTCTTTAATTCCCTCGACAGAGCAAATTAATCAAGAATTATAAGTTAGAAATCGTTGATGTATTGCACTTAGATGTTTGATTTTGGATTAATTGTTTATTTCATAATTATATAAGGGCAACTAATTACTCTTAGAACATAATATTGTTACTGTAATATTATTAAGAGGGTTAATATTATTAAAATTAAATTTTTGAATCCATTGATTGCTCTGGCTTATTTTCTGTAAAAATTCACCAAACAATCGAATAAAAATAAAAATTTGAACAAATAATTAAAAATTTACTCATTTGAATCAGGTTGTATAGATTCAAATAATTCGTTTCACGATTGGTTGTTTTGGGAGATTTGGAGACCAAACAGAATCGAATAAAAATTGAAAATTTGAACAAATAATTAAAAATTTACTGAATTGAATCAGGTTGTATAAATTCAAATTCGTTTCACGATTGGGAGTTTCGGGAGTTTATCCGTTTCTTGATATTTGAAAAAGTCAACTCAGTTTGGGATGTTGAGGCCAAAGACCGAATTGAAAAAATTTCAAAATTATTGAATCACCCGCGTTTCTGGATTGTTATGTCAATGTATTGGTGCGGAAATAATGAAAAATATAATCAAATAATGATAATTATAACAAAATAATAAGAAATCGTATTATTAAAATGTATCAAATGGAAAATGTATCATTAGAATATTTTAAAAAAATCCATTATTTTCTATAAAAATTCACCAAACAGAATCGAATAAAAATTGAAAATTTGAACAAATAATTAAAAATTCACTCATTTGAAACAGGTTGTATAGATTCAAATTATTCTTTTCACGATGGGAGTTTTGGGAGATTTGGAGACCAAACAGAATCGAATAAAAATAAAAATTTGAACAAATAATTGAAAATTTACTCATTTGAATAAGGTTGTATAGGTTCAAATTGGTTTCACGATTGGGAGTTTTGGGAGTCAACTATCCGTTTTTGATTTTTGAAAAAGTCAACTCAGTTTGGGATGTTGAGGCCAAAAATCGGATTGAAAAATTATTAAATTTATTGAATCACCCGCGTTTCTGGATTGTTATTATGTCAATTTGGTGCGGAAATAATGAAAAATACAAGAAAATAATGATAATTATAACAAAATAATAAGAAATCGTATTATTAAAATGTATCAAATGGAAAATGTATCATTAGAATATTTAAAAAAACTTAATATCTTCTATACAAATTCACCAAACAATCGAATAAAAATTTGAACAAATAATTGAAAATTTACTCATTTGAATAAGGTTGTATAGGTTCAAATTGGTTTCACGATTGGGAGTTTTGGGAGTCAACTATCCGTTTTTGATTTTTGAAAAAGTCAACTCAGTTTGGGATGTTGAGGCCAAAAATCGGATTGAAAAATTATTAAATTTATTGAATCACCCGCGTTTCTGAATTGCCATTATGTCAATTTGGTGTGGAAATAATGAAAAATAAAAGGAAATAATGGTAATTATAACAAATTATTAGGAAAACAGGCTGTTTAATATGATTTTAGGTACTTACGGGGCATTTCTTGTAGGTCGGCCGCATCTTGGAAGGTACTTTCAGGTCACCGGTTGTTTGTAAACACTGGGGTGTGGAAAACAAACAATTAAAAAACTAATTATCGAAAACGTGATGTTTTTTGAAAATCACTCGCGTTTTACGTAGGCGGTTTTTTCAACTTGATATCAAAATCGCTAAGGTCTGATCACTCGGGAACCCGGTCAAGTATTGAGGTAGGGGTGCCGGCGACCCATGGGTTTTTAATATATAGGCTCCGCCCCCATGGAGCTACTCGCTGTTCGGAAAACATCAGGGGGGTTTTTTCCCGCGAAGCGGCGCCGCGGCCGGGGGCTCGTCCCGCCAGCTGAGTTCCTCCCCTCCCCCTTTTCCGCGGGCGCCGCCGCTTGCCGTCTCTTCGCCGCCCCTCCTCGTCTCTTCGTAACCGCGACCCGTTTCTTTATCCATCCTCCCTCCCCGTCGCTTCGCCTCCTCCCGTCGCTTCGTATTCAACAAGTCTGCGGGTGCGGTGGGTTGAGGTTCGTCGCCTCGCCCTCCCGCGCTCGTGCCGGATGACGTCGCCCAACCCGTTTCTTGCAAATGCGATTCTCCGTTTCATCTTCCGTCTCCTTCAGTTCTTTCTAATTAAAGCAGCTTTTCCTCCGCTCCCACTTCTGAAACACAGAAACAAATCATTTGAATCAATTTGAGCAGAATTTGTATAAAAATGTGTTTATGTAGCATTTCCAGACCTAATGCAACCTTTTCCAGACAAAATTATACCTTTTCCAAACCAAATCAAACGTTATCCAACCCAAATTAAACCTTTTCCAAACCAAATTAAACGTTATTCATACCAAATCAAACCTTTTCCAAACCAAGTAATTAAACTTTTTTTTTTTCAACTAAAAACTCAAAATGACCAGCATGAATAATATCAACTACCTGAGAATGTGTTATGGACATTTTTGTGTATGGTGACATACATGACATGACATACTCAAATATTTTGAATAAATTTGGCAGAGTTTGCTGAAAAAATTGTTTATATAGCATTTTCAGACCAAATTAAACTTTATCCAAACCAAATTAAACCTTTTCCAAACCAAATCAAACTTTATCCAAACCAAATTAAACCTTTTCCAAACCAAATTAAACTTTATTCATACCAAATCAAACTTTATCCAAACCAAATTAAATTTTATCGAAACCAAATTAAACCATTTCCAAACCAAATCAAACTTTATTCAAACCAAATTAAATTTTATCCGAACCAAATTAAACCACTTCCAAACCCAATTAAACCTTTTTCAAACCAAATTAAACTTTATACAAACCAAACTAAACCTTTTTCGAACCAAATTAAACTTTATCCAAAACAAATTAAATCTTTTACAGACCAAATTAAACATTTTACAGACCAAATTAAACTTTGTCCAAAACAAATTAAACCTATAATAAATACCAATAATAAATACCTACCTGTAGCATATGATTTTCAGTGCATTACAGTGAAAATCATATGATCTTGTTCTAAAAGAAAATACATTCACTGCGTTCCAAATGGCCAAAGTGTTATCATTCATTCCATTGCTGATTAATAATTCAAATATCACTCAGCTATAATTAAATATTTTCCAAACCAAATTGAACTTTTCCTCAGCTCCCACTTCGAATCACAGAAACTCGACTTCTGAAACACAACAACAAATCATTTGAATCAATTTGAGCAGAATTTAATAAAAAATTTGTTTATACAGAATTTCCAGACCAAATGCAACCTTTTCCAGACCAAATTAAACCTTTTCCAAACCAAATTAAACTTTTTTCAAGCCAAATTAAACCTTTTTTTTCAATTACTAAAAACTCTCAAAATGTCCAGCATGGCATACATGACAATTGACATACATACATGATATGAAGTACATACATGACATGACATAATCAAATCGTTTGAATAAATTTGGCAGAGTTTGCTGAAAAATTGTTTATATAGCATTTTCAGACCAAATGCAACCTTTTCCACACCAAATTAAACTTTATCCAAACCAAATTAAACCTTTTCCACACCAAATCAAACTTTATCCAAACCAAATTAAACCTTTTCCCAACCAAATTAAACTTTATCCCAAATTAAACCTTTTCCGAACCAAATCAAACTTTATCCAAACCAAATTAAACTTTTTCCAAACCAAATACCAAATCAAACTTTATTCAAACCAAATTAAATTTTATCCGAACCAAATTAAACCACTTCCAAACCCAATTAAACCTTTTTCAAACCAAATTAAACTTTATACAAACCAAACTAAACCTTTTTCGAACCAAATTAAACTTTATCCAAAACAAATTAAATCTTTTACAGACCAAATTAAACTTTATCCAAAACAAATTAAACCTATAATAAATACCAATAATAAATACCTACCTGTAGCATATGATTTTCAGTGCATTACTTCAAACAGTGAAAATCATATGATGTTGTTCTAAAAGAAAATACATTCACTACGTTCTGAATGGCCTAAGTGTTATCATTAATTCCACTGCTAATTAATAATTCAAATATCACTCAGCTATAATTAAATATTTTCCAAACCAAATTGAACTTTTCCTCAGCTCCCACTTCGAATCACAGAAACTCGACTTCTGAAACACAACAACAAATCATTTGAATCAATTTGAGCAGAATTTGCTGAAAAAGTTGTTTATATAGAATTTTCAGACCAAATGCAACCTTTTCCAGACCAAATTAAACTTTTGCCAAGCCAAATTAAACTTTTCCAAGCCAAATTTATCCAAAAATGGTTCCAAGCCAAATCATCCAAAAATTATTTATCCAGACAGGTCGAAAAATGCTAAAAATCTGCCCCTTGATGCTGATCAACTCTACTCTCTCCCTTCTCTCAGTTCCAAGGCTTGGAATGTACATCGTTACCCCACAGCTGCCACCAATGTTTTGAGCTTACCAATTAAGTATGCAGGACTACACTCATTAAAATCCAAACACGAACTGAGTCTTTTATTAGTCACTGTACAACAAATACCATTAGTAAAAAGTCCAGTCATGCAGCATGACCCCATGAGCGAATTTTTGAAGAAATCTTCGACATTTCAGTCGCCATTGATCGTGTTGAGAAATTTTAGTTTATGATTTTGATAGACAAACATGGAATCAAATTATTAACACATGCACAGAGTAAACTCATCAGTTGTGATTACTTTTTTTTTTTTTTTTTTTTTTTTTTAAGCACCTACTACCTACGTTTTAAACAGCATGGTTCTAAAATTGGTTATACAGGGATACTTCCATAAGAGTAGTTCAATCTGAATTTGGACAATGTTTCATGCAAATATTACCGATTTTTACAACTACTAGCGAACGGCAATATTTCGATTTTTGACTGATTTTTCAACTTTGAAATTTTTGAAAACTTAATACATATTCTTATAGGAAATTTTACGCTGATTCCGAATATACCACGTGTTAGTATGCTGAAAAAATTATTTCGCACAACAAATCGCAAAAAACAGGTTATTTTGAAATTTTTGACTACATTTTTGAAAATTTCAACCCAAAGATGTAATCCGATCATGCTGGCCAACGAACTTGAACTTTCGTTTTGTGTCCTTAACATTTTGAAATTTGTTTGAAGTTTCTAGCACAATTCTACGGACAGTTATCGTCTGGAATGACACATACATACATACATACATACATATATACATACATACATAAAAAAATGCGTTAAACTTCAGAATATGATTCAGAATAGCCTGAAACGGATTTCTGCATAAAAATTTTTCAAAAATTCACATTCTACAAATTTTGAGGCGAGAGCAATAGCTTAATTTTCTTCAAAAATTCGCTAACAAGTAGGTAACCCTATAGATAGATAGATAAATAGATATAAAGATAGAATTTATTCAATAAAGACACATACACATGATGATAGTACAAATTTAGAACTGGGCTACTCGCCTAGCTTACTTTTCCAACGGTAGGCTTGGCCCGTGCTGTTGGTTGTCTAGGGGATTTGCCTTGAATTTCAAACAGCTCGTTGACATAACACCGCATATGCGTCTACATAATCTACACATAGCTTGAAAACTATAACTACGATGTTATTTGATCAGTGGCGTTGCTAAGTCATTTCCCATGGAGGGGCAACAGTCAAGGATTTCATTTTATTTTATGGTTTTAGCATTAATCTCGAGTACTTGTTGTTGAATATAAATTCAATGGTTTTTTAGTCAGGATTTTAAATCACGTAAGCTTTCATATTCGTTGCTTCATATTCATTCAATAGCTTTCATGGTATTGTTTATTAAAACATGATACTATTTAGAAAAAAAAATTAGACAATTAATTAATCCAAACGTTAAAAACAACGATAAATACGAATAGGTAGCGATGAACTGGGAAGCTCTAGGCCTATTATTATCGTATTGTACTAAACTTACTACCTGCAAAATAATATCTGTGGTTGTTTCTTTCTCCCTAACAGGTTTATCCTCAGTTGTTAGATATTCCTGCGCAAAAAACACTTATTCTGGACAATATCACGCAATCGTATTACATAGGTACGCGAAATAAAATACCGGGCATGAAACCGAGAGCGAGAAACAAATATTTAAACAAACTGAAACCCTGCAAATATGCAAGGTTAGAATATAATGCTGCGATAGAATATTTTAATCATTTCTAGTAAACTGTATCAATCACCACAGTAGTCTTCTATTTATTGTATTTTTGCTTTATTTTAACTGAGATTTAATACGTGAATGGTAGAATATGTACGATATACCAAGAATAACTCGGCGCTCCGCGCCTCGCCAGGGGGCAAGCCCCCTGGATCCCCGGTTACCTCTATTTACATACTTCGGACGAAATTATTGAAACACAGAATGTGTTTGCGTTGTCGCGCAACCAAGTGACAACCAAACAAGCGTCATTGTTTACTATTCATTTATAACATCAATTTATATAGTTATAGTATGAAACTGAAATTGCGTTGTCGCGCAACCAAGTGACAACCAAACAAGCGTCATTGTTTACTATTCATTTATAACATCAATTTATATAGTTATAGTATGAAACTACGAAAAAAAAAAAAAAAAAAAACGAAATAAATTCGTGATAAATCAAGAGCTTTCCAACGAATGGTGAACGATTTCTGTGCGATTAAAATGGCGGAAATTCCATTTCCCTACCAACGGCTCGGTTGTACGTGAAAATCATCCGTCACACATTTCGTTCCCATCCCGCGTTCCATTTTCGGCTAGTTAGTCCATGGCTAAAACACATTCTGTCTTAAAAGAATTAGAGAAACTGTTTCGGATTGAAGATTCAACCGTGATCAGGTAGGCAGAGAAAATTAGGGGAAGTTCTGAGGTGAACTTTTGTGGATACTGAACTACGGATCTTTTTTCTAGGAAAAAATCGCATATGGGCTAGCCCCTGAAGGTAGTGGGAAAAACTTACGTACGGTATCCACATTTCCGCTTCGTTGACTGAGATTTTACTCCTCCCCGTGGGGCTGCATAATATCCACGCCATTTAGCCCTTACACAAACGAACCTAATCAGAATTTCTTCATTTCTAAGAGCGTATAAAGTTGCTAGACAAGCGGATTCGTGTAATAATAATTGTTTTTTACGAATTACATAGGTACTAATGGAATTGGAAGCGCAAAATCATTCATTCTAATTGTATTAACACAACAAACTTCTGTATCCTGTTTGATTCAAGGAGGGGCAGCGCCCACCCTGCCCCTCCTCAAACTACGCTACTGGATAGCCCCTATCTTCTTATAAGTAGAACAACTTTCTATATTGAAATTATTGTTTTATAATATTATACATAAATGCTGTTTAGCATAGTTTCGCAATTCACTGCCCCGTTTTTCACAGGCCACGTTAAAATTTGCTTTTTGTAGTTTGGTCTAGTATAATTTTGAGCTCTTGTCATATGACAATCGAGCGCTATGGAAATGATGTACCTACATACTAAATTTTGGACTGTGTGTTGACAGCGTTAATGTTGGTCTTGGTGCAATTGAATTCCCTCCGACTACATATGTTGTGGTACATGGGTATATGCTGGATTACGCTGTGAATTTATTATTTAAGGGTACTGATGAATTTGCAAAAGTAAATATTTATTACTTGTATCCTATATACAACAATGTATTGTATTCTAGATTCCCAGCAATATATGTATAATATAAATAAATGGCTCGTGCTGAGTAGGTTCCTTTCTTTTCGACAAGTGCAACGTCGAATTTACACAAACAGTCGTCAACCTCTTGAACGGTGACGATTGGATGAAATGGGAAAAACTACCTGAGTCACGTGTACGATTTGTCGAACATTACGGCGTTCAACGAGGGTCCAAATATTGTTTAGCGAGATAGTGATTTCCGGACAAACAGCAATGATTTGGCCAATTCATCAATACCATTTTGCAAGTACGATTAAAGTCCGATCGAGTCAAATCCCTGATTATCTTCTCGTGGACGATATATCAATCCTTTTCAATTTATAATTTTCGCCAAGAATCAGTGACTAGTATAACTCTAGTCATGATTTGACTTCCCAATCAAATCATGGTGGGAGCCATAATATAAATCGATTTGCAATAATGTAGTGGATGCCAAATGTTAAACATGAGTTTTATTTATTTTTTCCTCCCTGTTTTAGCAATTGGTTTTTTGTCTTATGCATCTCATTTTTGGCCCTTCAAAATTGCTAACCAAAATATTGTTTCTCAATACTATTTCCCCAAATGAAATTGTTTTGGCTCTTGCCTGGCTTGTTGGCTCTAGCGATTTTATGAGGTTTATAAAACCTCCTGTTTGAAGCTTTTAACTTCTCTGATGATGGTCACAGAATGGTGACCGAAGGGTCATTGCAATGATTACAAAGATTTTGTAATTATTTCATTCTCCTTGGGCCGAATCCCGACTATATACAACTATGTATAGAACACTGGAGCCTATTTCATAAAGCAAAAGTCCAGTCATGCAGCATGACCCCATGAGCGAATTTTTGAAGAAATCTTCGACATTTCGAGCGGAGCGAGGCCTTGGGTCTGCGTGCTAGTACGTACATAAATAGAACTTCTTCATAATTTCATGGCTGATATTTTCTAAGCCACAGTCAGTATTAAAGCTACATCAAGTCCTAAAACAGTTGAGCGTAAAACATTAAAGAGAGCGACCGAGAGAATCGGAGGACGGAATATTTCACAGAGTAAACTCATCAGTTGTGATTACTTTTTTTTTTTTTTTTCTTTTTTTTTTTTTTAACAAGCACCTACTACCTACGTTTTAAACAGCATGGTTCTAGGATTGGTTATACAGGGATACTTCCATAAGAGTAGTTCAATCTGAATTTGGACAATGTTTCAAGCAAATATTACCGATTTTTACAACTAGCGAACGGCATTATTTCGATTTTTAACTGATTTTTCTACTTTGAAATTTTTGAAAACTTGTTACATATTATTATAGGAAATTTTAAGCTGATTCCGAATATACCACATATGCTGAAAAAATTATTTCGCACAACAAATCGCAAAAAACAGGCTATTTTGAAATTTTTGACTACATTTTTGAAAATTTCAACCCGAAGATGTAATCCGATCACGCTGGCCAACGAACTTGAACTTTTTTTGTGTGTCCTTAACACTTTAAAATTTGTTTGAAGTTTCTAGCACAATTCTACGGACAGTTATCGTCTGGAATGACACCTACATACATATATGCATACATACATAAAAAAATGCGTTAAACTTCAGAATATGATTCAGAATAGCCTGAAACGGATTTCTGCATAAAATTCTTTAAAAAAATCACATTCTACAAATTTTGAGGCGAGAGCAATAGCTTAATTTTCTTCAAAAATTCGCTAAAATGAGTGTGCCGTCGTTTCATAAAGGAACAAGTGTAGACTTGTGAAATTAACTCTTGACTTAACTGTGAAAATTAACAAGTGTGCAGGCAAATTTGGACAAGTTACAAGTGGTTCTCCATCATTTTGAACAATTCACTATTTACAGTTGTAAAAAAAAGCCGATTTTTAACCTACGTCCGTTCACCTGTAAACTTGTTATTTTCCAGCATTGTGAGTTGACAATTTTTCGGTGTTTAATATGTGGGAATCATCTGCTGAAGAATACAAACAAGAAAGAAGCGTTCAGCGTAGAAGACGCTAAAGATTTTTTCGGCCACGAGTAAACGCTCATTTCGTGGGCATTTTTGAGTTAAACGAGAGATTTAGGATGTCTTCCTTGACTTGAATGATTCAAATGCTGCGTGACCCTTTGCAATTTTTCCTGATCGGGTATTGAGGATCTCCCCATCATTGAAGAACATAGTGAAGTGTGAAGATCATCTCGAAGTTACAGATGACATTCCTAACAAGGGAACTAGGAAACTCATCAACAGGAAACTCATTTAAAAAAACCGTAGAACCCCATTTTTGATCAGTTTTCCACGTGGGGTGGAAACTCGTCAAATCTTCATGAACGAGTGACTCATCAAAAAATAGAATCCAATAAATTTATCCGTTTAATTCAGTTATGAATCATTATAAATTTTTTTCGACTAGAATCCAGCACTGTCGAGACACTCCTCAAAAACTACTTTGCAGGAAACTCATCGAAAAGGAGCTGACGGGAAACTCGCCAAAAATGGTGGTAGTGGTAGACGGATATTGGTCTACTTTGGGTCAACTACCTGCCATTGTTACAGCTCAGCGCCACCATGAATAACTACCTGGCCAAAAACCTTATAACGGTTGGGTCTGGCACACGGTGAAGCCTTCCGAAGGTTTGGTTTGATGACTTTCCTTTCGATGAGTTTCACTTTAGGAGCGTTTGACCAGTTTCCACAGGGGACAGGAAAGTCATCAAAAATAATTGTCAACTACTATTCATCGTCCAAATTTATACCCGATTTCAATTTGAAATTCTTTTAAACGACTTTCCCTTCCATTCAGTTTTGACCAGTGTCCCACCCAAAGGGGAAACTTCTCAAAAAGCCTCAACCTCACGTTTTTGATGAGTTTCCGTTTGATGAGTTTGTAGGGACCCATTCCTAACCTAGCACCATTAAGACTTGATCATTTCCGCTGAATGAAGGAGAAAAATCCGATTATGCCAGCCATCAGAATACGTTGAAATCAAATACACACTTTCTCCACTTTTCAGTTTATAATTTGTTTGTCTTCCAATCATTACACCTTGTCATGTACGGTAAACATCCTATCGTGCATTCAACATCCTTTTAGCGAATTTTTGAAGAAAATTAAGCTATTGCTCTCGCCTCAAAATTTGTAGAATGTGAATTTTTGAAAAACTTTTATGCAGAAATCCGTTTCAGGCTATTCTGAATCATATTCTGAAGTTTAACGCATTTTTTAAATGTATGTATGTATGTATATATGTATGTATGTGTCATTCCAGACGATAACTGTCCGTAGAATTGTGCTAGAAACTTCAAACAAATTTTAAAATGTTAAGGACACAAAACGAAAGTTCAAGTTCGTTGGCCAGCATGATCGGATTACATCTTCGGGTTGAAATTTTCAAAAATGTAGTCAAAAATTTCAAAATAGCCTGTTTTTTGCGATTTGTTGTGCGAAATAATTTTTTCAGCATACTAACATGTGGTATATTCGGAATCAGCATAAAATTGCCTATAAGAATATGTATCAAGTTTTCAAAATTTTCAAAGTTGAAAAATCAGTCAAAAATCGAAATAATGCCGTTCGCTAGTTGTAAAAATCGGTAATATTTGCATGAAACATTGTCCAAATTCAGATTGAACTACTCTTATGGAAGTATCCCTGTTTAACCAACCCTAGAACCATGCTGTTTAAAACGTAGGTAGTAGGTGCTTGTTAAAAAAAAAAAAAAAAAAAAAAAAAAAAAAAAAAAAAAAAAAATGTAATCACAACTGATGAGTTTACTCTGTGAAATATTCCGTCCTCCGATTCTCTCGGTCGCTCTCTTTAATGTTTTACGCACAACTGTTTTAGGACTTTTGATGTAGCTTTAATACAGACTGTGGCTTAGAAAATATCAGCCATGAAATTATGAAGAAGTTCTATTTATGTACGCACTAGCACGTACGTACATAAATCTCATGTCGAAGATCTGAAATGTCGAAGATTTCTTCAAAAATTCGCATATGGGGTCATGCTGCATGACTGGACTTTTTATATTATGATTCGCTGACAAAACTTCAATTTCGGCATCCCGCTTGACGATGTTCATTTCGTTTGACCCACACGCCATTTTTCTTTTCTGCTACTCTTGTAAACTTAGCTTCTACAAGTGTAACTTTTCTACACTTGTACTCTTTGTTTTGGTGAAACACTTGTTCTAGTTTACCGTGCATTACAAGTACCTGTACTTGTTAACTTGTATACTTGTAACTTGTTGTTTTATGGAATAGGCCCCTGGCCTTCTCTTTGTCGGCTTACTTCATCTCTGGAAGTTTCCGTTCAAGATGATGGGATTTATACTGAAACCCCGTGATTATTGCACAATGATTCGGCCTGGTCGAGGAGGTCGGCGAATTGAACGGAAAATCACGGCATAGGCCCAAGGTGGTACCCAAACTCCCCAGTACAGGCCATCGGAAGCTGCTTGGGACATTCCCCTGATTCACGTCCTTCTCCCTCTGATGAAGGCAATTTTTTTTCTATAATGGAATCCCGTGATCCGGAGGAGACGGGATCCGCTTCGAGATCTGGGGGAAGGAAAACCGGTTTTTCGAGCTATTTCTGGCGGGCGGAGACGGATTTTTCGACTTGGAACAGGTAGGAGAAGTTTCGTAAGAGCTTTCGAGTTCGTGAATCAGGCGTTATTTCCTAGACTTCCACCTTTTCTGAGATGCGGGTAGTGGGAGGTTGATGTGTTCCAAAGCCAAATCCCATTCAAGAAGTTGAGACTGTATCTCCAAACCCGTATGGATCAGAGGTTCTTGACCCTGCTATTTACTAAGACTGTTAAATAAGAGAATTAATAGATGGGCGGAAGAATTCAAGTTAATTCCAGAATCACAATTGGGGTTCTGAAGTGCGCTGACAATATATTTGTTCTCAATTCTATGGCTCAATCTGTTTATTTAAAGGTAGACATTTATTCACAATTTTGGTTGATCTTTGTCGAGCCTTCGACAGTATTAACCAAGGACTGTTATGGAGTAAATTAGAGAGCTTTGGGATGAGCAGGAAGATGTTAGGTATTGTTATTGCTATACTTGATAAATTTAGTATCAGTACCAAGTGAATTGGCCTTAAAAAGGCTATATTTCTTCTTAAGTGAAGTTTGCCAACAGAAATTTATGATTGTTTGACTGAAGGAATCACTAGCTTATATATACTGGTACTGCCTATGTTAACTGCTTGGATGTTTTAGAAATTATTTATGAAGTTCATCACGTGTTTTATTTTATTGTTGTTTCCAATATTTAAAAGTTAAAGAGAATGAGGTGAATTAATGATTAATGTTATATTAATTTGTAATGTATAAAATATTTGAAATTTCTACTAACGCTGTTATACAGAATAGATTATCATTAATTGTGAGTAAATCATGTTGTAAATTATGTTGTAAATCATTGTTGTAGTAATCATGTTGTTGTAAATCATGTTGGTTCAATTGGGTATTGAAAACATTACGTTTATGATGTTTACACTACAACTGTTTCAGTCATGTATTTTTTGTAAAGCATACTCGAATGAAAGGAACATTCATATTTAAATACATTAAATAAATAAATATGTATGAGTACAAGGGAAAGGAAGTATGCCTAGGTGATTGAAATATGCCTAGCCATATGAAATAATGCTATGGAAATAACAAAAATATGTATTCAGAAGCCGTGTTTTACTATTATTGTTGGAGTACTCGCAGCATAAGAACAACAGAATTAGATTAACTTCCCAGGGAAGAGCAATGCTCCATCCAATTTGATTTGCTTTACCAGTAAAACAGAAATCAGATGCTAAACTGAGGCCAATGGTCAATAAGTGCAGAAGTGAACTTGACAGCAGATATGACAGTGAAACGATACTTGTTGAGTCCAAGAAGAGTAATAAATGCATGTGGTGTTTAAGATATCTGGTTATCGCAAGATCGATCAATCCAGTTGAAGACGAAAAAGCGAATTCCGCCAGCCGCAATTGGTTGAGGAACTGAAAAGAGGACATAACTCCGCGTCTTCATAGTTGAATCGCGAGACCAAACAATTCAGTGAAAACGAGATGGCGGACAACAATTAGAACCGGAGCGAAGACGAAGACCAGAGCGATCTGGATGGGACCAAGTCGCGACGGTGTGAAATGTAGGAGCAACGATTGAATCAAATTGAACGAATCAACTCAATAAAGAAAACGTAGCAGTAGATTAATGGTGGCGTGATGAAACTGATGTTATTTGGAGAAGTGTATAACTCCGTATTAATTTTCGAGTAATTAACTAAAAAAGCAATATCACTAGAATACTGATAACGAGGGAATAGGTTTTAGTTTATTATTTTCAATAATGAACCTTTGCAATCGAATAAGAAACGAAAATTTAACCCCCCCCCCCCTCTCCCAAATTAGTTGGTTTACATTTCAAGATGCGTAGAATCTAAAAATCGAATTTCAAAAAATCCGTCCATAAGCCGTCTAGAGCTTTTCCCCGGAATTACTGGACCTAAGTTTATAAAATTTGGCTCAAAAATCGTACATACTGCATCGGCCGGGGATGCGCCAGTAACGTCGGCATAAATTTGTATCAACCCTAAAAGGTAGTAATTAAGGGCTAACGTATTCAAGATCGAGATCTCAAAAACTTTCAAGGTATAAACATAATCCCAAAGAATCGATTAAAACGATCAGCAACGCTGTACGTTAAATCGTTCGGTTTCCCTCAGGGCTAGACGTTCGAAAAAGAAAAAAAAAAACGCCTTCGGATTTTCAGGTGCAAGACATATATTTATTTATTTACAAAACGGGCGATGCCCAATTACAATATTAATAACAAAATAAATTCGTCTCTTGATGAGGGAACAAAATCGGTGTTACAGAAGAAAGAAAATAAGTATAGGTATATGTGTAATTATAAGGTCAAAATAACAAACAAACACTTCTGAGATGAGTTTAGGGCTATGTGGACAGAAGTTTTCAGGGTGGACGGTGGATGGTACGTAATATTTTTGAGCGGAAGGTTCGAGATGGCTGATCATGGAAAAAGTCTAAGGCTGGATTTCGTTGGAGTATATGGTTGGCCTGACGAGGGATTCTATTGAGAGGCTGTTCATACAGGTAATTAGCAGTGGAGAATTGAATAGGAAAAATGGGTTGGTTACGGGAGTAAAAAGCTGGAATATGTAGGTTGATTTCGGAGATGATTCGGGACAGTCAAATCGGTTATTCAACAAGTTGAAAAGGAACAACATGTCAGATACAGTGCGACGCTCTTCAAGGCTGGTGAGTCCGAGTGAATCCAACCAGCCGGAGACAATAAATATTTTTAATTCTTCCTTCCTAATCACTCTCAAGATTTTTCAAAACTTTATTTATTTATTTATGTTCTTATTTATTCATTCTTTTTAGTTAATTCACATATTTTCCTCTGGTAGGTGACATCGTCCAGTTATATTTCGATAATTAACCATTGACTCAGTTTGATAGGTAATTTTTTATAGGCCAGGTTTCTGCGTAGGAGGGCTACCTAATACAGAAATAATAAACCGTTGTGTAAAAATTTGTACCGTTTTCATACTTTAGATCTCGCTTATAGTAGTCTGAAGACTACAAAAAAGATTGCATTATACTTGTAAATTTAGTACACAGAGAATACCTACTTGTAGGGTGTGTATGATGCGTAGCTTTTGATCATATTGATCCAATGTGTAAGTATGCAAATATTTCATTACAGCTGCACACGACTTTTAGCGAAGACCGCTGCGAGAGCATTACGCTGAAAACTTGCAAATTTCATCATGTGGCAACAGCCACGCATGCCCCTATAAATCGCAAGCTTTGCGGAACCTTGACATTTCCGCAACGGCCCAGTAAAGAAGTGGTTCTTCTTCAGATATTTACAATTTGCTTTATGACATAGTATTCAAAAGCTTAGGAAACCAATCAAGAATTTCTCACTATAGAAGGTGAACAATTTAAACTTAGAATATAACTTGGAAAAATGTCGCCAATTACGTCATACGAATGAATATTGTCGAAAATTATCAAATTTGTGAGAACCATCAGTATTTTCAATGTATCAACTTCTACAACCGCAATATACACAAAGAATTATCAGGCCGGCTATATAACTTCTCGTTAGTATTTCAGGGCGTTGGGAAAGTAATAACTCAACATTTCAAAAGTCAACGATTCCAAAGGTGCAATGATGTTTACAAGAATGCCACTTATATGCAGTATCATCTTTGTATTATACGATACACACAATAAAACCTTTATGAAGAACGAAACACTTGGAAATTATCATCTTTCGTTTTGGTGAGTAACGATCCAATTTCAAAAAGAAAGCATAATTATCTCGAGAGGACAACCGCATGTATAAAAGTATAAGTTAATATTTTTTAATCCACAAGGCTGTAAATTTAATTTTTTTTTTTTTTTTTTAATGAAGCTATTTTAATGACTCCAAAATTCTTAAAATCAAAATCTTCTTCGTTTAAATCCATTTTGAGACATTCTGAAACTAATCTATATATATATATATATATATATATGTATATATATATATATATATATATATATATATAATATATACACTGTATTGGTTATTGTTCTACTGAACTATGTATTATATAAATTAAATTTAATAGAAATTTCACAAATAGAAAGAGAAAAGAAAGTTCTAATATTTCGATTTAAATCTTTTTCAAAGTTAGAAGAATAAGTAATGGTTTTTTTGAATTTAGGGACCTGGGATAGTATCATGGAAGCGAGTAACCATGTAAATATGTATGGCTTCGATACTAATAGTCTTGTGCGAGTCAATCATTTAGGTTGAGGCCAGGAGGCTGCATGGCTCCCAATACCCATCTATGAGCCCGTTCAGATTGTTGTAATAATCTGTCGTTGGTAGGCTGTGGCATCTTCTTCAATACCTTCACCCCGAAGCATTCGTTGAATGTGACTGTGGGATCATGTGATCTCGCATGCAGCTTTAACGGCAGGGGCCGATCTTGGTTCAATGAAGCTCTATGATTATTGATCCGCAAATTTAATTGGGTTGCTTTTCCAACATAGAAGCCTCTGTTGTGATCATCTGAACACCGCTTACAGATCAGCTGGTACACACACATTCGTGACTGACACTCCGCTGATCCTTGACAATTGTAGGAGTGTGAAGTATTTGGAGAGGTGAAATGAGGGTCTTCGATAACAATTTCACATACTTTGCACCTTGGACGTTCACACTGATGCAATCCTCGCTGCTGCGGTTCTGGAGGTTGAACTCGTGGGTGCTTGTGTGACAGAATACCTGATGTTAATCGAAATATCAGAACATTCTTTTCTCTTTCTATTGGTGAAATTTCTATTAAATTTAATTTATATAATATATATATATATATATATAATACATTATTTATTTAATGTATTTGAACATGAATGTTCCTTACATTCGAGTATGATTTACAAATAATACATAATTGAAACAGTTGTAAAAATCATAAACGTAGTGTTTTCAATACCCAGTTGAAAGTAAGAGTATAAGAAAATAAGAGTACAAAATTTAGAAATTGGTCAGTTACATAATTTACTCACAATTAATGATAATCTATTCAGTATAACAGCGTTAGTAGGCATTTCAAATATTTTATATATTACAAATTAATATAACATTCATTATTAATTCAGCTTATTTTCTTTACCTTATAAATATTGGAAACAACAATAAAATAAAACACGCGATGAACTTCATAAATCATTTCAAAAACATCCAAGCAGTTAACATAGGCAGCACCAGTATATATAAGCGTGTTAATCCTTCAATCAAACAATCATACATTTCTCATAACGCTGATTTTTTATCATCTGTAGGTCCGATTTCGTTCAAACTTGGAAAGTAGATGGAAACCTGTTGCAGAAAAATGCCCTATGAATTATATCGTGATTGGTGGAGTAATAGCTATAGCGCATGCGGAAAAACTAAAATTGATCGACGCAGACAAAACTTGGTGACGAATGGGCCGATTCTTATGACATTTGCAGGGATTGTAGTAGTAGTAGTGGTAGTAAGTTGTTTATTGTATTAAATCAATGATTATTACAAAGAGTTCAGGTCCACTTACACATCATCATTAGAAAAATATATAATAGATAAGAAATAAGTCAAATATCTTCTTCCTAATCTAGTTAACAGGGCATTACAGCTTAATGAAGTACATGCAAAATAAACAAGGTCATCGATATGAAATTAATATAAAGAATAATAATCCGTTATGAATCCATAACATCCACGCTATACCTGTGGTACTCGTACAATATCCACAACAAGCCTATCCTGTTGTACACTATACAATGCTAATGCTGTACATATCAGACACCTATTCGGTGAGCGCAATTGATCGAAGTACTAGTCCAAAATCGAGCAAATTAGCCAGAGCCAGACGATCTTCATCCTCAACCACTAGAAGCCCACAGATGTATTCCGCAATGAATTGCTTTCGGTACGGTTCTAAGATCGGGCAACGTTGACAAAAATGGCGGAGGGTGTCAGCTTCTTACATATCGCATATATTGCATAAGCTCTCGCTTCTAAACTTATGAGAAGTACCTTTATGATAAAATGTTACGAAAAATTTTGAAGACAGACGCAATTGGCACAACACCCTCTCAATCTGGACATTTTGAATGAGTCCCATGTACTTCTGCCTACCTGAATAGTCCGCTATCCTCCCATAGAACATATTAAATCTGGCACTGTAAACCAGATTGATGTCCTGGCACCAAAAATGGTTGTAGAGTTTTTCGATTAGTGACGGTAGGATCGATTTAAAATTTCGAGGGTCCTCAGCTGTTAGGATATCGTGGGAGCCAAGGACAGCAAGCATGTTAAAAATGCAGGTATACCAGTTGTTATGATCAGTTGAACTGGTTGAAGAATTATGCATATTCTCTAATACCCTAAAACAAATCTTGGGCCACCCATCATAGAAATCCTGACCCAGTAATTAATTGCTCTTTCATAAACAATGGCCTTAAGTGCAGGGAACCCAGTCTCAATTCGTAAAAAGTGATTCGGTGTATTACATGGGAGATAGAGGAGACCTTTCAGAAATTGGGATTGCACTGGCTCAAGCTCGTCGCCATACCATACCCCCCAGACCTCAGCCGAGTACAAAAGCACTGACTCCACCAGCGATCGAAAAAGTGCTCGTTTGGTATCCCATGACGTGACCCATTTGCAGGGATTGTGCAGTTTAGCTCCTATACTTTCCCCTATAAATTCCATTTCCATTGGATTAATTGTATTCTGTGGTCATTAATCATTTCGATTCGTACCTCGTTCTTCAACTGATTCTATATGTCCATGTTACAATATGTGACGAAGCTGTACTGCCCACTTAGCTTGGCAGACGTTTTTAGGATATGCTGCGGATGTGTGGCAGAACTTACACTGCCTTTGTTGCTTTTGACTCATCACAGCATGACAGACTTATTGAGACGCTGGAGTCTTTTAAATGTCATGGATGTTTCTATGACAATAATTGTATTTATGTGGCAGGTTTTTTGCATTTTCTTTATATTGTTATGTATATCCGTTAATGATATTTCCAAATGTTTGTTACTATTTATTGGTATTATTTTGTGTGTGGCGAATTTATTCAAGCATATTTGAACATGGGTGAAATCTTAGTGACAATGCAATTTTTCGTGATTGTGCTTCGTGAAGTCTTCGAAGGGTTTTTCGAGCCATAAAAGAAGGCCACCAACGTATCACCGGACACACATATTCATTTTCTTTTCTCGTCGTTCTTCAAATCAACTTTTCTTTCTACCTCTGTAAATCTGAAGTACCATTTATTAGCTCGGTTTCATCTTCATTTTCTCCTGTATGAGAGTACGTGGGAGACACGGCAAAGGTGATAAACGATTGTCCTCGAACTGGTTGCTGAGCATATTCATCCAACATTTGCTGTCCTGCTGTTCCTGGACAGCAACAGCTCACAGCAGTGAGCTCAACGTCTTGGCGACCGATTGCTGATGGGTTTTCTGTAAGTCCTGTTCAGAGTTTCGACAGGTGAAACTGGATGGAAGGAGGATACTTCTACCTAAGGTGCTTTAGGCTGAAGACGACGCAAATCACTGTTGTGAGGTAAATAATTAGTACCCACCTTTTATGTTTTACCTACAACGCTCATATCATACTTACCATATCGTCGCTCTTAATTCTCTACACGGATATTGCAATATTTTAACTCTTAATTACTGGTCTTAGGGTTGATCAAAATTGATGCCGATGTTACTTGCATATCCCTCGCCATTGAATGATTTTGAGCCGAATTTTATAAAGTTGGATCCAGTCGTTTCGGAGATAAGCTTTGTGCCGTGGTAAGATGGACTTTTTTATTATGTATATATATAAAAAATTATACATTATATGTATATATATATATATATATATATATATATATATATATATATATACTTTTTTTAATTCGATTGTTGGAGTGTAGATATACGTAGGTTTATGATGCGTAAACCAACAAATTTTGAGGGGGTGTACGTTTTTTCTTAGTCGATTATAGGGTTCATTATTGAAAATCTTAAACCAAACCATTTACATCCCAATGCGATCTCAAGGCTATCTAAGCCTCGTTTGTCTAGTAGAGAGGCTAGAAAGGAAACTAGTCTATTGACTCGGAAGCGAAATGAAAAAAACTGACTCCCTCACTTAACCCAATCCAGTACCTTCTAGATTGTCAGTTGGTGCCAACCATTTGGAGTTCTTCAAGTTACTCTGAGCTGGCCCACATCCCGAGTCTTGAAGTTCGCCCACTCACCACCACAAGGGCGTTTTTATTTTGGATTCACGCATATAATTTTTAACTTTCCACTTGAGAAAAGAAGACGCGTTGGGGTGAATGTGATCTGACGTTCTGCGCACTTATGAAGGGAACCCGAACGTTGCCAAAAAACTTAGACGTCAATGTGCTTTCTTAAGTCGATGCCCTTACTTGCCAAGATTACTGCCCAGCCAAATCATCGCCGCCAAGCTCCATTTTCAGACGCTACGAATTAAATCAACTGACTGTGTTGATACTTCTTTAAATGGATCGATAATTGAGTTAATCGAATGACATGAGGAACGTCAATAAGGATTTGCAACTGAAACCTTTTGCTTCCTCACCACCGAAGGTAGGGAAACTTTTTGTCCCCCAAAATCGAAATTTCCACTTGATTTTTGTGTTCAAGAGCTTGCTGATAAATTTTGGTTCCGTGTCTGTCTGATGTCTTTCTGTATTTGGTAAATCCTTGTAACGCCCAAAACTATAGCCAAGTTTCAGTCTCATTCCTATTTAATTTTCCCCTTGAAAGTAGTTGTGAGATAACTGAATTAAATCTGTATTAATGCTTGATCCTCCGTGATGGAACGGGCCATTAGTATAGAACATGGAACATGCTTTAGCCTGAAATTTCTCCAATTAGTTAGATCGATCTAAAATTTTCTCACTCGCCCTCCAGTCAAATGAGGCCACATTTCGACATTTAGAACCTCGGGTTAGGGAGGTAAACATGATAGTGGTACAGTTATTTCAATGTTTTGATGAACAATTCTGAAAATGGAAAAGATGATTTTATGAGATATGGAGACTAGAAGCGGAGTTCAATCCTGTATACAGGGTGTCCGCAAAAGGTACGACAAAACTTCAGAGATCGATTTTAGAGCTCATTTCTGATCGAAAGTTCCTCTTGGAAATATTTGCTACCTCGCTACCGAAGGTAGAGAAGCTTTGTGTTCGTGATTAAAGTCGAAAAATTTTTGTGACCTCCAAAATCAAAACTTCCACTTGCTTTTTGCGTTTCAAGGCTTGCTGATCAATTTCGGTTCCGTGTCTGTTCATCTGTCTGCCTGTCTGTGGTAAACCTTTGTCACACCCAAACTATAACAAGTTTCAGTCTGATTCCCATTTAATTTTCAGGGATTGTGCGGGTTAGCTCCTAGACGGTATCCTATAATTGTCAATGCCATCGAATCAACAGCAGTCTGTGCGGATGCGCAAACGTGAATTTCTCATCATCTGTTGGTCCGATTTTGTTCAAACTCAATTATTTGTGAATGAGGTATGACAAATGTTTAATTTCCAGCATATAGCAGTAAAAAGGATCTCAGCCTTGGTATTAAGGGAGCAAAATCCTATAAGGAAGGATCACTTTGGAAGGCCACCACTTTTTTGTTCGCATAAAAGTTTGTGTGCTACACTTTTCAACGTTGGAAGTTTTTGTGCACAAAAAAGTGGCCGTTTCATTTTAAAATTCACACATAAGGTCATGCTGCCCGTTAGGGACTTTTTATTTCCCCAACGCCCGGAAGCCTAAGTAGAAGTTATGTAATGACATGGCCATACGTTTTTCAGAAACCTCCCCCAGGCTCGGGTGTAGACTGAAAACTGAAATATCTTTCCGTTAAGTGAAATTGAATTTGAAATTTGAATGCGAGTCAGCCATTAACTTGAGAAGAGAATTTCGACCTCCACGATCGACGTTATAAATGCGTCTGCCTATAAGTGGGAAGAGACACTTACCAATCCATAACATGATTGTGTGGATTATTTAAATTGTGTTGATAGGAGATATTTAAAGTATATCGATTCACGTAAATAATTGTAGATTATTAGGTGTAGCTGATCATGTTTTTTTCCTCCTCCGGTCGGGGATTTTGCTAAACACTACTCAGCAGGCCCAGAACATTCTCGAAAAAATTCCAGTCATGCTGCATGATCATATGAGCAAATTTTCGTAAATTATCGTATTAAAACTTTACATTCTTTTAAAATTTGGGCTCATTGTGTTCAAAGAAACTTTTAACTACCAATTTTATGGCAAAAAAAAAAACATGGTTCTAAATAATATTCTACGATTTATAAAAGATTTTGAATTTTTAGCTTTTTATTAGCAGTTTTTATAGATTTTTCAACAAAAAATATTAATGAAATTCAGGTTCATTTTCAGTAGGTATAAATTTGTGCATACATTTTTTATTGTTCTAGTTCATTATTGGTCAACTTTTTAAAACTAATTTTCTGCTTAAAAAAAAAAAAAAAAAAAAAAAATTAGCCATTTTAGCCATATTTAATTAATGTTCTGTGCACATTTTTTAAAAGTTGGCCAATTTAATGTGCTCAAAAAGTGCTGACCAACGAACTAATCCTTTCTTTCGGAAAGCTTGATTTTTTTGTCGCAAGAACGGAATTTTTATCTCAATCCTTAGGAGAGTTATCGTCTGGAATATATAATATATATATATATATATATATATATATATATATATATATATATATATATATATATATATATATATATATATATATATATATGAAGTAATTAGGTAAATTTAGAAAATTTTGATTTTAATTTTTTAGAGCCATTGCAATAGCTTCATTTTATACGAAAATTCCGTAATATAGTTTTGTTATTTCCTCCCAATGAATTTGCGAGCTATAGCATTGACTATAAACAACGATAATGAACTGATTGAACATTCGTAGCACAGGATAACACAATAGACAAAAATTTAGGTATTTGTAACTCTGCACTGCGATACCGTCGCTTGTGTTTACATTACGGCCGATTCTCGTTATACCTAATTATTTTTTCATACACTTCCTAGGTACGTCATACTTTGTTTCCGTAGCTTGAGGAAGTTTTAGATAAGCTGTTACGTATCTACACTCCGTAGGACTCAATTATGTTGTTAAGTTTTAGTGTTAATACGTGTAGAGGAGGTAGGTAGGAGGTAGTATAAAAGTATCCGCAGCGAGACGCTAGTCTCGCTTTGCCAAGCTTTCAATAAACCAATGCAACGAGTCGCGCCGAGATAAGTAACAAAGTAGAACTTCGGCCAAGCCTAGCCCCCTCCCGACCCCACCCTATCCCCTAAAACTTAATTTTCTTTGCATATCCTGGGAGGAACATGTCCCTTGAGAAGGCCTGATGCCAAATATTTAACGGTAGATCGATTCTATATAAGCTAAAACGAGACATCATGTTTTCCTACTTTCTCTCTCACTCTCTCTCTTTTTTTTTCCTCGTCTCACCTGATTTTTTGTCCACCCACTTCTACCAGATCTCCTCAGCAAATTTTGACACAAAGGCAACTCGAAGTGCCACGAAGACAACACGAGGCTGACGAAGTGCCTGTTCGGGTTTTGGAGCCTCTACGACCTAGTCCTGATGAGCTAAGAGAATTAAATTATCTATCAGTCACCCTAGGAAATTGAAATCAAATAGCGAGACTCCCTGGGACATTAAGATACTAATAAACCAAGGGGCTCTTTCCTGATCTGCTGATTTAGTTAAATGATCTCCTATGCACCCTAGGAATGCAAAATTTGATAGGGAGCTTCTCTAGGACTGCCAAAGTCGAATGCAATGACTGACTCCATCCTGAGCAGCCCGTACATTAATCCTTTTACTCCTAGATCACCAAAAATGTGTGATATCCCCTCAAAAAATCTCTCCGCGTACAAAAGATGCCAATTCAAGAAATGCATGATACCATTCGGGCCAAGCTAGTAGTAGAATTATCTCACATTTTTTATTACGTTTGGGAGGGAGACGCTTCTAACGGCCTGGCCAATTTTTGCCAATCACACAATAAACAACATTGCTGTTCTCCAAATTTCGTGGGGGAATATCTCTCGTATCGGGGAACATACTTAATTTTCAAGGCCATTGTTCCCAAACCCAGGGCATCGTTCCCTATTTCGTAAGTCCACAAAGTGGGCAGCTCCATACTGTAAGTCTTCTGGTTGAGCAAGTTATATTATTCCCGATTGTTCCAATCTTTGATTGGGGGTTAACTACCTAATGAATACTTCTTATGAAGATTCATTGACAATCCATCCTGTTTTAATTTCACCTTTTTATCCTCAATCGCCAATGCAGCTATTTATTAGTGAGCATCAGTTCTCAACCAGTAAACTATTCCACCTAGTTTACATACTTGCTCTTCAATCAAGTATGTTTTTAAGGGGGGGGGGGGGGGGGGAGTGTGACAGTTCCGGCGAGATCCAAGGGAATGCGCTGCCGTCGCTCCGTTGTTAGCCAACAGGCGTCGGGCGCCTCTTCCCATGTTTTCGAAAGGCTGCGTTTGGCGATGGATGGGTGATCCAAGAACTGGAAAACCAATCTTCTCCGAACATAGCTTATATGCTATTAGTACGAGTTGTATCTCTTATGGTACTGTCACACCCCTCTCTATCTATGAGTGTGGATTTAGGCCCCCATTGCACCTCCGGGGCACCTAAGTTCATTTCAAGCTTCAGGAGAGTGGCTCAGGTCAATATAGTCACCATGCTGCAGTCTCGGATTCATGGTGATGAAGACCGTGCAGCTGTGTTGAAGATATAGACCAAGTTAGGTCACCACCATTAACTTTCATAAGGGATAATGTCAGGAGAGTGGCTCAGATCAATATAGCACTAAGCTGCAGTCTGGATTCCTGGTGATGAAGACCGTGCAGCTGCTGATTATCTTGCTAAAAGAGGATCAGAGTCACTACCCACAGGACCCAAACCATTTTAATTGGGAAGTTAATGGGGGTGGGTGGTAATACGAGATGTTTGATAGAGATCAGGATTTTCGGAAGGCACCAGATCGGGGGTCTTCCAGATCTAATGTAGGTGCAGTTAGGCTGCAACCTAATGAGCCTGGAATAATTCACAATAGATCCCTTTGGTCCTAGTGGAGGGGTTTCTCTCCTTCATGTTTGGTTTAATTCCCCATGTATATTCTAACACTGAACAACCCAATGGCAATTTCGAACTATATAAATTGATTGATAATTATTTATCCATAAACCGTAACCTACATTATACAGCAGAACAGGTAGATTCGATGCTCATTTTCATATTGTGTGAAAGGCACCTTGTCAGCGGAATTACGTTATTTCTTGCGACTTGCAGTATTGTTTATTTTTAACCGACTTGATTGTCCTTCAGAAGGAGTATCTACTCATTTATGCAATTACGCCACTGGCTAAGACCTAGTTAAAGTCTTGGACTGTTGCATAATTTTTATCGCAACTGTTTTTTAATGTCCGTACCACCAGCTGCTGTCGCTGATAAACTCCACAGAACCAATTATTTATGCTCTAACGCTGGAGATTAATAAAAAACCAATTTAAGGAAAGAAAGGCCGTTTTTTGTGTGTAATGTCTTGCTATAATTTGAACTGTCCAGATAAAGAAACCTAATTATTTAAGCACACCCACTACTTCAAATGAGTTCCCTATCTTTTGAAGCTTTGTTCTTGAAATTTCTAATTTACCCGTTTAATTCTTAGAAACTTGCCACTCAATTTTCTGAACCAGAAGCACTGTTTTCCATATTTTCCGTAGTACATCCTAGAAATTCTTCTATTTTGGTGTATTCAGGTCATGAAGATGTGTCCTTTGTGCTTTATTCCTTCTCTTGGTTTGTCTTGTAAAAAATGTGCCTATATGTTGAATGTCTGCCTTTGAGTGTTGAGTGTGCAGTTCACTACTGTAACCTCATCGTTTCACTAAATAACTAAAATGAAATTATGCTACGCCAAATTCCAAGGGAACCAATTTTTGCTCTTCTACAGTGTGTAGAGCCTACACAACTCGGACAATCACCAAAAATGCGATCAAAATCTGGTGTACATTGAAAAGCTCTGTGCGTAGCCTAGATCAGCTGTGTAGGTTCCAGAGCTAATTTATTTACTATTAAACATGTGATGCTAATATTTGGAATGGAGGTCCTTTGTCACATCTAGAAACGAATCATATGGTCCGATGCCCCTTAGAGCTTCTGAGTGAGCTCCAGAGCTAATTTCATTGCTATTTTACCTATGAATAGCACATTTTAACGTCGAAAACGTATTCTACGCTCATCACTCTTTAGCCTTCAGGCGCAAGGCTGTACTTGTCTTTTTTTACCTATGCCAGTTTGAGATTATTACGCCCAACCCAATAAATCGATGCAAGACGTTCATGCCCTTGCTGGTGCAATTCATCCAAACGCTTGCGTTCTCCATCTTAGCGTAACACATTTCCAAGTGGCCTACATTACGTAAACGAGGATGAAGCTTTCAATCCTGTTCTAAGAAGGTGCTTTCCCAAATCTTACTAGTCTATTCTTTAAAAGCTGGACTCACTTAGCTCACACACGCTCGATCGATCCACAACATACATGTATTTACGTTAAACTTACGCATGTGCCATACATGTTACCTATCTATAGAGAAAGCTGACACAGGTGTTCAACAACGAAACATTTTCGCTATTCTTATGGCCTGACGTCAAGACGCATCTTTGGCAGACGCTCAATTTCTAACGGTTGGATTTATAAATGGCCCCAGTGGGCTCGCCCGATTCACTTTTAATAATAGACGCATTTCTTTTCGTTCACCTTCGATCTTTATCAGTACAATTACCATTGAACTTCCCAATGAAGCGGCGGACTGCGTCAAGTTATTGTCTTAGGGTGTACCTACCGCATCCAAATCAATCCGCTGTTCTTGAACCTGAAATAATTTATTTTATATGCCGCTGTGCATGTGTAAGTTTGTAACAAAGAGGTATGCTAAGCAAAAGTTGAGCTAAAGAGTGCAAAAAATGCGATCTATTTGTCCAACTAATCTGAATTTTTACTAAGGGATTGACTACTTGATGTTATGTAGTTTTGAGATGCGAGCTTGCAAGCATCCAGACCACCTAACTATACAAATCATTCTGATCTATTTGTCCATCAAATCTGAATTTTTACTAAGGGATTGACTACTTTGGGCCACTTTCACCAACAACTTACGTAGCGGAGTTTGGCCAAATTCCAATTAATATAATCTCGTGGATCAAACCTTGGCGTCTTTCACCGACCCAAAACTCGGTTAAACCCAGATTGGAATAATCGAGTTTCCTTAACGGAGATTCGGCAAACTTTCCAATGAAAACATGGACAATTTGAAACAACTTGAAAACCCGCCTTGTGCCCGACATATCAAGACAATAAAGCAGTGAATCACTACCATGACCAATTATTACCCGCGCCGTTTTTATCTAGTTACCATCTACCTAGTTACTATCTAGTTTCCATCTAAAATGTTCTAGAACGTGTTTGGAGCTTCGAACGTAAAACCTATTGAATTTCTTTAATATTATTAATATTTTGTTCAATATCATTTATAATATTTGTTGATTCTTTGTTGTTATTTTACATAAAATATACCCCATAAAGGTACGTTTTTCGGAACGGTTTTCGCGGGCGAAATACAGCTTTGGGTCCGCCGAATCTGAATCCGAAATCGGATATCGAAAAAAGTGAAGAGAACTCGGTCGAATTGCCAGCGGAAGCGAAGGGAACCGTTTAATATGACATTTTTAATCCAGCCGCCTTTTCACAACGTTGCGAGAGGCCTACCAAGCACTTGCGAGGCGAGCAGGTATACATAGGCCATTTCAACAGAATAAATACGGACTTTGTCCTACACATATACAGGTATACCTTGCGAGCGAAGCGAGCAACATCCCCTAATAAACTTTTCGTGGTTCCACGTAGTTTTATAAGATTTGATTTGTTTGTAAGAATTTCCAACAGAAAAAAACGTCTGCCAAGTTGGGTGGGCAGTATAACTTCCTCAAGGGTATACAGGTATACCTTGCGAGCGAAGCGAGCAACATCCCTTAATAAACTTTTCGTGGTTCCACGTAGTTTTATAAGATTTAATTTGTTTGTAAGAATTTCCAACAGAAAAAAACGTCTGCCAAGTTGGGTGGGCAGTATAACTTCCTCAAGGGTATACAGGTATACCTTGCGAGCAAAGCGAGCAACATCCCCTAATAAACTTTTCGTGGTTCCACGTAGTTTTATAAGATTTAATTTGTTTGTAAGAATTTCCAACAGAAAAAAACGTCTGCCAAGTTGGGTGGGCAGTATAACTTCCTCAAGCGAGCGGAGCGAGCAACATCCCCTACAGAAGTTAAAACTACCCTTAGAGATCTACCGTTTGTGAGCGAAGCGAGCAAAATCCCCTACACGTTTCAATTGTAATACATCGCATGTATACAGCCACACTTTGCGAGCGAAGCGAGCAACATTCCCTACATGCCACACTTTGCGAGCGAAGCGAGCAATATTCCCCACATGCCACCTTTGCGAGCGAAGCGAGCAATTTAATGGGGGGTCCGGGGGGCTTGCCCCCCGGCTGGACGTGGAGGCGTAATTTATAATATTCGTTGATTTTGATCGAGTCCGAATTCGTATTTGATTCACTTCAACTGTGAACAAAACTGTAGGTATCAGCTGTTGGTACACGGCCATATTGCTCGATATCATTGTTATCATGGCTAAACGGAGATTGGCAAGTGTAACTGGCCGGGGCTTGCGAGATTAACCTCAAACCACCTCGTTAGGAGTTTAAACTCGTAATGTGGTCTCGTGAAAGACGATAATCTGGAATCTCCGTTATTTTCCAATCTTTCCTAACTTAAACTCGTTTATGTTGTTGGTGAAAGTCGCCCTTAATGTTATATTTTTCTGAGAAGCGAGCATCCAGACCTCCTAACTACACGAATCATTCTGCGTGCGTAAGTCTAACACTCAAAGCCTCGAAAAAGACACTTTTCCGCCCGTTTTTGGCCTATAGCATCTATGCGAGTAAAGCGATCGGGATGGTTAAACGTTAGGACCAACTAGACCCCAAATGGAGTCTATGTGCGAAAGAACGGGTTTTTTAAGTCAATTCTTAGGCCTTTTATGGGCCGGACGGCGGACGGACATTTCAAATTTGGATTCTACGCACCTTGAAACGTAAAGTGACAAAGTTTGAGGGGGGGTTATACAAATTTTTTGCTATACGATCACATAGGCTTATTATTGGAAATAATAAACCAAAATTGAGGCGCCAATTCATTCAACTGAACCTATTCGTGCGAAAAGACTATGGTGGAACGTAGGTACGATTCAGCATGGTAGGGGCGCGCACAACGGGATATGTTGTGTACCCAACGTCAAGTCAGTTTCATAACCCCAGGTTCACATTTTCAAATCGCATTTCATATCCCATAGGTAATCCATATCAACAGCAAGTATCACCATTAACTTGACAACCATCTATTCCCATGTTCTGCAATAATTCAGACGGTCTGTAATTGTAGTTGCGTGTAATAGTTAAATCTTGGATTAAGAATGTAATAACTGTCGATTGATCACTGACGATGAATATGGTATTTTTTTACTTTTTTTAAATATATTTTTTGCCTGATAGTATTTGAGGTTACAATTATTTATTTGTTTGAATCTATTAGACGTTATTCCGAATTTTCTTTATCCAAAATTTTGGTTCCACAAGTAGGAAGGAACGTAGATGACATATTTTTTCAACACGTTTATTGACCCAGAATCGTGTTCACCAATAAAAATATTCGTATGAAACTCGAGTTTTATGATGTTTCCATTGACGTCAATGTTTTCAATACGTCAAACACTTAAAACCGATACCTAGGATTTATAGAAGATTAGGAAACACTAGAATGGGCGTTACTATAAATACAAACCAAAAATATTATCACAAACATCATTACACTATGGTTTATTATTTCTGTGATAGATAGCCCTACTTCGCAGATCATTGGTCTATAATTATTAAACCCCGTATGTAATATATGATCAAAACATGGCTCATCGTGCCTCCGCGGAGGGTTGACACTTTAACACTTTCAAGACCCCGCTATTTATAGGTGAAACAACCAATCAAATATCGAGACCAATACACAACAAATATTGCAACACATTGGGACATTTTATGTCTTTAGTTGAAGACAAGTATGTGTTGCAGACTCGTGTGCAAGCTCAAAGAGCCACTCAGCTGACCGGACCCTGGGCATCGTCACGTAAATGTGCTAAAGAGACTACATACGAAATTACAGCTTCCTAGAGTGTAAAACATAGAAATTAGCTTTAAGAGCCACTCAGCTGATCCGGACCCTGGGCATCGTCAAGTAAATGTCCTAAAGAGGCTACATACGAAATTACAGCTTCCTAGAGTGTAAAGTATAAAAATTACCTATTGAAATGTTTTAACCACCGCTTCACAAATCAAACCGTTCTTGCAATATTCGGATCACCTGCTATGAATCAAATCATCAAAACTATCTCAATGAAGTCATCAGAAATTAACAAGCGGTCGCAACCATGTTCACAATATCGATTATTGACAATGATCACCTGAGTGTACACAATTATTCAAATAACCATGCTCATAACTCAGCTTCTTGGCCACGTACTTCACAGCAGTTAACATAATATGGTTGGATAAATCGAGAGCTTTCGAACGAATGGTCAACGAATTTTGTTGGATGAAAAACGATGAAGTATCATTTCCCTAGCAACGACTCGGTTGTAAGCGGAAATCATCAAAATATTTTCGTGAGCAATTTTCCGTGACTTTTTTTAGTTTATGTGCCATAGCAAAGACATAAAATGTCAAAAATGTAAATTTGATTCAATAATACAATTTTATTTATCACAGGTTTTTACTTTTTTCGACTAGGTAGGTAATTGTGGGAGGAAAACGTTATTAAACGACAGTCAGAGGGAGAACGAATACCTAACCTATATATTATAATTAAAACTGTGGTCGCCTTTGCGTCAGGTTATGACGACTACACGTAGGATGGGATTCCAACGAAAGCATTTTTCCCGCCTACGTGTAGATAGGACTTTTCCCCGTACACGCGTAGTTCTGCGCTTTGACGCGTAAATTCGCGCATGCGCAGTTGGTATTTCAGTCTTTTTGCGTACACGGGTAGAAAATTACGGGAAGAACAACGACTCTCTAATATTAGTGACTTGTGAACCGTCGTGCAACAGAAAATATTGGTGCTTGTAATATTATAATTTGTAGACTTGTGGGTCATTTTCATTTTATTTGCCGCTTTCATGTCCCCGACGACGAATTCTCAAAATTCTTAACCAAAACTGGTGATTTTGGGGAAAAAAGGGTTGTATAAGTTGGGAGATCAACGAAGTAATAATTTGACTGCCCAAAACCCCCTTTAACCAATACACAGTGATGACGACTGAAACCTGAAATCCTGGAAACTCATGAGTGTTACTGTCCCCTCCTACCTAACACCTAAGTAGAAGTTAGGTAGTTACGAAACAATGAGAATCTAGAACTGGCCATTGTTACTAGCTGCATTAAGTTGGTTCCTCTTTATTTAGAGTAAGGATTTACATTTTTAAGATTTTTCCCAACCCGTGAAAAACTAGTTTTTCAGTCAGTCCCCCATATTTCTTCTCAATGGAATGGAGGAGTGTTATCATTTTTACGATCAAGAAAGCTGATGGAAAATGGCGGGAAACAGTCAGATGTGAAGGTTATATTATCCAGTTGAAGATGTGAGATTGTAGTGGAGTGCTTGGAGTTGCAGCAGTTTTTACAGCGAAAGAAGCCTAAAAACATGTTGAGTATTTTTATTTTCAATCATGAGTGTTACACAAATTACGAGTGTTGTTGGTGCTTAATCAAAATAATCCTATATCAACAACCATACCGCTTGGTGACAGGTTTCAAACAGTAGCCATCCCCGAGTTTTGTCACTTCATCATCCTGTGTGACGCCATTTTTATCGGAAATTCTCACGAGTGTTACCTCTCAGGAGTGTGACCAAGGATGGGTCACACTCCTGATATTACGGTAACACTAATAGGGTAACTCCTGAGATTTAAGCTCAATTACGCTGCCTTCAGCATGAATTCCGTGAAATCGGAATATCACGTTTGAACGTGATTCTTTTGTACTTACTTGAGCCCCGACAACAATTTTGCCAAATCATCCATTTTACAGAAATCAATTTTTGAAATCTGGTAACACTCATGAGTTGGATATCCTGTTTTTTAATACAAAAACACATTTAAAATACAACAATGAAAAACTCACTGTTCATTTATGGAACACAAATCTGTCATGTACAATGAGTAGTATTTGCCGATCTAACCCCACTTTCGAGCACTTTCATATTTCACGTCACTGAGGTTCTCAAACGCCCCAAAGCGTCAAGTGAAATGAGAATGACCCTTGTAAAATGTACTTAATTGCTACGCTATTGTGCAACAGGGCCCAGAAAAGGAGTCTTCATTATATTTATCTCCTCGTCCTCAGTAGGAACTGGGTTTAGTTCCCCTTCACCGGCTGCAGTTGTTGGCCGCCGTAGAGGCCAGCTGCCTCTCCCAGTGGAGCTCCTTCTTGAGGAACCTGCAGTTGTCACTCGCACCGAAAGTTGGCCGGTTCAATGGAAAATCCCGCTGACCTGCAACCTCTCACTCTCGCCTTCCCGCCCCAAAACTCATCTCGGGGCCCCAACAGCCGCACTCGGCTATCGTCTGGGACTTATTGCTTCCGAGTCTACCTATAGCTTGCGGAAGCATTGTTTTCACTTTCGAGAGATGAAAAATTTTAGCCCCAATTTTCGTAAAAAATGAAGATCAAAAATTAAAATAAAAATTTTCGAAATTTTTTTTCATTGAAATCCGTTTTGGGACACTCTGAGGCGAATCCTAGAGTTCCACGCTTTTTCACGCACACGCGCGCGCGCACACACACACACACACACACACACACACACACACACACACACACACACACACACACACACACACACACATACACACATACACACACACATACACACACACACACACACACACACACACACACACATATATATATATATATATATATATATATATATATATATATATATATATATATATATATATATATAGGTAGGTAGAGGAAATAAGTGCATTCTAGCGCAGGGGCCAGACCGTTCTAGCGCAGGGGAGCCCGCACGACGGCAAGGTTTTATCCTCGCATCGCTTTCGTTCACATTACATAACTAACATCTGAAAAGTGGAACTAAGAAAACAGGGCTTTATTATTATTCACGATAATGTTGCAGTTCTTCCTGGACTCACCTTGGTAGCCATATCCGTTCGTATAGGTAGGTATAGAGAGTTTTTGTATTTCTCGTATTGGTATTTCTCGTAGACACGAAAACGAGCTGTTAGAGACGTTAACGTGACTCTTGTAGTGAATCACTGCTCAAAACTCAATCGTCACAGTAGACAATTTTCAAAATATAACATGAATTGGGAAACAACGACCACTTACCTCTACATCATATGAAAACGATTCTGTCGTGAAGAACACGAATCTTTAAAACGTGTAAAAGAACCTTGAAACGAAATCTTGAAATTGAAAAAGCTGAAATCTTCGATAAAACTTCGAAAGCAAGAACAAAATGCCGATAATGACCTCTCTGGGTGCGGGGAAAAAACACGAAAGAAACACAAATACAAAGGTTAAACAAACAACAAAAGACGGCACGGGGAAAATTCAGGCGATTTTGTCGGGTGTGTATGTGTATCCATGCCAACTGCATTATAGTTGCTAAGTTATTCTAGATTGTTATCCTAGAGGAAGGTCAAGTTTTCATCTCGTTATTACGATTCCGAAAAAGCTGAGCACGAGTAAAGCTGACTCTTCCCGTTCCGAAAAGCGTTTCCACGTTACGAAAACCTCTTCTCGTTTCGGAAAGACCATTTTCGTATTCGAGAAAATGAATACGTGAAGTACAAAAACTCTCTAATATCTCATCACTATCTCTGTAATTGATTCAATTCCCCAACGCGCGAGCATTTATTTCGATTCTGCCTACTGCAACTATGAAAAAAGATCAAAAAAGGTGAAATAAAATAACGTTATTGTGCTTGTTTATGCAATCGTCACATTACATTACTAAGACCTGAAAGTTCTTGCAGCCTTCAAAAAGAAGCTGATCGCTCTCTTGTGTTATTAGCAGAGGGCTTATAGAAGTGTGTAACTACTTTTCGCAAAATATTACTTTTGCGACGTGAAATGACGACACAAGGTTGACACGTTTATTTTTATTTAGTGTTCTATATCCTAAAAAGTGGAATTTACAGGTTTTTAAATAATTATATATATATATACCTATATATATTTTTTTTTTTGTTTTGTTATAAACCTACATTGTTATGTGCATATCCACTAAGTGTGGTGTAATAGTGGTACTTCAAGAACTTACTAGATTATTGCAGATCTCTCATTTTTTTACAAAAAGCTTTTAAGCTAGACATTAACATTTGCACTTGTTTGTCACCTATTTAATCACATACTTCACATTATTATATAGATGTATCATGTGTCTTTCTTGGTTCTACGAGTATTATTCGTATTAGGCCCCATCACCACGTCAAGGTGAAGACACTTCGATGGGAACGTACATACTAAACATTCATACTGCTTGGGGGGTCTTTACGACTAAAAAAATCAGTATAAATGGCTAAAACAGCTAAAAATTGTTAAATTAATATTTTAGCAGAATTTTAGTCAAATGAAGTTTATTAACGATGAACTAGAACATTAAAATATGTATGTAGAAATTTATGGTGAAAAATGTAATTAAATTTCATTAATATAGAACGAGTTTTTGCCATAAAATTAGTAAAGTTAACAATTCATTTTTACTTAAAGTACTGAATTTTTGGAACCATTTAACATAATACAGTACGATAATTTACGAAAATTCGCTCATACGATCATGCTGCATTTTTTTTTTTTTTTTTTTTTTTTTCGTGATTTATTTATTGCAACTGAAACATATACATCTCATCTAGCAATATTACATTTCATGTTAGGCTCACTAAGGGGGGAGGTTTACAGCAAAACCTGGCCCATACTTGTATCAAGTACAGTTAAAAGAACACTGGATTACACTTGCACTATTTGCACAGCACAGTTAGGTCCAGAGGTTTATTTCTCTTGAGTCGCCGAAGTTCTCCTTCGTTTTTAAAACGTTGAGCATCTCCAGGTTCTCGTGTTTGTGGAGGCGATGTTCGTGCTTCCTTGCATATTTGGCGATAATTTCGGTGACCGTTTCTACCCTCAAGTCTCGATGAATATCATCACATGAACCAGGGGGCCTGAACTAACTTCTCAGTATTATATTTTGTCGGGTTTGGATTGTTTTAATATTTGATTTTTTCGCACAACCCCAGAGCTGAATCCCATAGGTCCAGATAGGGCGCAGTATCTGTTTATATATGAGTAATTTATTGTGTAGTGAGAGATGGGAGTTCCTTCCCATCAACCAGTACATCTTTCTGAACTTGATTTTTAGTTCCTGATTCTTTTTTTAGTTTGGAATCAAGGTGCATCCCTAAGTATTTTACAGGTCAGAGTATGGAATTTTATTTGAGTTGATCTCAACTTCTGGGGCTATGATTTTTCTATTAGTAAAGTTGATATGCACTGACTTTGTTTCATTTAGTTTCATTCTCCACATCTTGGTCCAATTGACAACCTTGTTAGTGGACGTCTGTAGATTGCGAGTTGCAGTTTCAGCGTCATCTCCAACAGACAGGATGGCAGTATCATCTGCAAAAGTAGCTACAGTTGTCTGACACTGCCTTGCGGTACCCCTGCTTTTATAGGCTTCAAGACAGAGTACTGGTCACCCTGCTTTACCCTGAAGTGTCTGTTCGCTAGGTAGGATTTTAGGAGTAAGTAAAAACTGTTTTGGGAGATCCCTGTGTTTATACTCAAGTCCCTTGTGCCAGACCTTGTCAAATGCCTGGGCCACGTCCAGGAAGATACTGGCACATATTTTTTTACCTTCTAGAGCCTTTTCTATTATGTTAGTGATTCTATGAACTTGATCTAGCGTAGAGTGGCGTTGCCTGAAACCGAATTGGTGGTCTGGTATTTTCTGTCTTCAATAATTGGTTTAAGCCGTTTGAGCAACAATTTTTCGAACAGTTTTGATAAGACAGGGAGGAGGGATATGGGTCGGTACCCCGTCTTCTCATTTGGTGATTTTCCTGGTTTGGAGATCATTATGACTTCCGTCCACTGGGAAGGTACATGTCGTAACCTGAACGTGGCGTTGATGATATGAAGTAGTTTTGTTATAGCCTTTTCGCTCTTTCACAATTCGACCGGTTATCAGGTCAGCCTGGGGTCTTTTTAGGATTAATGTTGCTTTGAGTTCTTTTAACGTAACGGGCCGAATATCAAGCTCATCCGTTTTTTCTATCAGTGTTGCGTTTTCTTCAGGTGTCTGCACTGGAAGAGGTTGAAAAGTTTCATAGAGATGATCTGCAAAAAGTTGAGCTTTCTCTCGGTTACTTCTGGCCCATGTCCCGTCATCCTTTTTGATTGGAGGAGAATGAACGCACCTTGTAGAGGGAGTATTCGGTGTCTTTCTCGCAGTTAGGTTACTCAAAAAATTCAACTGATTGGTTATCTATTGATCTAATAAGATATTTAAGTTTGTTACCGAGTCTATTAAGAATAGTTTTGTTTTCAGGGGTTCTGTTATTCTTCCATTTTCCTTCTGGCTTTACGTTTGGCGCACAGGAGATCCCTTACTTCTAACGGATATGATTTCGAATTAGTGTCATAGTTACAGTTTTGTTTATTGGGGTACATAACCAGGCTGCTTGTTGTATGTTATTGATGTGTCGAGTTCGTCTTCCAGTTGTTTTAATGCTGCATGACTGGAACTTTTTTGTCTCCAAAATCAAAATTTCCACTCGCATTTTACGTCGCAGACCATTCTGAACAACTTCCGTTTCGTGTCTGTCTGTGCGTGCGTGTATGTGTGTGTGCGTGCACGCGCGCGCATGCGGATTTCAGTGAAGACATTTTCCGACAATTTGTGGTGCCATTGCAATAGCTTCATTTCCTACAAAAATTCGCTAAATGACCTAAGATGAATAGCAGCCGTGACAACAAAAGGATAAATGTAACTCTACAAATTATCGTTTGACGATCTTTTACCAGTCACACGGAGGAGTAAGCACCTACAGCTGGTTTTTACATTCAGTTCGACGCCGGCGATATTAATTTCCTACAACAACTTTGCGTGACAATACCTCATTAGAAATCTATAATGATAAAGATCAAAACATCGAAGAGGTAATCGGGTGGGATAGGATCACTTATTCGCAACTATTAATTCTGTTTTATGTACTCATGATTGAGGGGTTTGAATGTCAAATGTCGAGGAATGTCAAAACTTGAACTTCGAGTTCTCATAATTATTTTGGAGTCACGGGTACACTGGTATGAGCTGTACTCATGACTCGGAATTGTAAAATTTGTGCTTCAACCAGTTGGAGAGAAACTAAATTTCCTTTCCACGAAATAAGATAGCTATAATGTTGGATCGTTTATCATCAGGAACAAACAGTAACATTAACATTCATATATACATTAGAAGGGAGACGAGTGAAAGGGGCTTGAATTCCATTGGTCGAGAGAAAATACCAGCCTGGTGATGCAACCAATCAAGTGCAAACAAAGGGGGATTGTAGCTAATTGTAAAAAATATATGATGGATCATGGATGGTGAAATGTGTTAAGGAATATACCTATTCAAATATTTGGTGGGTGGGGGGGGGGGGGGGGGACTGTGATGTCATCGTGCAAATTAATTTCAAGAGCCGTTTTACTGGTCAGGTACCCTTCATATAGCACCTTTTCGGAAAGCTTTCGCTCAGATCTCTCTATTGAACAAATAAAAAATAACCAATTTGCCAGTGGAGTCCATGATGGCACTCCGTTTGATTCCTTTTGACACCTTGTTCAATGCCGCTAATGACCCTTCTGGTTGAGGTGCGGCTTAAACCATTAAATAAAAATAAAAAATAATAAATTACCCATTAAAATTCCCATTACTATCGAAATTCCCCATTTAATGATATATTCAAAATCGAACACCTAATGCTCAACCATTGTGGAAAAATAATTCGGTATCATTTGAAATAGGCAAAAATATGCGTTATCGATTGTTAGCGAATTTTTGAAGAAAATTAAGCTATTGCTCTCGCCTCAAAATTCGTAGAATGTGAATTTTTGAAAAAGTTTTATGCAGAAATCCGTTTCAGGCTATTCTGAATCATATTCTGAAGTTTAACGCATTTTTTAATGTATGCATGTGTGTATGTATGTATATATGTCTATATACATGTATGTATATATGTATGTGTCATTCCAGACGATAACTGTCCGTAGAATTGTGCTAGAAACTTCAAACTAATTTTAAAATTATTAAGGACACAAAACGAAAGTTCAAGTTCGTTGGCCAGCATGATCGGATTACATCTTCGGGTTGAAATTTTCAAGAATGTAGTTCAAAATAGCCCGTTTTTTGCGATTTGTTGTGCGAAATATGTTTTTCAGCATACTAACATGTGGTATATTCGGAATTAGCGTAAAATTTCCTATAAGAATATGTATCAAGTTTTCAAAAATTTCAAAGTTGAAAAATCAGTCAAAAATCGAAACAACTGCCTTCAATACTGACCACATTGGACATCGAAATTTATGAATATTTACCTACATGTGTCTTTAAATCTACAAGATTAGTTTAATAATAATAAAGTATGAGTACCTCCTAATTATTTTTAATAATTTGATTCCATGTTTGTCTATCAAAATCATAAACTAAAATTTCTCTACACGATCAATAGCGACTGAAATGTCGGAGATTTCTTGAAAAATTCGCTCATGGGGTCATGCTTCATGACTGGACTTTTTTTTTCTTACACGTTACCATTCTTGTAACTAAATAGTTACTATTGTGCTGTAACGTGAAAATCGCTGAATATGCTCAGGGCGTCGCTAAGGGTGGGGGGGGAAAAGTTGGACAATTTTGGGAGGCTGCAATAAAACCCTTAATATGAAGGGTCCTATGAATATGATTCAAACGGCATCGTTAAGGAAGGGATTGAGGGCGAAAAATAAATGGATGAAATAAAATAATTCACGTGGTATCTCCTACCTCTCGTGTGCCCAAACATTTATAAGTACTGACGACAATCTTATCAACAGTCGCCTGACTCCTAGACGTGAGCGACTTGTCGGCGACATAAAAAGTCACGTGATGTGCCGATACCGCAGCGCACTTGCGATAAGTGGCTACTTCACTTATCCTCTTCTGTCTTTTCGTAGCCGTTTTTCTTATGTTTTTTCACCCCACGAATTGACACGTATCGCCTGAGGAACTTGATTTAGTCGAGGTTCGCAAACGTCTGTTGACGTAGAGCTATAAATCGACAGTGGGTTTCGGTCACCCCATCTTGTTGGCACTTTGTCCTTGAATGGGTTCCTCGATAAAGTCATAGTTTGGCGATTGTGGTTACCGCCCCAAACTAGAAAAATGTTCCAATCTGTAGCATGGTCGTATGAGCGAATTTTGTAAATTATCGTACTATATTATGTAACATTGTTTTGAAAATTGAGGTAAGAATGAAAAAGAATTGTTGTTTGCAAATTTTATAGCAAATAACTTATTCTGAATATTAATCTGCTACTCTATAAGAAATTTTGGACTTTCAACATTTTTTTTTTTTTTTTTTTGCAGTTTTATCGATTTTTAGCACATTTTAATGAAATTTAAGTACATTTTTCACCTTAATTTTGTACATTAATTTTCGAATGTTCTATTTTATAGTTATTAAACTTATTAGAGCAATATTCTGCTAAAAAAAATATAAATTTAACGATTTTTAGCCGTTTTTTTGCTATTTATAGTGATTTTTCTGCACATTTTTTGAAATTTGATCAATTTAAAGTGCTTAAAAAATGTTGGCCAACGAACTCGTCCTTTTTTCTTTTTTCTTTTTTTTTGGAAAGCTTGATTTTCGGTTTATTATTTTAAATAATAAACCTTTGTAATCGACATACAAAAAAAATGTTCTTTTGATCATCCCAATCATATGTGGGAATCATATTCTTCTGAATAATACAGCCAAGAAAGAAGCATTCAGTGCAGAAGACGCCAAAGATTTCGGCCACAAATAAACGCTCATTTCGTGGGTATTTCTGAGTCTGACGAGAGATTCTAACGAGAGACCCTTGAAAGACTCAAATGGTACGTGACCCTGTGCAATTTTTCCTGATCGGGGATTGAGGATCCCCCCATCATTGAAGAACAAAGTGTAGTGTGAAGATCATCTCGAAGTTACAGATGACATTCCTAACCCAGCAGCATTAACACTTGATGAACTGATTAATCATTTCCGCTGAATGAAGGAGAAAAATCCGATTATGCCAGCCATCAGAATAAGTTGAAATCAAATATACACTTTCTCCACTGTTCAGTTTATAATTAGTCTGTCTTCCAACCATTACACCTTGTCTTGTACGATAAACATCCTATCGTGTACTTAACACCGTTTTTATATTATGATTCGCTGACAAAACTTTAATTTCGGCATCCCGCTTGACGTTGTTCATTTTGTTTGTCCCTACACGCCATTTTTTTTTTTTTTCTGCTTCTTGGAACACTTGTACTCTTTGTTTTGGTGAAACACTTGTTCTGATTTACCGTGCATTACAAGTATCTGTACTTGTAAACTTGTAACTTGTTGTTTTATGAAATAGGTTTCGGGCCGTCCGATCATTGAAAATGTCATCGAAATCGGATGTAAATAGTAAAAGTCATGCTTGTTTCCAAGATTTGAGGTCCGGGCATGCGCAGTAACTACCAACGATGGGGTGTTGATTTTTTTTTTCAACATCGATTTTTTGCGGGTTGTCTTTTTCGATTACCTTCTGAATTCGTGGGAGACTGTACGACCAGACCGAGAAAATCATGTTTGGTGGATTTTGGTGGTTCAAGCTTGTATAGAGTGAATGTTGAGTGTGCGTTGGCATTGGTTGAGTTGGTGAGCGTCAATCTTTCTTAACTTGGCAGACAGTCAGGTACATTTTGAACTCCCTGGTGTCCAATTTTGACTCCACACATGAAGTAGAAATTATTTTTTAGAAAAATAAATCTGAGTACTGACTCATCGTCGTAATGTTGAGGGACGTTTCACATAATGCAGTCTTCACGGGTTCACTCATTGGTACTTACTCATCCCAACAACAGTTTCAGTTCCAATTCCGCTTTGACTTGGCATTGCACTCCCTCGTTTTTAACGTTCAACATTTTTTAGATCAGAATGTTGTTTCCCGAAAAATAACCCATTACTAATGGGCCATTAGACAAGGTATCAATCTAATCGAGTCCTGTAATCGCATGCCATTAACTCATTTCATGCTAGACTTTGAATATGATAGTTTCGCCAATAAACAGATGGGAGCCAACCAAGCTTGTACTAGAAGAAAAGTAAATTAAATTGGCTATCCAAGAATGGTAACTCCCCTGACAGGGGCACAATCTCATAATCAGTTTTTCATAATCTTAAGAAGTGTGTTATCGTTTGGGATGACATATATATGAAAAAGCATTAAACTCTAGCATTCGTATCAGAATGCCTCGATACGGATTTCAATGAAGACGATTTTCGAAAATTTTGATTTCAGTATTTTAGCAATAGTTTCTTTTATCACGAAAATTCACTAAAACTACGAGGCACGTCCAGAAAGTAAAAGTACTAGATTTTTCTATTTTTTTAAAAATTACAGGGTTTTGTAGGTTAACATCTCACTTATTTTTCTACATAATTGCCTTCCCGTTCGATGCAAATTTTGAACCTCGGTACCAGCTTTTTGATACCCTCTTCGAAGAATTCTCTCGCCAACTCTTTCTGCCAGTTCAGGACGTCTTCCTTCACTTCCTCGTCGGTTGAAAAGCGTTTTCCACCCATGTAAGTCTTCAGGGAGGTGAAAAGATGAAAATCGGAAGGAGCCAAGTTAAGGGGATTCGGTGGGCACTGCTCTTTGGTGACGTTGGTTGTGTGAGGGTGGGCGTTGTCGTGCAAAAAGCAAACTCCGTTTGTCAACATTCCCCTCCGCTTGTTTTGGATTGCTCTCTTGAGCTTTTTAAGGGTTTCGCAGCATCGAAGTGCATTAATCGTCTCCCCCTAGGGCAGACAATCGACCAGAATGATTCCTTTTTAGTCCCAAAACATGGTGGCCATGATTTTTTTGCCCGAAATGGAGGTCTTGAATTTTTCGGCAGAGGGAGAAGACGTGTGTCGCCACTGAGATGATTGTCTTTTCGACTCTGGAGTGTAATGAGCCACCCAGGTCTCATCTCCAGTCACAATGGAGCTCAAGAAATCCTCACCTTCCAATTCAAATCGCTCAAGGAACTCGCGAGCGCAGGCGACCCGATTCACTTTGTGCTGTTGTGTCAATTGTTTTAGCACCCATCTTGCACTAAATTTCCTCATAAGTTTGTAATGAGAAATTTAATCTTGTAATTCTCTCTCCCTCGGCACAGCCTCAAAAATAACTTAGAACCCTAAAATCCATTTCTTCGTAATATTGACAAATGTAGTAGTAGTAGTTAGTTGTTTATTGTATTAAATCAATGATTATTACAAAGAGTTCAGGTCCACTTACACATTATCATTAGAAAAATATATAATAGTAGTATACTACTTATAATAGCTAAGAAATAAGTCAAATATCTTCTTCCAAATCTAGTTAACAGGGCATTACAGCTTAATGAAGTACATGCAAAATAAACGAGGTCATCGATACGAAATTATTATAAAGAATAATAATCCGTTATGAATCCATAACATCCACGCTATACCTGTGGTACTCGTACAATATCCACAACAAGCCTATCCTGTTGTACACTATACAATGCTAATGCTGTACACATCAGACACCTATACGGTGAGCGCAATTGATCGAAGTGCTAGTGCACTAGTAACAAAATGAAATAAATTTAACATTTTCTCCCTATCATCACCAAAATCGAGCAAATTAGCCAGACGATCCTCATCCTCAACCATTGGGAGCCCACAGATGTGGGAGCCCACAGATGTATTTCGCAATGAATTGCCTTCGGTACGGTTCTAAGATCGGGCAACGTAGACAAAAATGGCAGAGGGTGTCAGCTTCTTTCATATTGCATATATTGCATAAGCTCTCGCTTCTAAACTTATGAGAAGTACCTCTATAATAAACAGTTACGAAAAACTTTGAAGACAGACGCAACTGGCACAACACCCTGTCAAACTGTACATTTTGAATGAGTCCCAAGTATTTCTGCATACCTAAATAGTCCGCTATCCTTCTATAGAACATATTAAATCTGGCACTGTATACCAGATTGTCCTGGCACCAAAAATGGTTGACAAATGCACTTACATAACTTAAACAAGAAGTTCGAAAACTACATACTTCTAATCATCACTTCTAATGTCATATACTTTCATATCTTCAGCTACTACCACTTCTCAAATCACCTTCCCATTCACTCTCCATTCTTTATTTCTATTCTCACCCACTTCACTCTTTCTTAATAAATTCGCGATACTAGGGATCCAGTGTGCCGTACAAGGTCTTGGCTTTGGGAGCCTCATGTTTCCAGCTTGAAACTCCAAAAGGTTTTAATGAAAACCCTGTAGAAAGAAAATGAATTGACGTCACAGGAACCCCCCCTAGTTGTCTGGTGGTCGTTCCTCCATGACGTCATTCAGGTTTCTTTACACAGGTCAATCCCACCACCCGCTCAATCCACCGCCCCTCTGGCTACTCTCAATCATTCGATACCCTTCATATTTGTACCTTTTTAGGACGTCCCTCTGAAGCTAGGTCATATAGGCAAGACTTTGTACATTTGAGGGACGGCATATTAGAATATTGATCCAGGATGAGGTGGGACAACAATCACTGAAAACAAATTCGCTTCAGACCTTCCTAAGACCGAATCGGAGGAAAAAAACCATCGTTGTATGTCTGTGTGTGATTGTGTGTTTGGGTTTGTGTGTGTGTTTGGGTTTGTGTGTGTGTGTATGTGTGTGAGTGTGTGTCTTTCTTTGTTCGATCCCAATTTCTTGTTGTGCAACAAATCTCGGAAATTTAGGATTTACCGTCATGGAGGGTGGGGTGGAGGGGGTGAGGGGGTAATAGCCGATCCTAATATTCTCGATCAATTTTGTTTTTAAAATTAGGAGTCCAGTTCAGTTATGCAACAAACCTTGGGAGTTTCAAATTGGGTACCATCAAATTTGGGACATCCGCTTCTATTCGGACGTATGCACTGGGTGTACTAAGGGGAAGACCTAAAAGCCATTTGAAAAATTCTACCTGGACTCTTTCTAGGTCAGGACAATATCTCAGCGCCCAGATCTCCGCTCCGTAGAGAATAGTAGAACGGACAATGGAATTGAACAGCATGATTCCAGTGTACCAGAGGTCGCTTTGGATTTAACAAATGATGAGATAACTGCGCCTGACACCGTTCTTGCTTTTGTACACATTACTTTTGAATTTTCGCAAAACAAAGATGAGCTGCTAAAGGTTACACCTAAATAATTTGCATACTTAACTACCTCAATCGGTCTCCCCTCAACATCAAGCACTAGATCCCCATACTTGAACCTTCCACGATGGAACACTAGAAATTTAGTTTTTTTTGCTACAACGCAACATATAACCAGTTAAGTTGACGTTTGAGCTATTTACATCTTCTGTCGCTTCATAAATAAAATTAAATCATCAAATAAAATTACACGTCACAAAACTATTCCCGCTGTCTTCATATAAGTAATCAGTTTTTGTTGTCACTATTTGTGGCGTGTCGAAGGTATAGTGCTCCTTCTATTAACGAAATAGAAACGAAATTTCTCACTTCTTTAGGTATTTGTTTCTCATGACTTCTCTTCCTTATATTAGCTACTATCCTCTCTCACTTAATCCATTTGCATACATCATCATACATTACCATCTCAATTCCTCATTTCTCAAAACATCCTCTCTATTTACTTTCCTCCAGTCTCATCATTGATGAACAGATACCTACAGATTTTTGCTTCCTCGTTTACCAAAAGCGTTAGTGCGGGAAAAAAATAAATAAAAAAATTGTATCTTCAAAAATCAAAATTTCTACTTGCTTGCATTTTGCGTTTTAGTGTTTGCAAATCAATTCTAGTTCTGTGTGCTCTATCTTATATCTGTGTGCTTGAGGTAAATCCTTGTCAGGCCTGAAACTGTACCAAGTTTTTGTCCGAGTTTGATGAAATTGTCAGGGATTATGCAGGTTAGCTCCTAGATGGTCTCATACAAATTTGTTTCCCGTGGGATTAACGGTGGCCTGTGCGCATGCTCAAACGTAAATTTCTTATAAAGTCGATTCCTCATCTTCTATTGGTGCGATTTTGTTAAAACTCAAGGGACAGTTAAATATGTTCCAAAAGCATGCCCTATGAATTATATCGCAATTGGTCTAGTAATACTATTACGCTTGTTCAAAACTAAAATTTATTGACGCTGGCGAAACTCCGAAACTAATTCACCGATTTTGATGTCATTATCTGGGATCATGAGGGTTAGATCCCAGAGTCCCCTATTACTTCGTTGCATTCAGGCAATAGTAGCCTGTACGCATGCGCCAACTTGAATTTCTCGTAACGTCGATTTCTCATCATATATCTGTACAATTTCGTTAAAATAAAACAAAATTGTAAATTGTAACTGTTGTTATTTTGTTAAAACTCGCTGGGTTGTTGGCTATAAGTATATTCTAGGAAGATGCCTTATGAATTATATTCTAATTTGTTGAGTAATAACTAATGCGCATGCGCAAAATTAACCTGACTTTCTGAGACCAATGTTTGAATTCATTTCTATAAACTGCTAAACGTTCATATAAGTATGGATATTCAATGGTTTTTCGTAATGATTTGAAATCAAGTACGCTTTCATATTCACAAAACTACCTATGGATTATTAACATACCTAATACTATTTAGAAAAAAACATCCAATTGACTAATAATCAGAACGTTGAAAACAACTATAAATACGATTACCTACGGATGAACTGAGGAGCACTAGGCTTTCTGGACAATGTCACACAATTGAATTATGTAGATAAGTATGCGGATATATATAGCTTTGATTTAATTCGTAAATGGTATAATACAAACGATGTATCAACAATCAAAAATTAATTAAAGAACACGGGAAAAAACCAGGCTTGATCAAGTAGGCAGGGAAAAGTAGGGGAAGTTCGTAGGGGAATTTAGTGGGTACTGAACAACAAGTAGGTATTTTTCTAGGGATAAATCGCATATGGGCTAGCCCCAGAAGGTAGTGGGAAATGACTTGATTTCAGTTTGTAGTATCCAAATTAGCGTTTCGTTGACTAGGTGATTTTACTCCTCTCAGAGGGGCGGTATAATATCCACACAATTTCGCCCTTACACAAACAAACCTAATAAAACGCTGCAAATTATTTCACAAAGGTTTATTATTTTTTCAATTGAGTTTGTTCGTAGTTTTAGTTGGCTTGCGTACGTCATAAGGCCCGTCCAGACTCCTCGGCATTTCCTATTTCGAGTTACCACAACCTATACTTCTATAATTTTAAACGCATGTTTATATTTCTCGTTTTGAGCTCCTATCTATTCAAATAGCTATTGCCTTAATAATATCATTATCTAAGTAGGAACGAAAAGTCTAGAGGATATGTTATTAAATATGCGTAGGAAAAGCACACACCAATATGACCTAGAAAAAACATATATTCATGCCTCGTAGGAACGCCGCATCCCACCTCATGGTGCCGCGGTGTATTATATGGGTATAACACGTAAAAGTAATAAATATCCATTCTCCTACACCCCTCTGCTACGCCCCTGGTCACTCCAGCCACCACAAGGTGCCGCGGCGCCTCCTCTCACTCCACCCCCCGCTCATCCCCCTCACCACCCACCGTGACCCCCTGCCAAGCGTGCCAGGCGAGCGTCTAACACTCAAAGCCTCAAAAAGACACTTTTTCGCCCGTTTTTGGCCCATAGCATCTATGCGAGTAAAGCGATCGGGATGGTTAAACGTTAGGACCAACTAGACCCCAAATGGAGTCTATGTGCGAAAGAACGGGTTTTTTAAGTAAATTCTTAGGCCTTTTATGGCCCGAACGGCGGACGGCGAACGGCGGACGGACATTTCAAATTTGGATTCTACGCACCTTGAAACGTAAAGTGACAAAGTTTGAGGGGGGGTTATAAAAATGTTTTGCTACACGATCACATAGACTTATTATTGGAAATAATAAACCAAAAATGTCTTTATTTCTAAGCGCCTAAGACCGTCTAGAGTTGCTTGGCAACCGGATTCGTATAATAGTAATTTGTGTTTTACTAATTACATTCTCCAATTAAAGGAGTTAGGTACTGAAGTTGGAAGCGTAAATTATTAATTTTGATTTTATCCATACCACGAACTTCTGCGTCCTCTGTAATTCAAGGAGGGGCTTTGCTCACCCTGCCCCCCCTCAAACTACTCCACTTTGATTATGTTTTCATTTTAGATACACCCAACGGTTCATTGTCGATTTTAGTGGTACTTTGTATGCTGATTGGCCTGACTCGTAGCTGCGTGCCGCTCCTCTGAGGTCTCATCAATCAAAAATCGCGGATAGGAATTCTTCATCCTTCATCGGCCTTGTTCTTTTCGAATAGAAGGGAAGGCGTGTTTTGCAAGTTCGTTCTCTACCTGGACCGTTTTAATGACAATGTTTTGCAAATGTCTTCAGACGGAAACATTGATACCTCGCCAATCCTCCGCCCTACTCGCCTCATCATGGCGAAGGTCGCGCGCGGTAGGCATCGCATTTCACGTCTAAAGTTACTACCTTATATTATTCGCAGTATTCAATTAAATCTGATTTAATGTTGTTCAAATCGTTTGAGGAACGAGATATAACTGCTACGTGAGAAAGCCAGTCCTGCCTCAGGCACTCCGCTTCGCCAAAAAATTACAGCGATACCATGTTAGGAAACCTTGCGATTCTCTCTTCCAGATAATAATATTAGCTTTCAATTCCTTACTGAAAAAAAAATATATATATATACTTATAATTTCAGGATGGTCACACCCTCTCTCAGTTCTGAATTAGCAGTTTCTAATATTAAGTACCTTTAAGTCTTGTGAATGGTTGCCTATGCTAAGCTAAACTATGTACCACGTTGAAAGTCTGTTGCTCACTGTCATATAGATCGTCCTTCGTCCTAGTAGGATTGATAACTTCAAATCCTAATTGGATTGATAACTTCGTTGAAATGTGGATAATGCCTTGAACTGCAAAACAGAAAAACTTGTTGGAAGAGATCTTCAGGTTTGATGTGATTGTGCTGAGTCTGTAGATCAATGTCATATTGATCGTCCTTGGTCCTTTTGCAGTAGGATTGATATCTTCCTTTTAATATAATTGATGAAATCTATGTGTATCATGCCTTGAACTGCAAAAGAGAAAGACTTGTCAGATGAGGACATGGCCAGATTTGAGATGATTGTGTAATGTTAAAAGTCAGTTGTTCAGTGTCATATTGATCGTCCTTCGTCCTTTTGCAATAGGATTGATAACTTCATTGTAATAAATTGATGAAAAGGATGTGAATCATGCCTTGAATCGCAAAAGAGGATGGTTCCCCTTCATCTGTACGGATGGACTAGTGAAGCGTTGGAAGGTTTTTAATTGTATCTAATAAGTATTCAATTGATAGGAACCTACCTACTCCGTCGTTATACTTAGATCAGGGGGACTAGTAAAGTGCAGATGTATGAATTAATTTTCTTTCGGTTGGTCACTTGTTTATCAAGTTATTGTTGTGAGTGAACTTTAGCCGATGAGCGTCGACCTTACTTAGGTTTCATTGAATTCAATACTTAAGGAATCTGACTTATGAATCTTGATACTTATATAAAACAATATAGCAATTATAACACAAACAAAAATTATTTTTTCTTGGTTAATCACAAAGAAAAATCGGAGCCCTCCTTCCTGGTGGCTTGTGATCAAGCGACGGGGAAGCCCCGAATTTCCCTGTTGGGACAACTCCAGTCAATAAATGGAATGTTGATTAATCATTTATTGATCGACTGAATAGTGATAAACAGTTTGTTGTATTCACGAAACATTCGTTCGGACAATCAGCCGAAATCTGGGGGCCATGACCTTTGGAGAGGACACTTTGTGAGGGGCAGTACCTACTCAACTACCTGGCAGGGCGCTAGTCGATACACAATGGCTTCTCATTAATACACGGGGCCATCAGAACAACAAAACAGGCACCGAATTTTGCGTACAAGATTTATAGTAACGTAGTTTAGGAGTTAAAGGATACAACTGACAGTTGATTGATAGCGTCAAAGAAAAAAAAAAAGTCCAGTCATGCAGCATGACCCCATGAGCGAATTTTTGAAGAAATCTTCGACATTTCAGTCGCTATTGATCGTGTAGAGAAATTTTAGTTTATGATTAGAACTTCTTCATAATTTCATGGCTGATATTTTCTAAGCCACAGTCACAGTATTAAAGCTACATCAAGTCCTAAAACAGTTGAGCGTAAAACATTAAAGAGAGCGACCGAGAGAATTGGAGGACGGAATATTTCACAAAGTAAACTCATCAGTTGTGATTACTTTATTTTTATTTTTTTTTTTTATTTTTTTTTTAACAAGCACCTACTACCTACGTTTTAAACAGCATGGTTCTAGGATTGGTTATACAGGAATACTTCCATAAGAGTAGTTCAATCTGAATTTGGACAATGTTTCATGCAAATATTACCGATTTTTACAACTAGCAAACGGCATTATTTCTCGATTTTGACTGATTTTTCAACTTAAAAAATTTTGAAAACTTGATACATATTCTTATAGGAAATTGTACGCTGATTCCGAATATATCACATTTTAGTATGCTGAAAAAATTATTTCGCACAACAAATCGCAAAAAACAGGCTATTTTGAAATTTTTGAAAATTTCAACCCGAAGATGTAATCCGATCATGCTGGCCAACGAACTTAAACTTTCGTTTTGTGTCCTTAACATTTTAAAATTTTTTTGAAGTTTATAGCAAAATTCTACGGACAGTTATCGTCTGGAATGACATATACATACATACATACATAAAAAAATGCGTTACACTTCAGAATATGATTCAGAATAGCCTCAAACGGATTTCTGCATAAAAATTTTTCAAAAATTCACATTCTACAAATTTTGAGGCGAGAGCAATAGCTTAATTTTCTTCAAAAATTCGCTAAAAGCTGCAAATTATTACACAAAGTTTTTTTTTATTAACTTCGGTAGCACCTTTCAGCTGTTACAAATGTCTTTACGATAAATCAATACTTCAAGATTTTATACATAAATTGTTCAAATTGCATAGGTAAATAATAAAAGAAGAGATATAAAACATCAAAGTGAACGTTCAATTTTGTCCAGGAAATCGTTAATGGACTCATACAGTTCCAACTTCTCTTCTGCGATGAGTGTTTCCAAATTAAAGGGACAAAAATTGACTTAAAAAAAAAAATCAGCCATTATTCCAGTTCAACAATTTTCTTTGGATCAGTGATGTTAAGAGCAGTCAATAAGTTGGTATATGCAGCTGGGACCTGGAAACGTGCTCTCCGATTGTTTTGTACTGCTATTTTTCCTGTCTCCTAGTTAGTAAATACTGCCATATTTGATTAACACGTGAGTAAACTCGCCTCATGCAAATTTATGAAAGTTACCAGCCGACTCCTAATAGCGATGGTGCGATGTTTCAAGCGAAACACATACGTGCGCCACTTCATCTACATTTATGTAAATTGAACTGCTCAAGACTCTGAGATATTCACTCTCATACCACAGATTGCTTTTATATTTTGGTATATGCACATTTCAGCGAAGTGTTGGAAATTTTCCATTATTAAAATTGGGTAGTAGTCTAGTTTCCTAACGCTGAATATAGCTAAAACCAAATTTATGACCATTGGAAACTCTGCCAGAATTGATCTTTTGTAGAAGATTGTTATCCATACCTGTAATGACCCGATAAATTGTGCATGTGAAGGGCTGAAAAAGTTGATACAATTAACTACCTGGGCATTTAGATCGATTCCAACTTGTCTTGGAAAGATCACATTATTTTCTGTATGATAGGCTAAAAAAATCTCCAGCTCTTTTTTATAACGTCCGTTTTGTTTTGGGACTTCCCTTACTTCGACTCATATACTATGGCCTTGTCCAGTCTGTCCTCCAATATGGGATTATCGCCTGGGGAGGAACCTACCCTTCTAACCTTAACAAATTGCTAATTTTACAAAAATCAATAATCAAAATTATGTATAGGAAACCAAAATCTTTCGACAGTTATTCAATTTTTAATATTTCCAAATTTTTCTCTGTACGTCAATTATTCCTAAAGAATTTACTTTTTTTTTACCATAAAACCCCCCACTTTGATCAATGTCGCCCCGATAAATGACCACAATACCCGTTTTCAAGCACTGGGGAATGTGCTAGCCCCACTAAATCGTTTGATATTGTCGACCAAGAGCCCTCATTACATTCTTCATGTTTTGTATAACAAATTAAGTGAGGAACTGAAATCACCATCTGTGTCGAACAAAGCTCGGTACAGGGCTTTCCTGATTACCCTGAGCCCGGTGAATTCCGAGTCAGTGTTAAGAAGTGTTTATGCTACCTAATTTCATTCTATTCTCGTAAAGGACATTTATTTTCTCATTTTCATTTTGTTTTTAAACTATCGAAGTTGGATTGCTTTATTTATTTACTTTTTTTGGTTTCTAATCGTTGAGGCTATGTATTTTTATCTGCTTTTTTATCTGTATAATGCCAACTGGTGCCAAAGGAGCTACTCTTGACCCGTCGTCTCGGGCTTTTTAGCCTTTAGACGGGCAATATTTGTTCTGTACATAAAATTTTGTAATCGTATATGCAGACTAATTTATTCGTGAATAAAAATTTTTCTGAATTGAATTAGGTAAAACGTTATATATAAGCTACTCAGTTCAGCAAATGGTTTGACGTTCAACATTTCCAAGTGTCAGACATTGACGTTCTCCCGGCGCGGACCTTTGCAGTTCTTATATCATATCGATGAACACGGTCTTGATCGTCAGATGGTGGTGCGGGACCGGTTGTACTATTTGAAGTTCAGTTGAGCTTTTCGAATCATATTGATTTCATATGCAATAAGGCAATGAGGATGTTGGGCTTCTTCAAGAGAACGTCATCAGATTTTACCAATGCCATGGCCCTGACTTCAATGATGTCCCCCTATAAATTTCATTGCCGTTGGAGGAATAGTTGTCAGTAGTTTAAACCTGTACACTTACAATCGAACGCTCATTAAAATTGACGTCATCATCCTGGATTAGTTTTTTCGCATAAAAACTCACGGAAAACAACTGAGATATGGTTGATTTTAAGCTCCGAAGTCCGATCCTGAAGATTTTTCACTTGGAAACGCACACACACAGTAAAATAAAATGATGAACCTCACAAATGAAGATGACTCTTTTAGCGAATTTTTGGAGAAAATTAAGCTATTGCTCTCGCCTCAAAATTTGTAGAATGTGAATTTTTGAAAAGATTTTATGCAGAAATCCGTTTGAGGCTATTCTGAATCATATTCTGAAGTTTAACGCATTTTTTATGTACCTATGTATGTATGTACATATGTATGTATGTATGTGTCATTCCAGACGATAACTGTCCGTAGAATAGTGCTAGAAACTTCAAACAAATTTTAAAATGATAAGGACACAAAACTTAAGTTCAAGTTCGTTGGCCAGCAAGATCGGATTACATCTTCGGGTTGAAATTTTCAAAAATGTACATAGTCAAAAATTTCAAAATAGCCTGTTTTTTGCGATTTGTTGTGCGAAATAATTTTTTCAGCATACTAACATGTGGTATATTCGGAATCAGAGTAAAATTTCCTATAAGAATATGTACCAAGTTTTCAAAAATTTCAAAGTTGAAAAATCAGTCAGAAATCGGAATAATGCCGTTCGCTAGTTGTAAAAATCGGTAATATTTGCATGAAACATTGTTTATCATAAAAATAATAATTAAAAATATTTTGCACTCAAAAAGCTAAAATTTTAAAACAATTTAATATAATGTTGAATTGAGAAAGGAGAACAATGTTTTGAAAGGAGAACGCTTATTTGTAACTCGTTACCCCGAGCACGGGCATTGCCCATTAGGGGAACTAATTTTCTATATTTACATTATACTCCGTATTTACTAAGAGATTTTTGTGAAAATAAAGTTCATTTCATTTCATTAATACGATAACATAGGAAAATTTGCTCATACGATCATGCTGTATGCATGACTTGAACTTTTTAGTTAGTAAAAAAGGAACAAAAAAAAAAAAAAAAAAAAAAAAAAACCATGGCCGGGAGGTAACAAATACATTGATTTGGCGCGCACTGGTGGTATAGCCGCCAGGAAACAGGCGTATGAAAATCTCAATACGTTGGTAGAGGCTCTTTTGGCCAATTTGTGTGTGTTTCGTGCTTTCATGGGGCATCCCCATTATAATCTATGATGCATTGTAAACTTACCGTTCATGTCGACTCGGTATGGTGCTGCCGCCTCCTCTCCGCTGCTGCTATGCTTAATCGACTATTGTAGGTATTTTAGTCAGCTCCTTATTGCTCTAGAAGGTATTAAAGAAGGTTGGTATATGGGGCAGTATTTGTGAAATATTAAATAATGCGGTTATTTTTTAAGTTTTTATTGCATGAACTAATCAATTTGAATCCACTTACATTCAGGTTTAGATCTCTTTGCATCCTTAACAAAAGCTGATCCTTTGACATTCATGACATTTGGACATTCTTCATAGTCGCGTACATGTTCAATCCATGGGTCATCGTTCATTTCCCAATCTTGAATACCTCCTTCGCAAGCGTAGCAACAAGGTCACCCTGCTGTTCGTTATAGTGAAATCCAGCACTGCAGAGGTCAGGTTCGTTCCTTTTTTAACTCTTTCTATTAACTTCGATTCTCTTCTTGCTTGCTTGCTTTCTTTCTTTCTTTCTTTCTTGAGACAAAATTTCAGATCGATTTTTAACCCACTTCCCGATATCCAATCGATCTGAAATTTTGCACACGAGTTCATGCTGGCGTACATTTTAATCTATCAAATTTTCGCGAAGAAAAAGTTAGTTATACTATAAATTTTCGACAATTTGAAATTTAATATGGGACACCTTACAAGTGTTGTGTATTGTAGGAAGGAGGGAGGAGGAGGAGGATGAGGGAGGAGGAGGAGGAGTGAGGGAGGAGGAGGAGGAGGAGGAGTGAGGGAGGAGGAGGAGGAGGAGTGAGGGAGGAGGAGGAGGATGAGGAGGAGGGAGGAGAAGGATACTATTGAACGTCTGCATAAAATGACAACGAATCCAGGGTCAATAAAATATTAAATGATTTTCCTTGTCAATTTCATTTAAGTTATTATGCGATTTTGAAACAATGTGATTTTGTTTCGATTTACTGTTGCCAAGAAACTACCAAATATTGAAACAACAATAAAATTAACCGAGAACATGAGAAAAAGAAAGAGTTACATTAAAAACTTGTTTTTATGGGTTCCTTTTTTTTACTAACTAAAAACGCTGCAAATTATTACATAATGGTTTATTATTTCTGATTCAGATAGCCAGCTATAGTAACCAGCATGCTCTGGGGCTTTCGCCTGTCTCTTTTCCTGTATCCATCTCTGTTCTCGCGTTACAGGCTGCGCTCCTGATGGGGAGCAAATGGATGATCGTACAGCCACCCGAGTGGTCTCATTCAATCCACGGAGCTAATTTCTATAGGAATCAAACTAAAACCGTGGGTACACTAGGTTCTGTTCCACTATGCCCCTAATGCCGTACCCCCCTCAGGTTGGTTGCGGCGTATTATATGGGTATAACACGTAAAAGTAATAAATATCCATTCTCCTACACCCCTCTGCTACGCCCCTGGTCACCCCAGCCCCCACAAGGTGCCGCGGCGCCTCCTCTCACTCCACCCCCCTCACCACCCACCGTGACCCCCTGCCAAGCGTGCCAGGCGTGCGCGCGTGCGTAAGTCTAACACTCAAAGCCTCGAAAAAGACACTTTTTCGCCCGTTTTTGGCCCATAGCATCTATGCGAGTAAAGCGATCGGGATGGTTAAACGTTAGGACCAACTAGACCCCAAATGGAGTCTGTGCGAAAGAACAGATTTTTTAAGTCAATTCTAAGGCCTTTTATGGCCCGGACGGCGAACGGCGGGCGGACATTTCAAATTTGGATTCTACGCACCTTGAAACGTAAAGTGACAAAGTTTGAGGGGGGGTTATAAAAATTTTTTGCTATACGATCACATAGGCTTATTATTGGAAATAATAAACCAAAAGCAGGCATCATGTAATTTTACAGTGTGTGTGTGCGTTTCCAAGTGAAAAAGCTTCAGGATAGGCCGGTTTGGAGCTTAAAATCAACCACATCTCAGTTATTTCCGTGCGAAAAAACAGCTCCAGGATGATGACGTCAATTTTAATGAGCGTTCGAATGTAAGTGTACAGGTTACACTACTAGTCTGTGCACATGCACAAACAATGTTTTATTACGTCGACATATTAATCATTTCGACTCGTACTTTGTTCTTCAATAATTCTATATGTAGACGTTATAATGTGTGTGGAAGTTGTACTGCCCACCCAACTTGGCAGACTTTTTTTCTTTGACTTTCAAGGTGGTTAAATATAACGGAAAACGAGGAGTTCACAACTTTGAACGCCTTTCCTTCTCTCTACTGCCGTGTTGTACCCACGGCCACGCACCCCGCGCACATTGTTTTTGTTTCGATGGAGTGTCATTGGAAATAATCGCGTGAACTTGAATTAAACGACTCGGCAGGTGTGGTCTCTAGTAGGTTGGTACTGTTTGGACTGCACCTATAGAAGGTAAAGTCTTCTCCAGGCAGGACGAGGTCAGTTTGATCAGGCGATCTGCTGCCGATCTCCTAAGTATAGCAGTACTTGCTAGCTCCATGTTAGAACTCCAGCCCCCCCAAGGTGAGTTGGTTGCCCACCTCATCCCACCTTCATCACACCACTTTCCCGTTCCTTTGTCTTCGTATTTATCATTTGCTCTTTTTGTCCCTCCCCCCTCCAGTATTGATCCTCCTCTCCCTTTCTTCTATCCCTGTTTCTTTGCGATTTCCATTGGTCCCTATTTTATTTTTCTTCCTTCTAATTCGGTTTTTTCTCCCCGACAAAGTCTTAAAAACATCACCCTCTCAGATCTGGTAGGAGTAACGACTGATGCAAAACCCGCACCGTTCATCGTCATTTTGTATTATGTTAAATTTAACCTTGACTGGATTGGGCTTGGTCGCGTAAGTGGATGGATGCCAATTCTTGTTTTTGAACCCTCGTTCATCGCTATCTCATTATTTATTTCTTTTCCGCAAAGTAAAAAAAAAAAAAAAAAGTTTCATCCTACCTTTACCTTATTAATTATTTTACCCCCATAATCAAGTTTGTAACCACTACACCTTGAGCGTTTTCTTATGATGAGAACCCAGATTATCACCTTACTCACTGATCATCATGCGGATAACTATTATATCATAATATTTCAGAAGCTTTTATGAGACAATTATAACCTTTAATTTAAAAACACCCCCTTCGCTGGATTATCCACGGCTTCTTTTATCAGACACGATCTTCAATTTCTCGTTCGGGTTGGCAGTTGGGACAACACTCCGCGAAAAATTGATAACCATTTTGGTTTATTATTTTCAATAATGAACGTTCGTAATAGACCACGAAAAAAATGTTTACCCCCCACCCCCCCTCCCCTCGTCCTTTAGAATTTGTTTGTTTGCGTTTTAAGAAGGGAAGATGATGAGCAATGACAGGGTGAAGTCACTGGTCTGCGTGGTGTCCTTCAGGACGATCCGGGTGGGCCCTTTCTTAACCCAACTTCCAAGGAGAGATCGAATAGTGGTCAACCGGGCTGCCACTGGCCATACCCGTCTTACTCATAGACACCTGCTTAGTGCAGAAGCTCGAGATGTTGTGTGTAGAAGGCGTGGGGGTGATCTGTCCATCCGCCACTTTCTGGAGGACTGCCCAGCCCTTGTGGACCTCAGAGTCCAGCTTCAGCCCCCTCAGTGTGTTGACACTTTATCCGGACCAGACAAGGTTGCCTGGGTACCTGTTGTTGTACTTGAGAGCCGCTGAGCTCTACTACGAACTGTGATATCTGTTCTGTGATATATTTATATACATCTAGTCGTATATAGGTCGTAGTTTTATTTCACTTTGCTGATTGTATGTAGTAAGATTTGTTGGGGCCTTGAGGTTCAGTCATAATGACTGACATAATGACTGAACCTCAAGACCCCAACAAATCTTATTTTGAACAAAGCAGTCAAGAAACCAAACCTTATCATTGTATGTAGTAGCATATGTATAGCTATTAGCCTATTTTACATCTAGGTCAGTTGTATTACTTTATTTTTTGGTTTTGACATTTTATGTCTTTGCTCTGGCACATAACTCGAAAACCGTTACCAAATTTGTTACCAAATAATTTTGATGATTTCCGCCTACAACCGAGTCGTTGCTAGGGAAATGGTACTTCGTCGTTTTTCATCCCACGAAATTCGTTGACCATTCGTTCGAAAGCTCTCGATTTATCCAACCATAATATGTTAACTAATGCGAAGTGCGTGGCCAACATGCTGAGTTATGAGCATGGTTATATAAATAATTATTGTTTACACACAGGTGATCATTCTCAATAATAATTGATATTGTGAACATGATTGCAACCGCTTGTTAATTTCTGATGATTTCATTGGGCTGGAGTTTCGATGATTTGATTCATATCGATATTCATATTGATTTATGAAGCGGTGGTTAAATCATTTTAATAGGTAACTTCTATACTTTACACTCTAGGAAGCTGTAATTTCGTATGTAGCCTCTTTAGGACATTTACTTGACGATGCCCAAGGTTCGGATCAGATGAGTGGCTCTTAAAGCTAATTTCTATGCTTTACACTCTAGGAAGCTGTAATTTCGTATGTAGCCTCTTTAGGACATTTACTTGATGATGCCCAGGGTCCGGATCAGATGAGTGGCTCCTATAGGTAATTTCTATGCTTTACACTCTAGGAAGCTGTAATTTCGTATGTAGCCTCTTTAGGACATTTACTCGTACTTGACGATGCCCAGGGTCTGTATCAGCTAAATGGCTCTTAAAGCTTGCATACGAGTCTGCAACACATACTCGTACGAGTCTTCAACTAAAGATATAAAATGTCCCAATGTGTCGCAGACTCGTATGCAAGCGTTTCGACATTTTTTTATCCACTTTGAGGACTATACAGTGGTCATCACTGTACCCCTCATTTTCCCCCCTACGAGTTGCCTGTGGAGTCCATGATGGCGCTCCTTTTTAGTCAAGGATGGCAATATGGCTCCCCTTAGAATCATGCCACTTCCTGTGTCCCTTTAGACACCTTTTTTGTCCCTTTTGTGTCCCTTTTAGAAACCAAAGTTTTTGTCTGATTTTGATGAAATTTTCAGGGAATGTTCCGGTTAAGCTGAAAATGATTCCCCATTTAAATGTCATCACTCAACAACTAGTAGTTGTCACTAAGCAAACACAATCGTCAAATCCATCAAGCGTAATTTCCCCATTGTCTATTTTGTCTGATCTCGGTCAAACTCAGACGGTCGTTGAAAAATGACGATTTTATTTCCCCATACGAGTTTCATCATAATCAGATCATTAGCAACTGCTACGCTACCTTACATTCTCAATTCTTTATTTCTCCCAGCCATAGGAATCAGCTATGCAATATTTCAAGATAGTTCGATATCTTTCAATCCATCCACGCAAGTTACGGATCCGAAGAAGCTATGTGCCACACCCAACTTGACAGTCTGCCTTTTCCTTAAAACATCAACATTTTCCCAAAGGCATCAATTTCTGATGTAGATTATTATTCGTAAGACATTTCGCTCTATTGTTTCTAATAACGATTTATAAACTTCAACGAATGCCTCGGCCTTCGGCTGGTCAACGACCTCAAAATGATGACGCACCAAAGTTAGTCCCAACTGGCTGCTCACGACTTGAGATGATTTGGTAGTGAAATCGCTTGTAGGCAGAGTTGGGCAGTAATTAATTACGAATACAATCCCATGCGCAAATGTTACTCAAATTACTTGCAGTACATAATTGAAATTACATTGGCAATTTCATCAATTGCCTTATTACATTTAGGTCAGAACTAATTGTAATTAGAATCCACAATTACAATCACGTTTAGCGAATTTTCGTAAAAAATTAACAATTCAATGGCTCGGAAATTTTTTTAAATCAAAATTTGTGAAAAATTCCTTCATTGAAATCCGTTTTGAGGCATTTGGAAACGAATCCGAGTATCACTTTTTTATGCGTGTGTGTGTGTGTGTGTGTGTGTGCGCGTGCGTGCGTGCGTGCGTGTGTGTCATTCCAGACGATAATTCTCCTTAGGCTTGAGATAATAACTACGTTCTTGCGTCAGAAAATCAATCAAGCTTTCCGAACGGAAGGATGAGTTTGTTGGCCAGCACTTTTTGAGCACATTAAATGGTCAAATCTCAAAACAATATGCCTAAAAAATCACTAAAAATCGTTAAAAACGGCTAAAAATCGTTAAATTTATATTTTCAGCAGAATATTGCTCAGATAAAGTTTATTAACTATAAAATAGAACTGTCAAACATTTATGTACAAAATTATGTTGAAAAATGTACTTAAATTTCATTAAATTTGCTTATAAATTGATAAAAACTGGAAAAACGCTAAAAATTCAAAACCTCTTTTTTAGTAGCAGATTATTATTTGGAATACGCTAAAATTAATAGTTCAATTTCCTTGCACTCAAAAAGGTCAAATTTCAAAACAATTTAACATTAAACAATACAAAAATTTACGGAAATTCGCTCATACGATCATGCTGCATGACTGGAACTTTTTACCCACGTATTCATTTTATATTTTTAAATTAAAATTTATTCCGTTCTAAGAAATTGATACCATCCGCACTCTCCTTCGTTGAGTAGTTTTCTATCTGTGATTTTTTAAAGATTGCACTGGTGACATCACACTTTGTTGCTAGGTGAGGGGGGGGGGGGAGGAGAGAGAGAGAGAGAGAGAGAGAGAGAGAGAGAGAGAGAGAGAGAGAGAGAGAGAGAGAGAGAGAGAGAGAGGGGGGGGGGGGGGGGTGCTTTGACGTCACCAGTGTGCACCACTGAAAGATCATAGAATATCTCACTTTTTCTAAAATCCATGCCTAATGTTATGTCAACAAACATTTTTCCTTGTACGAGTAACAGAAGATAGGACTAGGTATAGCTATGTTTCATCAACAGAGTTGCCAGATGCCTTATTGGGAAACCCCACCATACCCCTCGAAATATCCCTACGTTTCCCTCTGTTTTTCCCTACAGCATCAAATATCCCTACATCCTCCAGGGGCCTATTTCATAAAACCACAAGTTACAAGTTAACAAGTACAGGTACTTGTAATGCACGGTAAACTAGAACAAGTGTTTGACCAAAAGAATGAGTACAAGTAGAAAAGTTACACTTGTAGAAGCTAAGTTTACTAGTGTAGCAGAAGAGAATAATGGCGTGTGGGGACAAACGAAATTAACAACGTCAAGCGGGATGCCGAAATTGAAGTTTTGTCTGCGAATCATAATACAAAAACAGTGTTAAGTGCACGATAGGATGTTTATCGTACATGACAAGGTGTAATGGTTGGAAGACAGACAAATTATAAACTGAAAAGTGGAGAAAGTGTGTATTTGAACTTATTCTGATGGCTGGCATAATCGGATTTTTCTCCTTCATTCAGCGGAAATGATTAATCAGTTCATCAAGTCTTAATGCTGCTAGGTTGGGAATGTCATCTGTACCTTCGAGATGATCTTCACACTTAACTTTGTTCTTCAATGATGGGGAGATCCTCAATACCCGATCAGGAAAAATTGCACAGGGTCACGCACCATTTGAATCTTTCAAGGGTTTCGGAAGACATCCCTAAAGTTCTCGTTAAACTCAAACATACCCACGAAATGAGCGTTTATTCGTGGCCGAAAAAACCTTTTGCGTCTTCTACGCTGAGTGCTTCTTTCTTGTCTGTATTCTTCAGTAGATGATGATTCCCACATATTAAACACCGATAAATGGTCAACTCACAATGCTGGAAAATGAAATTTCAGCGCCATAGCAAAGGTTTATTGGGAAGACGTGGTAAACCAAAACCCATTTTAAAGTTTTTCCATAATTCTGATTTTATTGTAAAGAAACGCTTGCATACGAGTCTGCAACACATTGGGACATTTTATGTCTTTAGTTGAAGACTAGTATGCGTTGCAGACTCGTATGCAAGCTCTAAGAGCCACTCAGCTGATCCGGACCCTGGGCATCGTCACGTAAATGTGCTAAAGAGACTACATACGAAATTACAGCTTCCTAGAGTGTAAAACATAGAAATTAGCTTTAACCACTCATCTGATCCGGACCCTGGGCATCGTCAAGTAAATGTCCTAAAGAGGCTACATACAAAATTACAGCTTCCTTGAGTGTAAAGTATAGAAATTACCTATTAAAATGATTTAACCACCGCTTCACAAATCAAACCGTTCTCGCAATATTTGGATCACCTGCTATGAATCAAATCATCGAAACACCAGCTCAACGAAATCATCAGAAATTAACAAGCGGTGGCAATCATGTTCACAATATCAATTATTGAGAATGATCACCTGAGTGTACACAATTATTCAAATAACCTTGCTCATAACTCAGCTTGCTGGCCACGCACTTCGCAGTAGTTAACACAATATGGTTGGATAAATCGAGAGCTTTCGAACGAATGGTCAACGAATTTTGTGGGATGAAAAACGACGAAGTACCATTTCCCTAGCAACGACTCGGTTGTAAGCGGAAATCATCAAAATATTTTCGTGAGCAATTTTCCGTGACATTTTTTTAGTTTATGTGCCATAGCCAAGACATAAAATGTCAATAACAAGTTTACAGGTGAATGGACCTAAGTTAAAAATCGGCCATTTTTTACAACTGTAAAACAGTGACTGGTTCAAAATTATGGGGAAACACTTGTAACTTGTCCATAAATTCGCACTTGTTGATTTTCACAGTGCATTACATGTCTACACTTGTACCTTTATGAAACGCTTGCACACTCATTTTTTACAACTTGTGCATAAAATCGGCTTGTAACTTGTCACTTGTTGCTCTATGAAATAGGCCCCTGGAATTTCAATGGATAAATCCCACCTCAAAATCCTACCCAAAATATCCCTACGCCGTGGGATAAATCGCGCATTTGGCAACACTGTTCATCAGTACGCTGCAGACAGTGATTAACGCGTAATATTTCTTTAGGTGTATGCGTATTTCCTTGAAATCTGAACTCTTTTAATCAGTTTCAAAGACACAAGAACTCTGTTTTGCCCTGAACGTATATATCGGGAGAGGTCTATAAAACTTGATTCTGGCCGATTACATAACTCTCCTTCTACCTTCTGATTGTTGAAGAATAAAACATTTTCATTCAAAGAGTAGATCAATTAAGATGTTTCATCATATTATGCATTTCCATGAATAGACGATCATGTTGGATATCTAGGGCACCTTGACCTTTATACAACCGAGTGAAGGCAAAATGAGACTTGAATTGGCGACCTTCCCTCTTTCTGAATCTGGTTTAATTTTTTTGTCTTTTGGCACATGTGGCACATCAGCCACACACTCTTCTGTTCCTTTCTTCATCGCCCCTTCAATCGACGTTTTCGATCCAGGTAGTACAACTTCCACCTCTACTCTTGGAGATGTTGGAGGCTCGCCGGTCGCCCCTGCCAATCCGAGCTCAGAGCGCCTGACACACCTCCAGGAATGTTGCGTGTGCAGCTCCTTTCTCGTTTGACTCAGCACAATTTCCGACAACGAAGATAAACCGCTTCCATGGATGTTTTATCAAACATTCGATTGCACAATGCCACATTTTGTAATAGTTTAATTTTTTTTTTATTGAGCGGGTTGTCACACTTCGGTACCTACATCACTCTGTCGGCTCTGTTTAGATTTTATTGCTTTAGGGAGATAGGTAATGGTTTTTTTTAAGAGTCACCGTCACTGCACTATACCATTAATTGTTTTTAAAAGTTGTGTTCGGCAATAGCTGTATAATATCAGTAACTAGGTATCTAGTTAATGAATATTTGGTTGTTGCAAGAAAGTTCTTTTAAACTGATCTTTTCTTTATTTATGAACAAATGCACATCTGGGTCTTCTGCTATTATACACATATAAAAAAAAAAACGACATGCGATACCGATAAACTTTGTAGCTAACTTTCGCTTAATAAATAACAACAGTTGCTATGCGTAAGATTACTAGACTCCAAGTTATTTCTTACACATTATCATTTTTATGCATTATTATTATAAAACTAGCTGTTCACCCGTGCGTTGCACAGGTTGACTTGGATTTATGCAACCCCCCCCTATGGACACCCCTAGGGATCTGACTCAATGAAGTACTTACTTATAGATTACCTATTAGGACCAAACTACTGAGATCAACCCCCACTCCCTCTCCACAAACACCCCCCATATTTCAGATTAAAAATATTCTTGATAGGTAACCCATAATAACAATCAGACTAATCCAATTTCATTCGTCCGAACATCAGATACCAGTTCGTTCAGTGATATCAAAAATACCCCTTTCCAAACCCCCTCCCCCAAAAATACTCCTGTGGGTCGGAATTTAATATTTCTAAGTAGGCTGTGGTTTTTTAGTGTTATCCAAACATATTTTTTCAATCAGGTCCTTAGTATCAGTGATGTCCAAGATACCTCATCCCCCTCCCCCACCTCCCTCCACTAAGAAAACACCCCCTTTGGATCAGATTTGAAAAATTTCAAGTAGCCTGTTATTTGAGTTAGTGTAATTCAAACATAGTTTAGTAATCAGGTCCTCAGTTTATCAGTGATGTCCTAGATAACCCCCCCCCCCCCCAACCCTAATGGTCGGGTTTGAAAATTTCAAGTGTCTTTGACATGTATTAGAGTAACCCAAACATATTCGACAATCAAATCCCCAGTTTGTTCAATAGTTTCCAAGATACCCCATTTCACCCCCTCCCCCTACCCTAAAACACCCCCTCTGGCTCAAATTTAAAAAACTTCAAATACTTAGCCTATAATTTAAGTTTGACTGATACAGACGTTTCCACCCACTCATATCAGTTGTCCAATGACCCCAGCAAACGTGAAAAGCGGACTAACATGCGGACAGACAGACAGACTGAAAAAAATTGAGAAAATGGTACCAATTGTCTACAAATAGCATGAAACGGAAAAAACGCAGAATTTCATGATTCCAATCAATGTACAGACAGACATACTTGCGATTTTATTAATATGGATAGCTTACTGTTTGGATGTTTCGTTTCTTTGTGGTCCTTTAGTCTCACAGCTGTGTTTTCAACCATCCAATTAAAGACATTAGGTCATTATCTACAAACGTCGTAAATATATCGAGAGTTTATAGTGTACCTTTATTAAACAAATCATGAATTTTGAAATTATAATTCAACTATAAATAACCCATAACTACCTACAGCAGTTAGTAGATTTACCATAAAGCCAAGGCGACAAGTTCACTAAAACCTGACTTATCGGAAAATTGTATACCTGCCACACCCCCTGTTGGAGCAATTGAGTGTGAGTGTCTGACGTCAACCAGGAAGGTTGTTGCGTCTTACAAACCGTGACGCGAGAAACCTCGCTTTTAGGTTATCCACAAGGTAGGTATGCAGACAGACATACTTACGATTTTATTAATATAGGTAGATGAGGTAAAATTAACATTAAAAAACGCAAATGATTTCATACGGAGTATTATTCAATTTCCAATTTTTACCAAAGATCTCCCCATGACTCCATCAACTCAAAAAAAAATTTTTTTTTTTCGGTGCGACGGCCCTGTTTCCATAGCATTTTAGTTTTCTGGTTGGGTATCGAGTCAACGTTCTGTGGGCGACCTTATCAAACTGAGGCCAATTACGGTTATCTACCTACCTATTGCAGCGACGGTGGTCGATCCGGGTTGTCCGTCCCGTTCGCTCTCAGGGCCGTTCGATTAGCCATACGATAGTCGTTATTGAGATAGCAGCTTTTACGACCTCTTGTAGCAAAGTACGTATTAATTTATTTTACGGAAGAGATATCCGCTCCACGAATTCGATTGATCGTTGCAGCTGTGCTGGAGAAAGACGACTGGACTCAAGATGAGAATTTTACAGTTTTAGTTGAGCAGTTCCGCGGTAAATGGGTCAAAAAATGTTTAGCTGTTACTTCACTTTTATACAGAGTATCGCAGATAACGCAGATAACTTCCTTAATTAAGCATTTTCTCATTTTAGGCTCTGGCAGTGAGTAAGTTAAAACCTACGAAATGTTCAAAATATATTTCAAGTTAGAGACTGCCTCAGCCTTTTGATGAAGCATTCCAACTTTAAATCGGACTCCAGTTTTAACCATATTTCGATGGAAATCGTGGAACTTGTCAACATAATAGAGTCGTCCGACCGCCACGAAAAAAAACAAAAAAACAAAAAAAAAACAATAGGTACCTAAAAGGCGTTCAGAATATCAGTTTTTGAAGATCTGACTTTGTCAACTACAACTGAACGGTTCAACCCACGAAAATTGTTTTGGTATCTTTGGATTTGTAATAGCAAGTTCTATCATTCTGATCCAATCCCAACCTCATTTGACGAGTAATGTAGTTCCGCATATCAAGGGTTTTCTCATTTACGAACGTGTTTACCCGGAACAGTGTCGTTAGGGAAGTCCGAACTGATGACGATGGAAGACGTTCGGAGGAGTTCAAAGCACGTCAAAGGTGAATTCTCTCGTTATGTGATTCAGATCAAAAACATCTGGTGCGAGGCTTCACACCACTTTCCTTACTTGTATTCAAGGATGGGGTTGTTATTCGATTGTTTGATTTTCAAGTACAGGACTCCATTAGTCCAGAAATTTCTTCAGGTGGCTGTCACTAAAACCGATGAACACCGATTGTATGACTTCCTGTATTTACTTTCCGGGCGAGTAGGAAATTGACAACTGTCTTCTAACCATCCCTAAAAATTGCAACAAACTCCTGATTTCGGCAGAATATTAAACATAAACAGTAAATTCAACTCTTGCTCGCCTGATGTGTTGAAGTTCGTATCGTTAAGGTATGTTTCATTTTAAATGTTTGCTACGGTAAATGGTTACTACTTTCTGACCCGCCCAAAGGGTAATGTAAGAAAGTCGTGCAATCTTCTTAAAAAAAAAAAAATCTGCAACTCCCACAATACTTGAGAATAGCTAGACCTTATCTGAACACACATCTATACGAACCGAAGAGATATAGTAACGTATAAAAATGCTGTTTTTACATTTATTATTTAGCTCATTACTGTCCTTAGGGCATCTTCTTGGCCATGATAGCTATCGGATATCATTTTATCCATAAGAAAAGAAACTCCTGTGAATTTCAACAATATCCTTCGAGCCATATTGAAGGAAAGACCAAAAAGGTGCTAAAAAAAACATACGTTTTTTAACCTATTTTTGAAAGTAGTTTGCAAATTACTTCCCTTAGAGTATTTTCCCAAGCATGAGGGGTATTTAATATCATTCGTACCTACAAGAAGGGTAACTCCTGTGAATTTCATCAAAATCCCTCAAGCCATTTTGGAAAAAAGGCAAAAAAAGTGAAAACGTTTTTTCACCTAATTTGATTTTTTTAACTCCCTAAAAATGATCATTTTAAGCTCATTTTTATACAGTTATTTATTATGGCGCAAAGTATCTCAACATGACTCAAAAGAGTAACCTGTAATAGTATGTTCCTCTAACAATGATAAGCGACTAGCCTCCGTGTGACGAAAGTTGATTCATCGATTCAGCCTGCGATAGAACTTTTATCTCAACTACTCATTTTCATCTTTGGCTTACATCCTCACGTTTCGTGTTAAGGATCCGATAGCTGGCTTTGTTGAAATGCTTCATTTTCGCAGAAACAATAGGTGAGGACCCCGTCAGTCGTCCATTGTTAAGTTTTGTATGCGTCAACGAATTCGAGGATAGCCAAGAGGTGCACCGTCGTCGTGATCTCCCTGTTTTTTGCCTACTGTATATTTGTGTAATTGGAATATTCGTTACTTTTCTTCCCCACTGCCGAAGTTAGGAAAACTTTGTGTTGTAATAGAAGTCGAAAAAATTTTTGTCCTCCTAAATCAAATTTTCTACTTGATTTTTGCGTTTCAAAGCTTGCTGATCAATTTGGGTTCCGTGTCTGCTTGTGGTAAATCCTTGTCACGCAAAAACTATACAAAGTTTCAGTCAGATCCCGATGAAATTTTCTGGAACTGTGCGGGTTAGCTCCTATTTAGTCCCCTATAATTTTCGATGACGTGGAACACGCTTCATAGGTTGAATAGCAAAGAACTTTGCTCCGGATCTCACTCAAATCAAATCAATCCTAATTGTTTCAGGTGCTTGACTCATACAATGTAAATTCACAAGTTGCCACATCATTTTCATTATTTTACACTAAATCAACATCTGTCAATAATTGGTGAATAAACTTTCTAATGCTAATGTATGCTCTAATAAACTGGAAAACCATGAGGAGTTCTTCTTCACTCTCCCCTTTTAAAACTACATCAAGCAAATGCTCTTCTAATAACCTACTATTTCTTATATATTGTATTCTATACACCGCTAATTGAGGATACTCACATACCACATAGCGTACAGTCTCCTGCGCTCCCATGTTGCATAAAATATAGGGAACATTTTTTTCAACTTTTATAGATAGTTCTTTGCTTAAATACAGAGATAACTGAGTTTTATAACTCATTCTTAATTGGGCGAGCATCCTTTTTTTGTATAGTAGGTACATCGAGTTCTAAGTAGTGCATTGGTTTGAATATGTTCGTAGTCAAATGTTTATAACAGTCACTATAAGAAGGATACAGTATGCGTTCTTAATCGATTTATTTTGACCTCGTAACATCAGTTTGCATAATAGCTGAAAGTTTTTCTATTATTTCGTTCGGGTTTTGATTTTCCCAAATTTCGTGCCAACCCAATCCGATAAGTATTTTTCTAAGTTGTTCGACCCAGTTGTATTTTTTCATACTGTGTCCGTTGACACCTGTTCACACGTACTGTTTATAGCAAATTTGGGGATATCTATCGTCTCCCGTCCTCAGTATCTTCCCCCACCACCCTAAGCAGCGATCAAGAATTTGTGTCCCAATATTTAAGAAGCTTTATAAAAAAGGCATCCTGTCCTTAAATTGTTTTTTAATTAAACTCCAACGTTTCTCCCCAGGAACTGGGGCTTCTTCAGGGAGATTAATATTCAGAAATGTAAAATATCTACTTACTTATATATTATATTACACCCTCCACTACCACAGGGGATCTGGTATCGGATCTACAACAAGACGATTAAAAAAGTCCAGTCATGCAGCATGACCCCATGAGCGAATTTTTGAAGAAATCTTCGACATTTCAGTCGCTTTTGATCGTGTAGAGAAATTTTAGTTTATGATTTTGATGGACAAACATGGAATCAAATTATTGAATAATTAGGAGGTACTCATACTTTATTATTATTAAACTAATCTTGTAGATTTAAAGACAAATGTAGGTAAATATTCATAGATTTCGATGAATGTGGTCAGTATTGAAGGCAATTGAAATCTTAACGGTATCCTATCATAACATCATCAAATCTTGACATGAAATAAAATACCGATTTTTACAACTAGCGAGCGGCATTATTTCGATTTTTGACTGATTTTTCAACTTTGAAATTTTTGAAAACTTGATACATATTCTTATAGGAAATTTTACGCTGATTCCGAATATACCACATGTTAGTATGCTGAAAAAATTATTTCGCACAACAAATCGCAAAAAACAGGCTATTTTGAAATTTTTGACTACATTTTTGAAAATTTCAACCCGAAGATGTAATCCGATCATGCTGGCCAACGAACTTGAACTTTCGTTTTGTGTCCTTAACATTTTAAAATTTGTTTGAAGTTTCTAGCACAATTCTACGGACAGTTATCGTCTGGAATGACACATACATATATACATACATACATACATACATATATACATACATACATATATACATACATACATACATACATACATACATACATAAAAAAATGCGTTAAACTTCAGAATATGATTCAGAATAGCCTGAAATGGATTTCTGCATAAATTTTTTTCAAAAATTCACATTCTACAAATTTTGAGGCGAGAGCAATAGCTTAATTTTCTTCGAAAATTCGCTAAAAGGAAAAAAAAAAAAAAAAAAAAACACGCGTTGGTTGCCCATTGCAGATTTTTAGGACATACTATGGACTTGAAAAATTTTTCAAAGTTGTAGGAAGAGAATCAAATTGGCAAAAAAGGATATTTCTAGAAATGGTTAAGATGAAAAATTCAAATTCAATTAATCAACTTCCGTAAAGACACTCAAAAGTTGAGAAAAATGTACTCGTATTTGATTGATGGACTCTAAATTTATAATTACAGTCACCAGCGAACTTAGTAAAACATACGGAAAAACATCGTTACCAACGTAAACGTAAACAATTTGTATCAAAAACTCATAACTTTCAATTCGATTATTAACAACAACAAAAAGAAAACTATAAGTAAGTAGATATTTTACATTTCTGAATATCAATCTCCCTGAAGAAGCCCCAGTTCCTGGGGAGAAACTTTGGAGTTGAATTAAGAAACCAATTTAAGGACAAAAGGCCTTTTTATAAAGCTTGTTTTAATCTGAACTGTCCGAATAAAGAAACCAATATTTAATCTTCCTGAATCTGTTCTACTCATATATCCAGGTGTTTCATGGGGTAACTATAGAACAGCTTTGATGAATTTCGATTGAATTTTTTCAATCTCGTCCCAGTAACGCAATCTCCAGATTTCCAAATTGTACAGTAGAGCGGCACCTACCAACGAATCAAATATGCGAAAGGCGGATTCCCAACTTTGGCATTTGCTATTTACCAAAACTTGCTTTGCACCTCCCCCCGGATCTCACTCTGCTGTTCTGGGTAGCTCTAGACTTCGTGATTCGTTTCTAGACGTCCCAAGAGTCCTTATTTCAGCTTCATAGGTTGAACAGCAGAGAAATTAGATCCGCCGCTACTTTAATCTCGTTTTTTCGTAACAATATTTCATAACATTTTTCACTCTTAGGTTCGGGTAAAAGCTAATTCCTCGCTAAAATCAATTAAAAAAAAAAATTCTGCCAAGTTGGGTGTGGCACATAGCTTCCTCGTTTACCTATCATGAAAGTATAGATCATTGAAAAGTTTTAAATGATCTAGACAAATTTCATATATCAAGGATTTAGGTACCCCCCCCAGAGGTGCAATGGGGCCTAAATCCTCGATAAAAAGGAGGTTGACAGTGTGATACCACTCCTATTAATAGCTTTTAATGAGCCATGTTCGGAGTAGATTGGTTTCCAGGGATCTGGATCACCCATCCAACGCCAAACTCAGCTTCTCAAGAACACGACAAAAGGTGGCGACGCCCGTAGTTCACCAACGGGGCGACGACATCACAATCTCTGAGATCCCGAAGAGACCTCTATGACAGGAACTCTGTCACACATAGCGGAGAAGAGAAATCAAGAAGTAGCGTGCAATGTCAAAATTGGTCAATTAAGAAACGAAAAAAATGATACTCAATGTAATTTACGTTTGTGCAAGCGCAGAATGAACTGATGAGTTGAAAACAATGAAATAGGTACGGGACCATTTACAACCCAAACCGCGCATTCGCTGACAATTTCATCAAAATCGGATGAAAACTGTGAAAATTAAGGTCATTACAAGTATTTCACATTGGTGCATGCGCAGTAGCTATTAATGATACAATCGTGTTGAAATTGATATGAGGTAATCAAGTCATCTTCTTCCAACTATCATCCAAATTTAAGCGAAATCAAACGACTAGAGTGTAAAAAACGCTGCAAATTATTTCACAAAGGTTTATTATTTTTTCAATTGAGTTTGATCGTAGTTTTAGTTGGCTTGCGTACGTCATAAGGCCCGTCCAGACTCCTCGGCGTGTCCTATTTCGAGTTGCCACAACCTATACTTCTATAATTATATACGCATGTTTATATTTCTCGATTTGAGCTCCTATCTACTCAAATAGTTATTGCCTTAATAATATCATTATCTAAGTACGTACGAAAAGTCGAGAGGAAATGTTATTAAATATGCGTAGGAAAAGCATTGGTATTAACACACAAATATTTGAACTAGAAAAAACATATTCATGCCTCGAGCATCTATGCGAGTAAAGCGATCGGGATGGTTAAACGTTCGGACCAACTAGACCCCAAATGGAGTCTATGTACGAAAGAACGGGTTTTTAAAGTTAATTCTTAGGCCTTTTATGGCCCGGACGGCGGACGGACATTTCGAATTTGGATTCTACGCACCTTGAAACGTAAAGTGACAAAGTTTGAGGGAGGGTTATAAATATTTTTTGCTACACGATCACATAGACTTATTATTGGAAATAATAAACCAAAATGGAGCATAATAGAATTTACGTTTGCGCATCCGCAGAATAAATTACTGATCTGGCGACAATGAAATTGATAGGGGACCATCTACAACTTAACCCGCGCATTCACTGACAATTTCATCGAAATCGGATGAAAACGGTGGAAATTGAGGTCGTTATAAGGATTTCACATAGGTGCATGCACACTAGCTATTAATGATACAATCATGTTAAAATTGATATAAGATGATCAAATTGTCATTCCCCAACTATCATCCAAATTTGAGCGAGGTCGGACGACTAGGGCGTGAGAAAATGATGCTTGGTAGAATTTACGTTTGCACATGCGCAGAGTGAGGTATTGACTCAAGAACGATGAAACTTATAAGGGACCGTCTTCCCTCTAGCCCGCACATTCCCTGAAAATTTCATCGAAATCGGATGAAAACTGTGGAAAAGAAGCTTGTTTCAAGGATTTGCGGACACACAACAGACACACACACACACACACAGATAGACAGACACGAAACCAAAGTTGTTCAGAATGGTTTAAAACGTAAAATGCGAGTGGAAATTTTGATTTTGGAGACCAAAAAGATTTTTCTCCTGAAAGTGAAAAAAAAGTCCAGTCATGCAGCATGACCCCATGAGCGAATTTTTGAAGAAATCTTCGACATTTCAGTCGCAATTGATCGTGTAGAGAAATTTTAGTTTATGATTTTGATAGACAAACATGGAATCAAATTATTAAAAATAATTAGGAGGTACTCATACTTTATTATTATTAGGAGGTACTTATACATACTTTATTATTAGGAGGTACCTATACATCAAAGAGAGCGACCGAGAGAATCGGAGGACGGAATATTTCACAGTGTTAACTCATCAGTTGTGATTACATTTTTTTATTTTTATTTTATTTATTTATTTTTTTTTTAACAAGCACCTACTACCTACGTTTTAAACAGCATGGTTGTAGGATTGGCTATACAGGGATACTTCCATAAGAGTAGTTCAATCTGAATTTGAACAATGTTTCATGCAAATATTACCGATTTTTACAACTAGCATTATTTCAATTTTTGACTGATTTTTCAACTTTGAAATTTTTGAAAACTTGATACATATTCTTATAGGAAATTTTACGCTGATTCCGAATATACCACATGTTAGTATGCTGAACAAATTATTTCGCACAACAAATCGCAAAAAACAGGCTATTTTGAATTGACTACATTTTTGAAAATTTCAACGAACTTGAACTTTCGTTTTGTGTCCTTAACATTTTAAAATTTGTTTGAAGTTTCTAGCACAATTCTACGGACAGTTATCGTCTGGAATGACACATACATATATACATAGATACATACATTATATACATACATACATACATACATAAAAAAATGCGTTAAACTTCAGAATATGATTCAGCATAGCCTGAAACAGATTTATGCATTAAATTTTTTCAAAAATTCACATTCTACAAATTTTGAGGCGCGAGCAATAGCTTAATTTGCCAGGAGGAAAGTGCGGCCACTTGAATTGGAGGATGGGGCGGCCGTTCCTATGTTCGAGGAACATTGGTGATTGTTTTCAAATTTCGAACACCATCAAATCCAAAATGTGTTACAAGTGTTAAAAAGTTAGTAACCTGTTTTTAATGAAATTAAATAAAGTACATCATAATAGCTTAATTTTCTTCAAAAATTCGCTAACAGCTTCCGCTACCTTTAGGTAGACTCGGAAGCAATACTTCAATAATATACTATCAACTTGTTAGAGTAGTTTGAATGAAGGCAACGACTAGAAGCTGTTAATATTACCCAACTGTAGTTAATGGTTGTGGGCTATTGGTACTCTTGATTTTCCTATGTGAATAACAAGTAAGGCTAAATTGCAAAGATGCGTTGAGTCACTCTTAATTATTGGAAAACACGCGAGAAAAAAGCGTAGTAAATCCCTGTGCACGCCCACAACCTTATCTTATCTGTCATATTTGCGGTTATTTTTGAGGTACACCGTCCAGCACTTTGCACCTTGTCACAAGGACAAGTAGTATTATAACTGTGGGTACGCCCCTAAACTCTGGAATACCAAACACTTATGATGAAATGTTTTCTCATATTTCGCTTGATTTCTGACTCACGCGTTTCACAAGTACGAATGAAAGATTTCTTCCTAATGTGGGCTCGAACTTGTTGTTGACCTCCGATGTGTTCAACTCGAAGCAAGCAAGTCATGTTACGCTGACGTCGCTGGAGGGTAAATTTCAAAAATTTGTCGTTGTCATTGGCTCTGACGTTTTGCTCAAGAATAGTCAATTGACTGTCATTGAACATGTTGTATGTTAGCTGTCCCGTATAAATAATAAGCTTGAAATGCGTAGATAGGTACTTTTACACACTATGTCGTAAACTGAGGCTACTTTTCACAATTTATTCAGTGTTATGGTAACAACTCGTTTGGATTTGTGTAAGGGGAAAGGAGAAATTAACCAATATAGAACTACGTAGCTCTATATAGAATATATATATATATATATATATATATATATATATATATATATATATATATATATTAATTGCTATGCAATTCTTAGGCCGACCCCCAACAACTTTTTTTGTAACGTCCGTAACGAAATTAAGGATGATTTTCACGTACAACCGAGTAGTTGAGAAGTTGCTATAGATCACATGGCTTCCAATAGCAACTACTCAAGAGTTGGAAGCCATTAATAAAAACAATTATTTTTTTAATCTATATAGAAAAAAACGACTTTGAATTGCATTGCAAATTATCCTCGTTTTCTACGCAGTACAAAAGTGAAAAGATCCGGGGGGTCCAGGGGGCGAAGCCCCCCGGCGAGGCGCGAAGGTCCAAGTGTATATATATATATTTATATATATATATTCCTGATATATATATATATATATATATATATATATATATATATATATATATATATATACATATATATTTACTCAATATTGAGACCTCTGTACAGGGTGTCCAAGAAGTAACTGTTACTTCTTCTAAGAAGTCACTTTTTCCCATAATTTTTGAGATATTGAAATGGAACTTTGAGAGCGTTTTCGGGTTAACCAGTGATGTAGAATTCAAATCTTTTCCCATTTGGGGAAAAAACGAAATTGATGTCAATTGCGCACTTTTGATATTCCTGAGATCCTTACGAAATGTTGTAGGGGGAAGGGGGGGGGGGGATATTTTCGGGGACACCCTGTAAATATGTATATCTAGATACATTCGTGATTAGTTCCCTAATAATAAAAGATATTCTTAGTTGTTCTTAATTTATTTTTAGGATTGATTTAACGCTTTAGGGGCTAAACGGTGGTCATTTGTTCTTCATTTTTTTCCTCCTTCGATTTGCCAGGGACGTCCATGATGGCAACCCGTTTAGTGACGGAGGGCAACATGGCTCCCCATAAGATCGTGCTTCTTGAAGTGTTCCTTTATACATCTTGATCAAAGCCGCTAATGTCCCTTCTGGTTGAGGTGCGGCTTAAACCATTAAAAAAATGAAAATGAATAAAATATAAGTATGTCATGCAGCATGGTTGAATGAGCGAATTTTCGTAAATTATCACACTATTTGTCAAATTGGTTCATAAATTCACGACTTTGAGTAAAAAGGTAATATTAACTACCAATTTTATGGACAAAAAACTTGTTCTAAATAATATTTGGCAATTAAAAATATATTTGATTTTTAGGGGTTTTTTTGTGGAGATTTTATAGATTTTTTAGCATATATTAATTAAATTTAAGTCCCTACGTTTTTCATCATATTCAGTTTTGTGGTGAAAACTCGTTTGGATTTGTGTAAGGGGAAAAGAGACATTAACCAGTATAGAGCTGGGTCTATACAGGGTGTCCAAGAAGTAACCCCCCCTCAACTTTTTCCCATAATTTTTGAGATGTTGAAATGGAACTTTGAGAGCGTTTTCGGGTTAACCAGTGAATTTTTTTTTTTTTTTTTTTTTTCGTGATTTATTTATTACAACTGAAACATAGTACAATTCATCTAGCAATATTTCATTTCATGTTAAGCTCACTAAGGGGGGAGGTTTACAGCAAAACCTGGCCCATACTTGTATCAAGTACAGTTAAAAAAAAAAAAACACTGGATTACACTTGCACTATTTGCACAGCACAATTAGGTCCAGAGGTTTATTTCTCTTGAGTCGCCGAAGTTCTCCTTCGTTGTTTAAAACGTTGAGCATCTCCAGGTTCTCGTGTTTGTGGAGGCGATGTTCGTGCTTCCTTGCATATTTGGCGATAATTTCGGTGACCGTTTCTACCCTCAAGTCTCGATGAATATCATCATTCCGCATGAACCAGGGGGCCTGAACTATACTTCTCAGTATTATATTTTGTCGGGTTTGGATTGTTTCAATATTTGATTTTTTCGCACAACCCCAAAGCTGAATCCCATAGGTCCAGATAGGGCGCAGTATCTGTTTATATATGAGTAATTTATTGTGTAGTGAGAGATGGGAGTTCCTTCCCATCAACCAGTACATCTTTCTGAACTTGATTTTTAGTTCCTGATTCTTTTTTTCAATGTGATATTTCCAGTTAAGTTTGGAATCAAGGTGCATCCCTAAGTATTTTACAGTGTCAGAGTATGGAATTTTATTTGAATTGATCTCAACTTCTGGGGCTAAGATTTTTCTATTAGTAAAGTTGATATGCACTGACTTTGTTTCATTTAGTTTCATTCTCCACATCTTGGTCCAATTGACAACCTTGTTAGTGGACGTCTGTAGATTGCGAGTAGCCGTTTCAGCGTCATCTCCAACAGAGAGGATGGCAGTATCATCTGCAAAAGTAGCTACAGTTGTATTTTCCTGTTGTGGAAGATCTCGTGTGTACAGCAGGTAGAGTACTGGGCCTAGGACACTGCCTTGCGGTACCCCTGCTTTTATAGGCTTCAATACAGAGTACTGGTCACCCTGCTTTACCCTGAAGTGTCTGTTCGCTAGGTAGGATTTTAGGAGTAAGTAAAACTGTTTTGGGAGATCCCTGTGCAGTTTATACTCAAGTCCCTTGTGCCAGACCTTGTCAAATGCCTGGGCCACGTCCAGAAAGATACTGGCACATATTTTTTTACCTTCTAGAGCTTTTTCTATTATGTTAGTGATTCTATGAACTTGATCTAGCGTAGAGTGGCGTTGCCTGAAACCGAATTGGTGGTCTGGTATCAATTTTCTGTCTTCAATAATTGGTTTAAGCCGTTTGAGCAACAATTTTTCGAACAGTTTTGATAAGACCGGGAGGAGGGATATGGGTCGGTACCCCGTCTTCTCATTTGGTGATTTTCCAGGTTTGGAGATCATTATGACTTCCGCTACTTTCCACTGGGAAGGTACATGTCGTAACCTGAACGTGGCGTTGATGATATGAAGTAGTTTTGTTATAGCCTTTTCAGGGAGCTCTTTCACAATTCGACCGGTTATCAAGTCATAGCCAGGGGTCTTTTTAGGATTAATGTTGCCCTTAATTTCATCTTTGAGTTCTTTTAACGTAACGGGCCGAATATCGAGCTCATCCGTTTTTTCTATCAGTGTTGCGTTTTCTTCAGGTGACTGTACTGGAAGAGGTTGAAAAGTTTCATAGAGATGATCTGCAAAAAGTTGAGCTTTCTCTCGGTTACTTCTGGCCCATGTCCCGTCATCCTTTTTGATTGGAGGAGAATGAACTTTAGGTCTATTTATATTTTTGGTTACCTTGTAGAGGGAGTATTCGGTGTCTTTCTCTGCAGTTAGGTTACTCAAAAAATGTTCAAGTGATTGGTTATCTATTGATCTAATAAGATATTTAAGTTTGTTACCGAGTCTATTGAGAATAGTTTTGTTTTCAGGGGTTCTGTTATTCTTCCATTTCCTTCTGGCTTTACGTTTGGCGCACAGGAGATCCCTTACTTCTAGCGGATATGATTTCGAATTAGTGTCATAGTTACTGTTTTGGTTTATTGGGGTACTTAACCAGGCTGCTTGTTGTAACCAGTGATGTAGAATTCAAATCTTTTCCGATTTGGGGGGAAAAAACGAAGTTGATGTCAATGGCGCACTCTTGTTATTTTTGAATTCGTAACAAAAAAACATTGTTTGAAGAAAATAATTTTTTTTTTTTCTATCCATAACGATTTTGGAGGGGGAAGGGAGGGGATTTTTTCGGGGACACTCTGTAAATATGTATATCTAAATACATTCGTGATTAGTTCCCCAATAATAATAACTTATTCTTAATTGTTCTTAATTTATTTTTAGGATTGATTTAACCGCTTTAGGGGCTAAAAAGTGGTCATCAATTCTTCAGTTTTTTCCTCCTTCGATTTGTCAGGGAATTCCATGATAGCAATCCGTTTAGTGACGGAGCGCAACATGGTTCCCCTTAGAATCGTGCTACTCTCAGGTTCCTGTAGACACAACGTTCAATGCCGATAATGTCCCTCCTGATCGAGGTGCGGCTTAAACCATCAAGAAATGAAAATAAATACAATAAAAATAATGATAAATTATTATGTACCGTAGGCCAACCATACATTATAATGTGTTAGTGACCTTCGTTACATACTAGAGTTGGTTGTATGTGGTCCACATTCTATGTACGCAATCAAATATCAAAGCTAATATATGATCTTGAAAGTTCTAATGGTGCCAGCCGTTCTCCTTGTTGTATGATGACAACCTGAAAGATTGTTGCGTCTTATAAACTTTATTTTTACTCGTAGGTTGTTCACAATATGGGTGTGTGCTTGCTTCTGTCCAGTGCTGGGTGGTGAGGGAGTTATCCACTTCTAGATATGCATCTCGCTGGACACGTCATTTAGACCTGAAACTATCGGAACATAAAGGATGTTTTCATTTATTTCGAAACCTGGAAAATGGCATTTACCATAATTCAAGCTGCTAGTATAATATACCTACTCCCACAGGTCACCACAACAAATGAATATTTTATAAGAACAATAATTTTAATAGTGAACGTATTCGTAGTCAATCGTATTGCAAGATTTCGTGATATGCAACCATGGTAAAATGGGAAATTTTCATGATTCTTTTTTAATTTGCTAGATAGAAAGAGCTGAGCGAGAGCTTTCCAAAAAGGTGCTATATGATGGGTATCTGACCAGTAATACGGCTCTTGAAATTCATTTGAGCGATTACGTCACGGCTCCCGCCCACCTGAGGGAAACTTTCAGTTCCCTTGCACTACTACTCGTATGTCACTAATCAATGTACAGACAGACATACTTACGATTTCCAAATGGAATTCAACATTTCCAAATAGAATTCAACATTACATGGAATTTTGAAAAATCGAAAAAATTACCTCATAATGCATTTTTTGATCACTTATCCTTTCTTGGGATATTATTGACCATTTGCCACCATTTTTTATTTTTCAGATCATTCCTAAGATTAGTTAACGTCTGAAAAATGTAGATTTCTCGTATGAAAATCAGTATTTTCCAAATGGGTTTCAACATTTTCCAATTTGAACCCAACATTTTCCAAATCGAATTTCAACATTTCCCAAATTAAAATTCAACATTTTCCAAATTAGCAACGATTTCCAAATTGAATTTCAACATTTTCCAAATTAAAATTCAACATTTTATAAACTTTTCTTTAGATTAGGAAAAAAGTAAACGTTCACATATCGCTAGATTTTTATTTCAAATTGTATTGCTAAATTATGAAAAATTATTCATTTTTCTGAAGCATGTACTACCTTGCCACAATTTATTCGTCTAACAGAATTTGAATACCATCAAAGCACTGAATAAAAATTGAATAAAGACCAAACAAAAAATTAAGTGAGAAATAATGTTCAATTTTTGATGTAGAGGCTGCATAGCTGTTGCGGCTGGTAGGGTAAGAAAAGTGTGCATCACAAAATTTTTAGCTATCTGTAGGGGTGAGTGCATTACCACCTTGAGCCTCATCTAATATGTGGTTTCTTGTGTGCTGAGGATGCTCCGAACGATTGATTTTATTTTCGAAAATGCGTACTCTTCTGTGTTTAACATTGGAGAAAACGGTGGCAAAAAAGGGCAAAAATTTTGGACTTCCCTAGATCTGCGCGCCGTCGTTAAAAGGCGTTTCTCCGCTGCCGGGCTCACCCGTTCGAATTCTGTTTGACGTATAAACGGTTGCAAGGTACATGCTTCCGAAAAATGAATAATTTTTCATAATTTGGTAATGCAATTTGAAATAAAAATCTACCGATGTGTGAACGTTTACATGTTTTTTCTAATCTTAAGAAAATTTTATAAAATGTTGAATTTTAATTTGGAAAAGGTTGAAATTCAATTTGGAAATCGTTGAATTTAATTTGAAAAATGTTGGATTTGTTTGGAAAACGTTGGATTTAATTTGGGAAATGTCGGTAGTCAAAAATTTCAAATTGGAATTTTTTCAGCATACCAGCATTGAGAACTATTGGGAAAATGGTGATTTTTATTCAAGAAATCTACATTTTTCAGACGTTCACTAATCTTAAGAATGATCTGAAAAATCAAAAATGATGGCAAATGGTCACTAAAATCCCAAGAAAAGATAATTTATCAAAAAATGCATTATGAGGTTCTTTTTTCGATTTTTTCAAAATTTACGTGATATTGAATTCTATTTGGAAATGTTGAATTCCATTGGGAGAATTTTGAACTCTGTTTGGAAAATGATGGATTCAATCTGGAAAATGTTTAATTTAATCTGGAAATGCTATAGATAGCTTATGGTTTGGATGTTTCGTTTCTTTGTGGTCCTTTAGTCTCACAGCTGTGTTTTCAACCATCCAATTAAAGACATTAGGTCATTATCGACAAACGTCGTAAATTTATCGAGAGTTTATAGTGTACCTATATTATACAAATCATGAATTTTGAAATTATAATTCAACTATAAATAACGCATAACTACCCATCGCAGTTAGTAGCCAAGGGGGCCATCCTAATCACTAAAATCTGACTTATCGGAAAATTATATACCTGCCACACCCCCTGTTGGAGCAATTGAGTGTGTCTGACGTCAACCAGGAAGGTTGTTGCGTCTTACAAACCGTGACGCGAGAAACCTCGCTTTTAGGTTATCCACAAGGTAGGTATGCTTGCCAAGCCCCTGCGATGGGCGTTGAAGACGGTTGGTGGATAGGAAAGGAGGGAAGTGGGTTCTAAAAACACTTCTCGTAGGTCGACCAGCCTCCAGAGACGAGACTCCCATCACGTACTATGGCGCAATCTTTCATCAGGGAAACGTGACTTAAGTCAAATAGCGTTGACTCGTTAGAGTAGGCTCGTTTCCGTCGAACAATAACACCTATTCAGAAACATGATATAAAATGAAGTTGTGGTCAATCTGCAGACCTTGAGGCGGTTCTACGTATCTGATGAAAGACAAAGCTCGTGTTACGTAAAAAGAAGAAGGAGAAAAAAAAACGTAACAGTTCGTCTTCTGCGTTCTTAAATAATAACAGGTGTTGAAATTCCATCGGCCTTCCAGGTACATCTTCCGATGCCGTGACGTCACGCGGCGCTCCTCCATGCGGACCAATCAGAGAGCGCCTCGTCGGACGAGCCCCCGGCTCAAGTTATTTCGTGGCGCCAACCATGAGAGAGTTGTCTGCATCTTTACAAGGACACGAGCAGAGAGGCAATTAGAAATGAACCCCCCCCCTCCCCCACCACTTCATCACACTATCTCTCTCTATCCTTCACACACTCCCGCCCCATCTACCTCTCTCTCTTCCACACACACCCCTCATCTGTCGCCTTCAACATAATGTTTAAGAACAGCGCAGCACTTGGTGTTCTTGGTTGTGATTTGTCAAAAGGTCACTCGAGGTTCAAGGAGAAATCAGACTCGGTTTATGGCGACGCTCCGGGTACTCACCGTTATCCTTATCCTTATTTAAATCTACTCTAAGGTCTGGTTTCACCAAACTTTTTAATCAACGTTTACTCATTAACGGCCGGTTTATCAATTACCTTCATTAACTGCAGGATAGCAATACTAAGTATATCGCTATACTCCAGATCAGGGGTTCCCAAACTTTTTTGTACCGTGCCCCCTTGTGGTAAAATGAAAGCCTCCCACGCCCCCCTACTAATGAATGGATGTGAAAAAAATGCAAGTTTTACACTGAAAACAATTGTTTATTTGCTATTTATACAAAACACGATTTGATAACACGTAGCTTTTATGAAGTAGCCATTTTTTTGAAGTCATACTTGGCAGAAGAATAATTTTTTATTTCAAAAAATTCTTCTTGCAGGGCTTCTGGAACATGTTCAACGTTGACATGGAAAGGATCTGTTGAAAGTCTGTAAATATGTTCGTCAGCAGTGTTAGGGAAGTATTTCCCGAATTCATCAGTGAGCGTCTCCAAATGGTTTGACACTTGTTTTGACAAGTTTTATCCTTCAAAAACCTCCTTGAAGCGTGTTTCTTCTGAGATTGATACTAGCCTTTGGTAAATTGGAAAAGTTGCAGGGGTTTGCTGATACTTTTCGTCTCCAAAGTTGTAGTTTCTCGACATACATCTTGATGTCATCACGATGAGTTATGATATTTGAGTCTCCATCTGCAGTTTTAAGTTACCTAAGGCTGTTTACGAATCAAGGAAGTCTGACAAACATGCCTACATTACTTGAGAACTAGGTTTGCTGAAGTTCATGCTTAGCTCATTTTGCTTCTGGTTTTCCAAGAACAAAGTTACTTCATCTCGGAGCTCAAATAGTCTTGCCAACATGTTTCCTTTTGGGAGCGAGCGTACTTCTGTGTGAAATAGCAGTATTTTGTGGTCAGTTCCTAAATCTTCACAAAGAATTTTAAACACACGGGAATTTTAGTACACTGTTTTTTATGTAGTTCACTATCTTAATACATAATTTTAAGACGGCATTGAGGTTGTTTGGAAGAGTTTTGGCTGCCAAGGCTTGTCGGTGTATAAAGCGTCACATCGACGTTTTTTTTCTCTGACTAACTGCACGAAGCCTGAGCGAGAACCAAGCATTGAAGGGGCGCCATCAGTGCCCATTAGTTTTTGCCATGAGAGTCCATGATTTCCAGAAAAATCAGACACGGCTTTCATCACATCAACAGCTTTTGTAGTGGTTTCCAGCTCTGTTGAAAAGAGTAGCTCGTCTTTTATTGATTCATTTTCAACATATCGAACATATACAACTAACTGAGAACATTGACAAACGTCTGTACTCTCGCATAGCTGGATGGCAAAAAATGTTGATAGTTTTATTCAATCGACAACCTGGTTTTTTATATCTTCAGCTATATAATCAATACGACGTTTCACTATATTGTCCGACAGTGGTATTTGAGGTAATCTTTTCCTGCCGTCAGCCCCAAGGATGATATATGATAGTTTTGAGCAAAAACGAGCTCCGAAGCCTGGAGTTGGCTCGATGTTGCCCCAAACAATGGTCGTGGTCTCACGCCCCCCCCCCCCCCCCCCTAAAAGTCTTCACGCCCCCCAGTTTCGAATCCATGCTCCAGATAAAGAATGTGAGTCGTTTATCAATGCTGAATTACCTAGCGGATAAATGTATCCCCCAGATAAATTCTGTCTGGCAGATAGCGCCGTTAGTATCCTCATTGGTGTCCATAGATGACTGCTTCATTTCTAGAGAGACAAATGCATATACGAATGCGATATTGCAACCCGAATTATTATGAATGAGTTATTGAGATCAGTAAGTTGTGGACTTAATTTCATCTTCGATCTGTGTTAGAATGTAAAGTACGGTATTTTTGTATAACCGAGACCTCAATAAAAATACGCACTCGTCCCATTTTAGTGATCTACACGGGGTCTTACTACTATATACGGCCTTTTTTCCATTCAACGAATTATGCTACGATAGAATCTTCGCTGTTGCTGCTATTTGAAGACAAATCTCCTAATATATCTGTTGGAAGGTACAAGAATGAGGACAATCAAACTTGAGATTCTCAAATAAGAGTTTTTTAAATCAATTAACTTGTTTGGGTTTAGAAAGCTCTAGACACCTCACTAACCTCCAGTTGTAACTGTGATCCAGCCGTCCAGGGGCCAGATAAATTAAAACGCCAGATAGGGTTTAACTAGTGATGAATAAACACCCTATTGTGTTATCTAGAGGATAACCTTATCCCTCGGATAACGCTATCCATCCCTAACCGGCCCTAAACCGAAGATCTCAGCTGTTAACCAACGTTATTCGGTTTCACCAACTCCGGTTCAGATCAAATGCGCTAAATCAACGATCAAAACTAACCAGCCGAATTTATTTGGTTAGTGTTCAAATCAACGATTTACTAAGTAGGTAGTTCTTTTCGCCATCTTTGTTTACATGACCGAAATCCTTTTAGCGAATTTTTGAAGAAAATTAAGCTATTGCTCTCGCCTCAAAATTTGTAGAATGTGAATTTTTGAAAAATTTGTATGCAGAAATCCGTTTCAGGCTATTCTGAATGATATTCTGGAGTTTAACGCATTTTTTAATGTATGTATGTATGTATGTATATATGTATGTATGTATGTATGTATGTATGTATGTATGTATATATGTATGTATGTGTCATTCCAGACGATAACTGTCCGTAGAATTGTGCTAGAAACTTCAAACAAATTTTAAAATGTTAAGGACACAAAACGAAAGTTCAAGTTCGTTGGCCAGCATGATCGGATTACATCTTCGGGTTGAAATTTTCAAAAATGTAGTCAACAATTTCAAAATAGCCTGTTTTTTGCGATTTGTTGTGCGAAATAATTTTTTCAGCATACTAACATGTGGTATATTCGGAGTCAGCGTAAAATTTCCTATAAGAATATGTATCAAGTTTTCAAAAATTTCAAAGTTGAAAAATCAGTCAAAAATCGAAATAATGCCGTTCGCTGGTTGTAAAAATCGGTAATATTCTTCAAAAATTCGCTCATGGGGTCATGCTGCATGACTGGACTTTTTGCTACGTTTTCCCATCCAATTTGCTACATTTTCCTAGTTATTTCCTACGTTTTCCTACATCCACGAAAATGAGCCTCAGAGGATTGATTAAAGCATTGGTTTTTGAGGACGAATTTGACGAGGATGATAAGAAGAGTTTACAATTCACCGTCCTCGTAGGATTAGAGAGAGTAAGGCGGGTTTCAATCATAATAAAATCAATTTTTTGACGAGGTACCGACTTTCAAATACTACTGTTTTGTCAGTCCTTAAAGAAATTGATGATAGCATCGAATACTCTATTCACGGGTAGGGATACAGGTACATACATGGAATGTACAAATACAGTTGAAGAGGCACGGGAAAGAAAGATCAGAGTCAATTTTTGGTCCAAAATGAGATACTGGAGCCATCTTGCAGGTTTTAGGGAAACTAATCGAAGCATGTATCGCTTCGGGGATGAATGATGAAGGTTAGCATCAAATAACAGAGGGAATGATTTTAGGTGTTGCGAAACAATGATCAGAGTCCTAAAAAACCTCATTTATTGATCAGTGCCCATCCATTTCGTGTTCGTTTGTCTCTCAATACGAGTAATAGAATCATTCTGTTCGGAGTTTTTCGTTTTGTTTTTTGATATTACAAACTTAAATCAGTAATGTCGACAGAATTCAGCGATCTGGATGATCCACCCATCGATGAAGTTTAACGTGAAAGAAAGATCAAGGTCCAACAATTTTTGTTGAAAAAAATCAGTGTTTCCCATTCTCTTCATATTTTTTAAAACATTTTGATTTTGGTTTCGTCATTAAAATGTGTTTTATCAATGAAATTAATATTTGGAGTTGAGAATTATTTACCCTAAACTCAAAATATTACACTTGAAAGTTGAAAATTTGAATTTTGCAGATTTGTGAAGAAGTGACTCTGATCATTATTTCCTGCGGCCCTTCATATGTAAAATAATTTATAAAATAGCCAACGGTTCATCACAATTTGAAATGACGCAATGTGCCTAGATGGTGTCGTAGGCGGTTGTCATTGAGGTGATGGGAGGTACAAACATAAAAATACCCAACCATGAAACTTTACAATAATAATATTACGAGGCAATCATAACCTGTTCCCTACGCATTTTTAGTCTAAATAATTTGGGATCTCGGCTTCTTTGCATTGGCTACAGTCCATCGAATACCAAGCACTGCTTTTTAGGAGATTGACTCCCAAAATTTCCAATGGAAACAAATCAATATCGCATTTGGATGGAGTATTGTAGTGGTTTGAAATTTCGCGGTTTTCACGTCAACTCAAAACCAGAATCCTTGAAGAAACCCCTATATAATCATCGCTGCACTAGTTTCAAAATGATAGGACAGTAAAGAACTACCCCTACGAGTTTATAACACACTAGCTTGGAAAGCCCTAATCTAGTCCGTATAACACTAGTACCTAACAGGAACTCAGCACGATATAAGTCCTACCTATTTGCGGCGTTATGTGACCTGTTGAAAGCTAAGGCGATGTTATTAAATGATTAAAAAAGAGGAAATACCGATCAAAATGTAAGTAATGTAATAAAATAAATATCACCAGTTGAGGTGGTCCTCGCCACTATGAGACTAAACAAAAAGTTGAATAGGGGAGTTCAGAATTTGGGCATGGTCAAATGATGGTGTAATTCTATCTCTTCTTCGTTTCTTTTTAAGCGTGTGAATCTGCGCGTCCGTGTCTTCTATCTCCTTCTTTATGTCGTTGATTGTATCTTGATCGGTAGTACTCGTTGACGTCGAACTGGTGTTGAGTTGTGTGTAGGGGATGCTACAGCTGTCTTCATCCCGATGTGTCTGGTACCACTCCAGCAGAGCTCGGGCTTGTTCTGTGTCTGGATTAATTTCGAGTGTTGTGTCATGTCCAATTTGTGCTTCGAATATATTTTTGAATTTTTTGGTTGTAATGAGGTGTGCTGCCACGATGTCATGTGTGTTGAAATTGAATTGTTTCCCCCCATTGGATAAGATTGACGGTTCCGGTTTTATCCCTAACCGGGATTTTGTAGAGTGTCAACTCTTCGTCATTGCGCGAGTCATTGCGCGACACTGTGCACACATCGGCGGGACCAACACTAATTACTAAAATGTTGGCAGTGTTGACGTTTGGAAGATCGGTGATGCTGGTATACATATATGTTACCTGGTTGAGATCGTTTTGGGATGGAGTGATTTTCGTAGATGAAGTTATTTGCATTTCCAGCTCTTTGCTATTAGAGCTGTATTTTATCTCAACGTTCTTAAACAGGCAGCTCTGAAGAGGTTCTATTTGATTGTAAGAGGGTGTTATATATAAAGACCGTTTGGAATTATATATAAAGTCCGCTAAGTTCTTCAGTTTCAATTTCTTCGTTCAGAAATAACTCTCCTAGATGTTAGTAACTACTCTACGTTTCTTACTTACTTGATGGCAACAGTTGTCACCGCCACAGCCTAGTAAACAACTCTCGTTGATAAGGACCACCTAGAACACGATCAAGGCGGGTATAGAGACGAACGGCGACACTTTTGCAACAAACTTGGGGCCGTGCTGATTCGAATGAGCAGTCCAACACTAAAATCGGACCGCGAAGTTCTTCACAATTTACAAAGACCGTTCGGAATTATATATAAAGATTATGCTATCAGAATGGATGAAAAAAAGATTGAAGATTTCAGGTTGTTATCAGCTGTTCTCTCACTATTATCTCGTTATGACCAGGCGGGTTAGGTTGTAGATGGTCCCTTATCAGTTTCGTTGTTGCCAAATCAATAATTGATTCTGCGCTAACGCAAACGTAAATTCCATTATGCTCCATTTTTTTACACTCTAGTCGTTCGATTTCGCTTAAATTTGGATGATAGTTGGAAGAAGATGACTTGATTACCTCATATCAATTTAAACATGATTGTATCATTAATAGCTACTGCGCATGCGCCAATGTGAAATACGACCATAATTTCCACAGTATCCACCCAATTCCCGTATCTATTTCATTGTTTTCAACTCATCAGTTCAATCTGCGCTTACACTAACGTACATTACATCGAGTATCATTTTTTCGTTTCTTAATTGACCAATTATGACGTTTTACATAACATCTTGATTTACTCTTTTTCGCTATGAAATTTTTCAAAATTATTTAAAAATTTTCATTGATGTAGGTATACATTCATGTTACGGAAACGTGAATACTATGTGCCACACCCAACTTGGCCGATTTTAACACAGAATGTGTTTTAGCCATGGACTAACTAGCCGAAAATGGAACGCGGGATGGTAACGAAATGTGTGACGGATGATTTTCACGTACAACCGAGTCGTTGCTAGGGAAATGGTACTTCGTCGTTTTTCATCCCACAAAATTCGTTGACCATTCGTTCGAAAGCTCTCGATTTATCCAACAATATTATGTTAACTACTGCGAAGTGCGTGTCCAACAAACTGAGTTATGAGCATGGTTATATAAATAATTGTTTACACACAGGTGATCATTCTCAATAATTGATATTGTGAACATGATTGCAACCGCTTGTTAATTTCTGATGATTTCATTGAGCTTGTGTTTCGATGATTTGATTCATAGCTGGTGATCTGAGTATTACGAAAACGGTTTGATTTGTGAAGCGGAGGTTAAATAATTTGAATAGGTAATTTCTATACTTTACACTCTAGGAAGCTGTAATTTCGTTTGTAGACTCTTTAGGACATTTACTTGACGATGCTCAGGGTCCGGATCAGATGTGTGGCTCTTAAAGCTAATTTCTATGCTTTACACTCTAGGAAGCTGTAATTTCGTATGTAGCCTCTTTAGGACATTTACTTGACGATGTCCAGGGTCCGGATCAGATGAGTGGCTTTTAAAGCTAATTTCTATACTTTACACTCTAGGAAGCTGTAATTTCGTATGTAGCCTCTTTAGGACATTTACTTGATAAATCGCTCTTGATTTATCACGAATTTATTTCGTATTTTTTTTCGTAGTTTCATACTATAACTATATAAATTGATGTTATAAATGAATAGTAAACAATGACGCTTGTTTGGTTGTCACTTGGTTGCGCGACAACGCAAACACATTCTGTGTTTCAATAATTTCGTCCGAAGTATGTAAATAGAGGTAACCCGGGGTCCAGGGGGCTTGCCCCCTGGCGAGGCGCGGAGCGCCGATTTTTAATAAATTTTTAATTTAAATGCCGGAGAAATTTACTAATGGGTGTACGTAATATATAGGTAAACAACAGGCAACAGTTGACGTAGGCTGGTTCTGTAAATAGTTGTAATTTGGTTAAAACCTTGCATTGCGTAATAAGTATGCTATCGTGAGCGATGCTGAACATGTGTTTAAGCCGTGCTCATTGACTGTTCTGAGATAATGTCGACTTTTACTACGTTGTCTAGACAGTTGTTTTGAATACCTAAATCATTTTCCACCTTTCGACTTCTTTAGCACTGTCTGAATATACATAGGTATCTTCCCATTGTGTTTTTCACGGTACTGGTGCCTGTTGTTTACTCTCGTTGACGTCCACCTACTTAAATAAAGAATATCTGGTGACTGTTATTGTCTATATATAAAGTGTAATCTAGTGCGGAGATGTGTCTAATTCACTAGTTCTACCATATTTACGATCTGTTGATGATCATAAACAGTTGACATCTGCGTCAACGCAGGTAAACGTGTGAAGTTGATGAAGCGAGACACTAGTCTCGAATTGCCAAGCTTTCAATAAACCATTGCAACGAGACGCACCGAGATCAGTAACAAAGTAGAACTTCGGCCCAACTTTGACCCCCTCCCCACCTCACTCTGTCGGCTCAAACTTTATTTTCTTTGCATATCCTGGGAAAGGCTTGCCCCCTGATGCCAAATATGTAACGGAAGATCGATTCTATATCGATATACAGCTAAAACGATGCGTCAAAATGCATGTTTTCGGACAATATTTTTTTCTCCTCTTACTACGTTTTTTGCCTACCCACTTCTGTCATTCTCCTCAACCAATTTCGATGAAATTTGCAACATAGGCTGCAATTGACCTGACCAAATGCCTTTTGGGACTGAGGAGCCGTTACTAAGAATTCCTGATCAGCTGAGTGAATAACATTCTCCCCGCTCACCCTAGAAAGTTGAAATTTGATAGCGAGCCTCTCTGGGACAGTATGAGACGAATGAATTGAGGGTTCCATTCTGATCAGCTGAGTTAGCTAAATTATCTCCTATTCACCCTATATTAATTTGGTAGGGGGCTTCTATAGGGCATTGAGGGATGAACACAATTACGGGCTTTATCCTAATCAGCCATGTGAGCTCTTCTTTTCTGTTCGCCCTAGGAAATTTAAAATTGACAGGGAATTTCTCTCGGACAACCAGGAGTTGAAGTATGTGCAGTGGACATCAACAGCAACAAGGTCAACCTTCATGATACTATTTCTATTATTCCTTCTGACATTAAAATTTTATTGGAACGTTACCTACTCAGATTTGTTTATTACAGCAGAAGGTATGATACGAGACCATAGGATGAAAATTAAGACTGAAAAAAGGGGCGATTTCAAAGGTCCAAGGCCATTTGCATTGAAATTTTCAGTGGAAAAGGAGCTGGACCAACCAAAGCATAATTGGAAAAATCGATCCTGCCTTGACATCTATCGAATGGGCGTCACCATTAGTTATAGTTCCCAAGGGAAACAGAAAAGTACGGCTTTCTGCAGACTTCAAGGATACAATTAACAAGCATGTCATTATAGATCGACATCCTCTTTCAACCTTCGAGGAAGTGAGCCTATCAAGAGGGAAACAATTTTCTGTGATTGATCTAAAAGATGCTTATCTACAGATGGAAGTAAAGTAAGAATCCAAGAAATATTTGATATTATCCACAAATAAAGGTTTATTTCAATATAGCCGTGTGCTATTTGGAATAAGTTCAGCCTCAGCGAAAATCCAGCAGAAAATTGAGACGATTTTAGCTGGGATAGAAGGAGTAAGCTGCTTCCTGGATGATGTGATCGTCACAGCAAGGAACCGGGAAGAGCACATCAATGTCGTAGGACGTATGGTTGGGCAAATGAGGTAAATGGTTGCAGGACGCAGGTGTGTATTCCCAACTGTGTGTTTATTTGGGACACAGGTTCGACAAGAACGGTATTCGTCCTACAACCCTATCCTATTACTTCAATTCAAGAGATGGCAGAACCATCTTATCAGAAAGAACTGAGGGTCTTTTTAGGATGCATAAATTATTAGTACAGATTCTTGCCAAAGCTGCAAGAAAGCTGTGCTGTGCTCTATTCGTTGCTGAAGAAAGGTATTAAGTGGACATGGGCTGGATAGCATAAACGGATATGTGAGTAACTTAAAAGAGTACTCATAAAAACGACAACAACATTGGCTCACTATGATCCTTCATTGCCACTGATTCTGTACACCGATGCAAGTGAAAAAGGCTGCAAATTATTACATAATGGTTTATTATTTCTGAATCAGATAGCCAGCTATAGTAACCAGCATGCTCTGGGGCTTTCGTCAGTCTCTTTTCTAGTATCCATCTCTGTTCTCGCGTTACAGGCTGCGCTCCCGATGGGGAGCAAATGGATGATCGTACAGCCACCCGAGTGGTCTCATTCATTCCACGGAGCTAATTTCTACAGGAATCAAACTAAAACCGTAGGTACACTGGATTCCAAAAACATCTGGGACCTATCCCAGTCGATTCTGCTGTCACTCCACCCCCCGCTCACCCCCCTCATCATCCACCGTGACCCCCTGCCAAACGTGCCAGCCGTGCGCGCGTGCGTAAGTCTAACACTCAAAGCCTCGAAAAAGACACTTTTTTGCCCGTTTTTGGCCCATAGCATCTATGCGAGTAAAGCGATTGGGATGGTTAAACGTTAGGACCAACTAGACCCCAAATGGAGTCTATGTGCGAAAGAACGGGTTTTTTAAGTCAATTCTTAGGCCTTTTATGGCCCGGATGGCGAACGGCGGAACGGCGGACGGACATTTCAAATTTGGATTCTACGCACCTTGAAACGTAAAGTGACAAAGTTTGAGGGGGGGTTATAAAAAATTTTTGCTATACGATCACATAGGCTTATTATTGGAAATAATAAACCAAAAGGAGTGGAATTGGTTTTGTGTCACCAAAACATGGACAACACTGAACGACCGATCGCCTCTACATCTAGAGACTTAACTGCTGCAGAACAACATTATTCAGTGATTGACAGAAAAGCGTTAGGAATTGTTCACTCTGTGCGAACATTTGAATGATACCTTTATGGACGGAAGTTCTTTTTAAAAACAGACTATAAACCTTCGATCTATATATTTGGAAACAAAATTGAGCTACCAAAAGTAGCAATGTGTAGGATCAGTAGATGGGCGTTGGTGCTAATAGAGTTTGATATGGATACAGAATTTATCCTTGGAAAAGACAACAGACCAGCAGATGTTCTGTCACGCTTGTCACAACCATGTCTGGAGATGAAAGAAGAAAAGGTATTTTACACCTCACATATGTCGAACATGAATGAGAATTGAGTGAGTTAGTTCAACTCAAAATTTGTTCAGACCTTATCTGAATCCACCCATTATAGTCGGCAAATGGTATTTATTGGAACACATTATCTAGATTATATAAGTAAATTTCAGGTCTCATTTGGCAAGAACATGGTTTCGTCCAGAAAATGAATATCAATAGGCAGTTTTGAATGCATGGAACTTATGACTGTATGAACTTATGATGAGTAATTATTTTTAGTTTTATACTTTCCCCATGTCCGTTTTTCCCTTCATTCCACCTGGCAACCCTGTTCAGAATGCCTCAAAACGGATTTCAGTGAAGAAATGTTTCAAACATTTTGATTTTAAAATTTTTCGAGCCAATAGCTTCTTGGATTGGATTTCAGGATAACAGTTTAAAGGGATAATTCCAAGCTTTATAGAAACGGACTTACCAAAGGTGAAATATATTGAGGGAAATCATTTAAATATTTAAATATTTACCAGATCTGTCACTTTTCATAATTTCGAATTTTTCAAGTAGGTACATTCAACATACCTTTGGACAAAAAAAAAAAAATAAATAAATTCTGTCTATCTGTCAAATCAAAATTGTAACCATGATTGGATTTCTTAAGGTGTTTTGCAAATGTAGACCTACCTTTATTTTCCCAGAAATCCTCCTGATGCTCTTCTTTCTTTTCCTGAATTTCCTACCAGTTTGACCGCAATATTCGTAGCCACAAGAACATTTCATTTTATAAACGCCACTTTTATCCTGAACATTGATTTTGTCTTTAATGGAACTTAATAATGCTCTAAGACTATTTCTAGTTTTAAAACTCACTTTGTAACCCCTCGATTATAGAATTTTGTCGATTTTATCAGAAATTTTCCAATAATAAGGTATAATAATCCATTGTTTTTCTTTTAAAGTTACATCTTTCCTAACCTGATAGGAAACTTAATCTCAACTCATTTTCCTAAGAACCTTATCCCATGTATGGTATCAACGAGATCTCCTCCGTAGCCATTACTAGCTGCTATGCTTTTGATAATGTGTGTTCAGTTTAATTGTTTGTTACTGATAATGGCCTAGGAGGAGGAGGAGAAGGAAGAGGAGAGGGATGAAAGGAAGTGCCCCTATAAAATGACCACCAGTTGAGGTAAGAGCCTCTAAGGATGCGAGTAGTGACACCACGGAGCACTCCCACCGAGATGCCCAACTAGCGTAACTCCGTGGCACCTTTCCCGCACCATACTCCGCGCGTCGACAGGGTCGCGGCCATGACCTTGATGTTATTGGTTGCCACTCCTTTTAGCTCAGATATCGCACACTCACACATACATACATACATGCATATATATAATATGTATCTATATGAAAAAGCGGAAACTTCAGAAATTGTTTCAGAATACCTCAACACGTATTTCAGTAAAAAAATATTGATTTTAAAATTTTTCGAGCCAATAGCTTCATTTCCTATGAAAATTTGCTAAAAACGACGGTTTGACATAATGGCCATCTGAGGAAGTTGCCATATCTTTCATTTAGGCCGGCGACGAGGGAGCAATCACTTGCTTTTCACGTCCTCAACCAGTTTGAATGGATCCAGGATTTCAAAAGGCCCCTTCCCAGACAAACAAGCGCGTAAGGAGGGGGAGTTTCTCCTATAGGACGCTGATGACATCCAATTGGCATGCGAATCATCATTTCCCTGTCCTTGCACTCCTTGGCTGACCCCGTCTATGTGCGACACTCGTCAAGCCCCGACGACTTGTTCTTCCAAACTTTTTTTTTTCCGTTTTTTATTTCGCATTTTGTCATTTAGTCTATTGAGTTATCGATCGTATGATCCTCAAGTGGAAAATTACTGTAGCAAACTTTTTCAGCTGGGTAGTAGCTATTCTGGATGTGTACTGCGACGGGCCAATCAATTTGTGGGAATTGGGAGGCGTGACGCAGATCATATCGCGTGATCCTCGACGGCCAAAACATTGTGAAGTAATCAGGAAGCTTTCTTTCAGTTAACCGTCGGAGTGGGTTCGCTTTATGATCAACTAAATTATAAATCTACGCACATTGCTTGGTGATCAGCTTCTGAAATTTAATGTGCGTAAAATGTGGAGTGGGTGGAATCCGGAATATTTAGAAGGACTGAGGAGGTTTGACAAGACGCGTACGTCTTCTAATCAGAACTAATTACGAACTAAATCACTCGCGACAGAGTTGTGGAATCCCATTTCAAGACGGAAGTTATTGAAAAAAGTTGTCTATTTCCACCAAAAAATTAAGAGTTACAATGGTGAATCGATTTCAACGGTTAGGCCATCATCAGTAACAAACAATAACTGAACACACATTAGAAAGAACACAGCCCATATAGTCACAGGTGAAGGGAGATTGAATCCCATTGGTCGAGAGAAAGGAAAGGGGGCTGGAGGTACAACCAATTAAGCGCAAGCAAAGTGAAGGGGGATTATAGCTAATCAGATGAAGTGAAAGGAGAGGAAGAATTACTGGTTTTAACAGTTTGAAGGGATAATTCCAAGCTTTATCGAAATGGATTTACCAAAGGTGAAATTTATTGAGGGATATCCTCATTTAAACATTTACCAGATCTGTCACTGTTGATAATTTCGAATTTTTCAAGTACATTCAACAACTGCCTATCTGTCAAATCAAAATTGTAACCATGATTGGATTTCTTAAGGTGTTTTGCAAATGTAGACCTACCTTTATTTTCCCAGAAATCCTCCTGATGCTCTTCTTTCTTTTCCTGAATTTCCTACCAGTTTGACCGCAATATTCGTAGCCACAAGAACATTTCATTTTATAAACGCCACTTTTATCCTGAACATTGATTTTGTCTTTAATGGAACTTAATAATGCTCTAAGACTATTTCTAGTTTTAAAACCCACTTTGTAATCCCTCGATGATAGAATTTTGCCGATTTTATCAGAGATTTTCCCGTAATAAGGTATACTTATCCATTGTTTTTCTTCTAAAGTTACGTCTTCCCAAACCAGATTGGAAACTTTATCTCTACTCTTTTTCCTAAGAACCTTATCCCATATGGTATCAACGAGATCTCCTCCGTATCCATTACTAGCTGCTATGTTTTTGATAATGTGTGTTCAGTTATTGTTTGTTACTGATAATGGCCTAACCGTCGAAATCGATTTAACATTGTAACTATTTATTTTTTCGTGAAAATAGACAACGTTTTTCACTAACTTCCGTTTTTCTTCTAATCAGAGTTGGCGCTAGGGTTGCCAGATGTAATTCGAGATAGCAGATTCAAAAAACTGTTAAAAAAAATATATAGTTATAAGCTCGATTTATGCGGTACAATAATTGATATGCATATGATTGATAGCTGATATGTATTATCTATGATTTGCCATAATATATTAATAAAAACTAAATATATTGTCTTAAAATGAAGTCATTTTTTTCTATGTGATGTTTTAAATACATTTTTGTGTTCCGATAATTACAACCGTCAGATAGCCCTTTATGATAATGGATGTAAACGTATCACACACGTTCAGAAGACTGAAGAATAACCGACAACATAATAATTAGGTACTATCCACCATTTGGTTGGAAACCACTGAAGGCCTACAAATTTAACGATTTCAACAGTATAGCCAAATTATCATTTAAATTGTCATTTATGCTCGTTTCTGTTTGTACCTAATTACATGATAAACAGCTGGAAATGGTTAATTTTTTATTGAGACTCAAAGTCAGGAAGAATGGAGTGAGAGTAATTACTGCGATAAATAAAGTAAAGTAAGTAACACTAATTAGAATTGTCAGAATAGTATAATCGGAAAACGTTCGAATTGATAAATAGCCGATAACTTGAAATTTTAGCTACAAATATCACGATATCAAGTCTAGATTCAAGATTATTCACCTCCGTCTAAAACTGAAAGAGCGAATGCACAAGTAGTGGCTAACGGAAGAGATCGAGAGTTCGTGCGTATGAAATGATGTGACAAGAGTACCAATGTTTATGATAATGGACGTTTAGATAGCTTTCTATGCTCGATTTCCAAGAGGTAACTTAAAACTAGTAGGTTGGAAGGTTGCTGTAGGTAGGTCCTCTAGAAGTCACGGCTGGGTTCGCAGAATAGCAACCTAGGATAGGATCCACAACTGAAAATGTGCCGCTCTTTCTAGGAAAACAGGACATTAGGTCTCCAGAGTGATCTTCGCCCGGACAGCTTGTTAAAAAACCGGACAGTCCGGGCCAAAGCCGGACATTTGGCAACCCTGGTTGGCACGGTTTAAAACAGTTCTTTAAAACGCTTGTTTTTAACATTGTTTAAAACAAATTAAAAAAGTTTCAGTCATGCAGCATGATCGTATGAGCGAATTTTCTCAAGTTATCATATTATATTATGTTAAATTGTTTGAAAATTCAAGCTTTTTGAGCCCAAGGATATTTGTAACTATTACATTTATGTCGGAATACATATTCCAAATAATAATCGCATATTCATATAGAGGTTTTGAATTGGCCACCAGGACTCAATATTAGAAGATGAAAATTCTATCCAGTGCAATACATCCCCACAACAACTCCATAGCTCCAATTTTTAAGATTTCGTGACAACGCAAAATTTCCCAACACCTACTTTATTGTTAGTTCTATATTTGAAATTGACTGTTTTGCATCGTTAAAGCAATTTTAATTATTCTGGACGTCTTAGACGCTAACGTTTACGATATTCACATTATGATTTTCGGCCTCCCATCACTTAGCAACGCTCAAGTTAAAATTTACTGTCTGCAAAATAAATGTTAACTATTAATTTTTTTGCTCAAATTCGTCATATTGTCTGCAAAAAATTGTTAACTATCAATTTTATTGCTGAAAAATTTGTTCTAAATAACATTCTATTATTTAAACAAAGATATTGGATTTCTAGAATTTTTTACATTTTTATCGATTTTGTAGCACATTTTAATGAAATTTAATTACAATTTTGAGCATAGGTTTGAGCTTTAATTTTTAAATTACCAACTTCATAGTTGATAAACTTTATTTGAGAAATATTCTGCTAAAAAAAATAAAAACAGGGAGTCTCCCTATCACATTTCAACTTCCAAGTTTCTTTCCAGTCTAATAGAGGTTGCAATCATGTTTACAAAATTAACTGAGAAGGATCAGCTGTATGTAAACAACTATTCAGACAACCACGCTCATACCTCAGATTGTTGGCCACGCACTGCGCAGTGGTTAACATAATACGGTTAGGCATACCGAGAGCTATCGAACCACTGGCGAACGATTTTTGTACGATGATAAATGCCTGAAGATCCGTAGCAACGATTTAGTTGTGAACGATAATTATCAGAAAATAGGAGCGTAACGCACTGAATAGCGAGTTTTTGTTCTTCCCGTAAATTTCTACCCGTGTCCGCAAAAATACTGAAACACCATCTGCGAATCTTTGCGTCAACGCGAAGAACTACGCACGTACGGGAAAGAGGCCTATCTTCGCGTTGGCGGGAAAAATGCGTCCAACGCGTAGTCATCATAACCCGACACAAAGGTGACCTCAATTTTAAAATAGGCATTGGTTCTCCCTCTGACTGCCTTCTAACCTAACTTTTCTCATTTAAAGTTGATGAATATAATTGTACAATAAAATCAAATTCCGTTGATCACGTGACCAAAGTACCTATCTACATAGTCCAACAGACAGATATCCTGTTATCCTATTTGGTAGTGAATGCAATAATTTTTCCGATTCCAAAGTAGGTACCTAGGGTCTGTTCTTTATTTGGCATCTGTACATTTCGTACAAAAAGTTGAATCTGCCAACATAATAAATCAGACAACAAGCAGGTTTTTGTTGAAATAATACGATTTTGTATTAAAGCTGTTGTCAGTTCAATAACAGGCTTGATACCCACTCAGATCATGGAACCGACGATTTGATAAAGCAGGGAAGGCACTCAAAACGAACTATTCCTCGAGGCCTGAATAAGTAAACTTGATGTAGATAGAAGGAAAATTAAATGATGAGACAAAAAATAAACAACGATTCTCTTGAATTCGGGATCGAGTAGAAGAAGATTGAATTCATTTCACATTTACACTCTGCTTTATCAGCTATCTTCACATGCATCCAATAGCTAGGTTCGAGTACAGACCTACGACCTATGAAAAAGTTGTGTTCACCAACGCCCATATCTCGTTGAATACATCGGTTCTTGTCTGAGCAAAAGTTGATGTCACAATTTCTAATGATGTTCACGTACAACCCAGCCGTTGCTGAGCAAAAGTTGATGTCACAATTTCTAATGAAGTTCACGTACAACCCAGCCGTTGCTAGGTGAATGGAACTTCCGTAGTTTTCATCGCAGAGAAATCGTTCGCCACTCGTTGGAAAGCGCTTGATTTATGTGATAAATGTTCACATCTCAAGCTGCTAATTTCCCCCTCCTTACGTACCTGGCTAAATTCCTAAACTAAGTTGATTGGACTATAAAAAATTTTAATAAGCCAGTTACAATATTCTTAACGTGAAGCAATAGCATCATTATTTACTCCACTCCATAGGAAACATTTTCATCCTCTTGACAACAGTCGACTGTTAACAACAACTCATTGCAGTGGCTTCTCTCCACAGTTATTTTCAACATTTCTATAAGTACCTAAGCCGTCGTTTTGTTGGAATTAGTCGGGATGCGGCCCAGGGAAAATAAATGACATTATTTCATTTATTGTTTTATTTTATAACGTTTCGTCCTCTTACTGAGGACATCTTCAGATCTTGGTGTGTCCGAGAAAAAATTTATAAACATCCGAATATAACGGACTTGTCAAATAAAACAGTGGCTCACCAAGTCAACTCAATGTCAAGAAAGCAAGATCTGATTTCGTTGCCTACAGTCCAAAGTTAAAGGATTTGTTTGCAACTCTCGAGGACAACCGCTATGAAACCCCAAATCGAAGACATATCCATGTAACATGGTATCTGCTAGTAAAGCAGATAGTGGAACTCGTTTACGAGTTTCGGTTCTTATGGTGATACCTGACGACAACCAGGATCCGAAACGTATAGGGTTTTTTCACGCAAGAACGGAATTTTTATCTTAATCCTAAGGAGAGTTATCGTCTGGAATGACATATATTTTCATTCGTCCATCTATCAGTCGTCACATGGTCTTCTGATAGTTTGCTCAATCAAATGGGATTATTTTGTAAAGTCTTTTTATAATTTGAACTGTCTAAATAAAGAAACGTTATTTAGATCATAGTTACACAGAGGAGCTGTCATCTAACGTATGCACGGTACGCAATTGAAAACCTTGAGGATCTAGGCACCATCAAATATGGTGGTGGCAAACCTCAATCTAAGCTACACCTGGTTAACTCTCCTCCCTAATTATCGTTCTTGGTTGCATCACCGGATTGTCTGTAGACGAAAACCGACACGTCACCTCCAGGTAAATAAAGGGCTGCCGCATGCCGTTGGAAACTTCCACGAGTAGTATCTTCCGTGGAGGGGAGTTGGAACAAAAACTACGAAGGTCTCGGATAAACCTTACTTCACTACATGGAACTTAATTTAAATCCTATCTCCAATGTCATCGATATTGAAAACCTGACAAGTGGTAGCGTCACGCTAGACTTCTAGTATTATCATCATATCCTATAGAATAGTGGGCTGTATTGATAACTGTGGATGCATCATATCTGCCTACATAGCAAATGATCTTATATAGCACAGCTCTATAGCTATACAGGGTGTTACATTTCTATATATATGTGTCATTCCAGACTATAGTTCTCTTTAGGATTGAGATAACGAATCCGTTCTTGCGCTAAAAAATCAAGTTTTCCTAATGAAAGGATGAGTTCGTTAGCCAAATCACTTAAAATGGCTAAAAATTGTTAAATGTATTTTTTTAAGCAGAATTTTAGTCATAAAAGTGTATCAACAATGAACTAGACCATTAAAAATTTTATTTACAAAATTATAAATGAAAAATTTACATAGGTAAATTTCATTATTATTTGCTGAAAAATCGATAAAAATCGCAAAAAAGCAAAAACCCGAAGAATTTTTGAAAAAACGATTATTTCCTGAACTTTGTCTAATCCTTTAGGAGTTGCAGAATATGATTTATTTCGCACAACAAATGAGCTATTTTTTTTTGACCTTGAAATTTGGTAGATGCTGGCCACAACTTTTTTGTTTGCTCTTAAAGCGCTCAAATTTCGAATACAATATTTCACGAAAATTTGCTCATACGATTGCGCTGTATGACAGGAACCTTTTCTCTGATTCCATGCCAATGTGTATGTATAATATGTGTTTTATGCCTTCATCGCTTTTGATCCTGTGTTGAACACATGAATAGACTAAACGCTCCATGTTTATAATGCATCATGAATCATGTTTCCTATCAATGAACTATACAATACCGTTCCCTGAAATATATTAGAAATGTATGAACCTACATATTTGCTAATATGGCTTCCCTGAATTTTTTCATTGTCAAGTCTGATTAATTTCTCTCTCTGCATTGTTACAGACGCATGCCTGAGATGTCAAGCTGAAAGCAAACAAGACTCCCGCTACGGGAAGCAAGATTGCGTCGTGGTCTGGGGGGATTGCAACCATTCGTTTCACTATTGCTGCATGTCTCTCTGGGTGAAACAGAACAACAGGTGAGTGCACATGCCTTCAATACAATGATTGGTTTGAAGCTCTTCAAACTCCTTGTGTCGTAGTATTCAGCAATGTTAACTGTAAATGCTTGGGTTTTACATAGATAGTTGTAGTAATGATACCTCTCTTGGGTGAAACAGAACAACAGGTGAGTGCACATGCCTTCAATACAATGATTGGTTTGAAGCTCTTCAAACTCCTTGTGTCGTAGTATTCAGCAATGTTAACTGTAAATACTTAGGTTTTACATAGATAGTTGTAGTAATGATACCTCTCTTGGGTGAAACAGAACAGGTGACTGCTCATGCCTTCAACACAATGATTGGTTTGAAGCTCTTCAAACACCTTGTGTCGTAGTATTCAGCAATGTTAACTGTAAATACTTGGGTTTTACATAGATAGTTCTAGTAATGGTATTATAGTAATGATATTCGAACTGGTGAGTGGAGGGTGACCCTCCATTTACGTGAGTGCGAGTGAACACACACACTCAGGCTTTGTCTATCAATTCTGCCCTAAATACTTAAGTTAGTAGTTAAAAATCTCCTTTAACCCGAGTTTAAAGTTATCTTAAAGATACATTCTACATTCACAAATATGTGCCCAAAAACTAGTCAATTTATAACCTTAAAAAGGCTCCTAAAGGCACTTTTAAGACCTTATAACCGCATTCGGGAACTGTGTTGGGGTGGGGGAAATATATTTGGAGGTCATTAAATTCTGAATTCTGATGGATTTTCTAACCATAAGAATTATCTTTCTAAATCCTAGCGTTAATGCTTGAGAGATAAATCTCAGAATTTTAGTTAAGTATCTTAATCTAAACGGTTCGTTAGTATAAATGGGTAATTAGGGTGAATCAGCATCAAACCAAATGTCATAAATACTCTCAATTACATTATTCAAACGTGTTTGCTGTTGATTGAATAATAACCGGTACTGACCCACTAAGTTATTGATTTTGAGTGGTTTTAACTTATAGTGATAGTCAAGGGGTTTTATCGGTACGGTCGTGACGGTAATGAGGACGCTAGAACCTCATTACCGGCCAAAGCCCAATATACCGGTAGTTACCGCTAGTAATAGGTTCGTAAATTGTTCATAATAAAATTGGATAGTGTTCCACCTGTTCCTACTATGAGGTGGTTTTAAACTGACTTCTTTGATGATATGAAGTGGATACCGTCAACTCATGATGATTGAGAAATATGGGTGGTTAGTCATGCAGATCTAGGTCCCCTCTTAATTCGGATCAATGAATCTTGAGACTGTATTTGTGTCGATAGACAAAGATCGTGCGAGGAATGTAACATTTGAACAGACTTCCCTAATATTTTTCTTGATCAATGACCTTTCTAGGTTTTCTGCTATAAATACGAGTAGTTGCTACTTTACCCTTTTTTGAGATCCTTTGGATATCCTGGTTCACTTCATTGGTCGAGGGGCCATCGCGCATTTTGGGGTTTTTTTTTTTTTTTTTAAGGTTTAAGCCGCATCTCAACCAGAAGGGTCATTAGCGGCATTGGACAAGTTGTCTAAAGCGACACTGAAAGTGGCAAGATTCTAATATGATGCCATCCTTGACTAAAAAGGAACGCCATGATGGACTCCACTGGCATATCGAAAGGGGGGAAAAATGAGGGGAGCAGTGATAACCACTGTTTATTTATTTTATTTCCATAGATCACAACTACGTGTGAGTTGAAAACAATATTATTAAAACAAAGAACATAATTATTATTAAAACAAACATTATTATTAATTATTATTAAATTATTATTAATTATTATTAAAACAAACATTATTAAAACAAAGAACAGAAGAAAGAACAAAAGAAGAAGAAAAAAGAAAGAAAGAAAGAAAGAAAAAAAAGAATTATTAAAGAAAGAAAGAACAAAAGAATTATTAATTATTAATTATTATTAAAACAAACATTATTAAAACAAAGAACAATATTACAAAAATGTTTATATATAAATATTCCAAAACAACAAAGCACAATCTTAACAAAAATGGAGAATAAATCAATGGTTAAAAAATTCACTAAGCGAGTAAAACTCTTTGTCCACGAGAAACAACTTCACATTCTTCTTAAATGTAGAAAGCGAGCTACCCCCAATTTGGAAACCCAGGAATTTATTGCGAACTTTCAAAATCTGGTTAAGTGAGCTTTCTTGAAATAGAGATAGACAATGCTGAGGAAGCCGAACAAGACCAACACTGCGGGTAGAGTAGGTGTGGAAAATTTTAAATTCTTCGAAATAGGCGAAGTATTTCCTGTAGAAAATCGAGCATTGCATCAAGAATGCTGACGGTATTGTTAGTAAACCAGCATTTCTGAATTTTCCTCTACAAGAAGAAAATGGTTTTCGACCTAGGACAATGCGCGTCCCCCTTTTTTGCACTCACACAACGTCAAGGTTTTTTTCATTACCCCAATAAACTATGCCAAAAAGAGCCTTAGTCATAAAGAGAGCATGGTAAGCATTCAGTACGATACCCTTTGAAGCAATCGTTTTCAGTTTCCGCAAACAATAGCAGCAACTGCCAAGCTGTTTACAAACCGCTGATACATGATCATCAAATTTCAAATTGCAGTCGATCTGCATACCAAGGAATCTTGTGACGGAAACCACCGCAGTACTCATGTCATCCAGCTGCAGTGAAGCTGGGGGATTCAAATGCATTGAGTTTTAGCATCGTTAAGTGACAAACCATTCATACTTAACCATTCTCGAATTCTACGAAGGACTATAAGTCAAGAATCAATTGCTTCAGAAATTTTATTTTTGACTATAACCACATTTGTGTCGTCAGCGTATTCCACGATTCTTATACTAGGGTCAGAGGTGGACACAAATTCAGGAAAGTCATTTGCAAATAATAGGAATGCCAATGGTCCAAGGATACTGCCCTGTGGCCTCTCAAGTGGATAATAAAAACCAAAAAATAAAATGATGCAACTAAGACTAGATGCAACATAGGCTAATAATTATATACATGCTACTATATACAATCAGCAAAAAGTGAAATAGAACTATGACTATACAAATATATCACAGATCAGATATCACAGTTCGTAGTAGAGTTCTCAGGTGCAACAACAGGGATCGGACCTTGTCTGCTCCTGATATTACATCAACCCACTGAGAGGGCTGATGCTGGACTCGGAGGTCCACAAGGGCTGGGCTGTCCTCCAGAAAGTGGCAGATGGACAGATTACCCCCCCACTTCCCACACACAACATCTCGAGCTTCTGCACTAAGCAGGTGTCTGTGAGTAAGACTGGTGTGGCCAGTGGCAACCCGTTTTACCACTATTCGATCCCTCCTTGGAAGTTGGGTTACAAAAGGGCCCACCGGGCACAGATCCTACAAGACAACACGCAGACCAGTTTCCTCACCCTGTCACTGCTCATGCCAAATGGAATTGCCTTTATGTTGCATGTAGGAGATTTGATGTGGTGCCGAGCCGTGTGGGTATTCATGGCAATGAGTGTGCAAATGCCCTTGCAAGGAGAGTCATTGGTGATAACTCCATCGAGATACGCATTGCGGATTTCGGTTTATTATTTTCAATAACGAACCTTTGTAATCGACCCTTGATAACAAATTTCTAAACCCCCCCTCCCTCAAAATTTGTAGGTTTATGTTTCAAGATGCGTAGAATCCAAAAATCGGAAAAATGTTCCAGTCGTGATCGAATGAGCAAATTTTTGTATGAATTATCTTACTATATTTGTTACATTGTTTTGAAAATAGAGGACTTTGAGTGAAAAGAAATAGTAGATTACCAATTTTATGGCGAAAATCTCGTTCTAAATAATAATCTGCTACTTAAAGAAATTTTAAATTTTTTTCGCCGCCGATTTTTTGGCCCATTTTATTGAAAATTAAGTTCGTTGTCTGCACAATTTTGTACATCAAATTTTGAATGCTCTATTTTATAGCTAATAAACTTTATTTGGGCAATATTCTGCTAAAAATATAAATTTAACGATTTTTAGCCGTGATTTTTTTCGTCACTTTTTTTAAATGTGACCAATTTTATGTGCTCAAAAATGATGGCCAAAAAATGGTGTCTGGAAGGACACACACACACACGCGCGCACACACACACACATATTTTATATATATATACCTATATATATGAAAAATTGTTAAACTCTAGGATTCGTTTCAGAATTCAACAAAGAAAATTTTGAAAAATTTTAATTTTAAAATTTTTGAAACCATTGCAATAGCTTAATTTTCTACGAAATCGGGCGTGGCACATAGCTTCCTCGTTTCCGTAACATTAATGTATGCATCATTGAAAAGATTTAAATGATCTTGAAAAATCCCATAACAGAAAAGCGTAAATCAAGATGTAGGAAAACTAAAGGATGTGGTGTGGGTTGGGGATTCCCACCTGGGACCATTTTTCTCATTTTAATTTAGTTTTCTGTTTTCCTATTTCTAAATAAATCAAGATGTAGAGTGAAACGTCATTATTGGTCAATTACCTACCTAAGAAACGAAAAAATGATGATGTAACTTACGTTTGCACTTGCGCAGAATGAAGTAATAATTTGAGATCAATGAAATCGGTACCTACGCACGGGACCATCTACAGCCTAACCTGCACATTCCCTGACAATTTCACCAAAATCGGATGAAAACTGTGGAAATTAAGGTTTTTACAAGATTTCACATTGGCGCATGCGCCAAAAGAAAGTTGAGCTAATTGTTACTATAAATTTAACAATTTTTAGTCGTTTTTAATGATTTTTTTAACACATTTTGTGAAATTTAACCCATGTGCTCGAAAAGTTGGACGTCTTTCCGGAATTCTTATTTCATCATTCCTTATAAAACACTAATCAACTTGAAAGAACTTCGTGAGTACTGATTTATATATATTTTTTTGTTCCAGGTGTCCCCTGTGTCAGCAAGAATGGTCTATTCAGCGCATGGGTAAATAGGATTTCCTTCGCACACCCTTCGAGTCAATCGACGATCTATGAAATGGTCTTCTTACTTATTAGTTCGTTGTTCCCGTTGTTTTTATGATCATCTCTGGCAGTGCTATCTACGAATAATAAAGTGATTCACATCAGTAAGCATTGTGATTTGTAACCCAGTCGTTCCTCATTACTGAAGGTAGGAAATCTGTGAGTTCGTGTAAGACCGATTTTCGCCCTACCAAAAGTCAAAATTCCCACATTTGTTTGGGTTACGCCATTCAGTTGCACTGGCAGGTAGGTTGTGAGGGGAGGATAAAATATTTATGGCCAACCTCTTCTTTCCATTTGTTTTCATTTCCAAGCGCTTTCCTCCGTTGTGGGCTTCGTCAGGGATCTATAATAAATATTAGCGTGTGTAGTATTGTGCTATAGTTGGTTTGTTCAGACAGAGAGTCCAGGGAAGGGAGGAGATAGAACCGTCCAGGATCTTGTCCTGGACTGTGTCTGTCCAAACGCGTTCGGATGATTCTGATGAGATAACCTGAACCAAATGAAAATTGAATGAAATTGAAAATTTCGTGGCTGTTTTAAAGCATGTAGTAAAATACAGCAAATGCGCAATTGATGAAAAATTTTTACTCGTTACACTTATCTGTGGAGGCACTCGATTTTGGTAAATCAAAATGCATTGTATTACTGGCTTTTTCTCTCCACACTACAAGCAAACTTCAGCCTTTGGACACATGTGTAATTAGGCCATTCAAGAAATTCATTAGTGATGGGATTGACGCATGGATGACGGCCCATCCGTTTGCAAATAATAAGTATTTATGAGTTGCCACAAAGCTGTCACTTCGTCTAACATAAAAAGTGGTTTGTTTGAGATCTAATGGAATAGTCCCCTATAACAGAAATATTTTTTCTGAAGAAGACTTTCTGGGGGCGACAGACCTCCCGCAGAAAGTGTCAAACCCTTAAGTACTAATAACAATCTGAAGAACAACGAAGAGGAAGAATCTATGTTGAGCTCTTCTCCTTCAAAAGACAATGAGGACGAAATCAGACCTTCCACATCAACACATTCAGTGACTCCCAATCGCCAATGTGAACTAACAGCATTTTTAACAATCACACCAGAAAAAATACAGCCTTATCCTAAAGCTCCTGCAAGAAAAACTACCAATCGAGGTCCCAAGAGAGGGCTTTGTATGATAGCTATGAACACCCCTGAAAAGGAACGAATTGAACGTGAAGCTGCTAAAAGAAAAAACCCATGGGACAATTAAAGAGAGCCAAGAAGACGTTCTGGACGTTTTTCCAGAAATCAAAAAGTAAACCGTCTCAGCCGAAGAAACGTGCAGAAAGCAGTGAACAAACACGTGATGACTCCTCTTCCGAAACTGATGGAAGTTCTATTCTGACTGGTGTAGGCGAATCATTAGATGGAGAGTGGCAGGAAACCGATTCAGCCAAGGATGTAGATTTAACTAGTCTAGCTGTAAGTGATTACGCTGTGGTCAAGATTTATGGAAAAACTCTAGCAAACACTCGCCACTATTGCTCAAGATACTTGTATGGAGTACATTGTTAACTTCTTTTAAAAACACACAACTATACCTTCCTCATTTCTCATTTCCGCAGAATATCTGAGGAGTCGGTAATACATCAAAAGGGAACATATCCACTTTCTGGAAAAATTCGTTTTATTCACATTTTTATGTCTTTGCTTTTGGCATCTAACCGCGAAATGCGTTTCTTTTAGTGAGTGACACTTTTTACGGGTGATGAAATTTTCCAATGATTCTCTCTCACAACCAAATAGTTGCTGCGGAACTTATCTGCTATTTTTCATCGTTCCAAAAACCTATGGGAGCAATTAGTAGGTACACACCTGGTGAACTACATCAGAGTCCAAGGAAAGAGAAAACGCCTCTCAATCCTATTGATGTCTTCTCGTCATGATTTAAAACATATGATTGTTGGTTACGCGTTTTATGGAATAAGGAGTAAGGAAAGAGGGAATTTGGCACCGTGATGTTTTCAGGTAAATTGAGAGCTTTCCAACGAGTGGTGAACGATTCGAAATGTGTGACGGATGATTTTCACGTACAACCGAGTCGTTGCTAGGGATATGGTACTTCGTCGTTTTTCATCCCACAAAATTCGTTGACCATTCGTTCGAAAGCTCTCGATTTATCCAACAATATTATGTTAACTACTGCGAAGTGCGTGTGAAACAAACTGAGTTATGAGCATGGTTATATAAATAATTGTTTACACACAGGTGATCATTCTCAATAATTGATATTGTGAACATGATTGCAACCGCTTGTTAATTTCTGATGATTTCATTGAGCTTGTGTTTCGATGATTTGATTCATAGCAGGTGATCTGAGTATTACGAAAACGGTTTGATTTGTGAAGCGGAGGTTAAATAATTTGAATAGGTAATTTCTATACTTTACACTCTAGGAAGCTGTAATTTCGTTTGTAGCCTCTTTAGGACATTTACTTGACGATGCTCAGGGTCCGGATCAGATGTGTGGCTCTTAAAGCTAATTTCTATGCTTTACACTCTAGGAAGCTGTAATTTCGTATGTAGCCTCTTTAGGACATTTACTTGACGATGCTCAGGGTCCGGATCAGATGTGTGGCTCTTAAAGCTAATTTCTATGCTTTACATTCTAGGAAGCTGTAATTTCGTATGTAGCCTCTTTAGGACATTTACTTGACGATGTCCAGGGTCCGGATCAGATGAGTGGCTTTTAAAGCTAATTTCTATACTTTACACTCTAGGAAGCTGTAATTTCGTATGTAGCCTCTTTAGGACATTTACTTGATAAATCGCTCTTGATTTATCACGAATTTATTTCGTATTTTTTTTCGTAGTTTCATACTATAACTATATAAATTGATGTTATAAATGAATAGTAAACAATGACGCTTGTTTGGTTGTCACTTGGTTGTGCGACAACGCAAACACATTCTGTGTTTCAATAATTTCGTCCGAAGTATGTAAATAGAGGTAACCGGGGGTCCAGGTGGCTTGCCCCTGGCGAGGCGCGGAGCTATTTTACGATGTATGCAAGTAAAACGCCAAAAAAGTTACCTATTATTACCGGTATCTCCACAACTTTGGGTAGTCATACGATGCAAAATTGCAAATGCAAGAGAAAATATTGTCGGAAGCGCGAAAGAACAGATACAGATAAGAAAAGATAATGGAGAAGCAGGAAGAGGGGGACCGGTCACATCGAGTGCGCATGCGTGGGACCGACAGTCCCGGAAAAAATCCAGAACTGTTAGGGCTTGTCCTGGAAGTCCCGGACTGTCTCATCGAACAGCGAACTGTTGGTCCAGGACCAGTTCCGACCGGAGTGAAGTTAGTAATAGATTCTAGCAATAGAAAATATTGCCAAGAGACGTTAGCAATACTTTTTCGCAATACATTTTTTTTCTTTTGATTTTTTTCAAAGTTAAGTAAGTGTTATGATAGCAGTACGAAGAGGTTCAAAGGTTCAGAAAATTGAAAAAATGATTTAGTCTCCAAAAATGGAAAATGTTGAAAATAGTCCTAAAAATGGGTTGCTAGGTCAATTACCAAGTTATATCTGCATTTTTATCTCCGTTTCATAGATATTTAAAAGCTCCAACGAATTTTTGAGCATTTTTTTTTTTTTTTTCAAAATTGTTAGAAGTTCTACGGGTGTACTGTTTTCTAGGGGAAATTATAAATGGCTATATTTTTTCCTAAACTGGCCGACGCTGTTCGAACGCACAAAAAGGGGTGTGGCTTGGGTTGAACGGTCCAGGACTGTTTGTTCGAACAAACCTTGTGACTTAGTTAAAGTTAGCTGATTACTTATAACGGCTCGGATTTTGCATGTTTTGCGTTTTTTTTTTTTTTTTTTTTCTTTTCTTTTCTTTTTCTTTTTCTGAAACTCCTTTATAGAAGTTCATTCTGAGTGTATTCAGACCATTTGCAACCCCAAAAAAACCACATTCATTTTGCATGTTTAGTGGTTTTTTCCAGATTTTTCCATGTATTTGTGCACGTTTCGTATTTTTTCCAACAAGTCAAAACAATTCACGAAAAATTGATTTTTTAAAAAAATTTTAGGTACAAACCAAACTTTTTTTTTTTTTTTTTTTTTTTTTTTAACTAACTAAAACTAGTGGTAGTTTGTTTTAGAGGAGAAAAGTATGTTTGTATGTTGAAAAACAGTAGGTAGTCTTAAATAAGAAATAGCAGAACAATATTGTTTACTTTCCTCTTAGACTTTAGTTTAGCTGGTGGTGATGCACGGCCGTTTGGGAGGAATAAGATAAGCTTGAGCAAGGGCAAGGCTGAACTTGGTGGGGTTATTAGGTTTACAAATCAGCGAGAATGATAGGTATTCATATATTCTATTTTTATCCTGCTTGCCGCCGAACCTTGAGTTTCCACTTCGGTGAGTGGACTGAAAGCTGTAAACAATGATGCTGTACCTACCTCGTAGGAAGATGACTTCATCATGTACCAGCTGTGTACCCATGCCCCGCTACGGGCAATTTATGGTAATTACACAGTACCTTGTGCTATAACCTTCGTACCTTGAAAATGTTACCCAGCAGTTCCAAAAAAGCTTCAATTAAAATTTCAGCATTCAACTTTCAACTTGTACCAAATTAACTTTTCTACCCTGTATATATTATACTCAATCTTTTTTACGTTAAAACCATTACCGACCAACATTGCTGCAGTTATAATAAATTATAAGGCGTTTTGAATAGTTATCAGTTTTTGAATATCACTATCCTTGTACCCAACTTATCGTAGAAAAGAGGGAATTACAGAAGTCGGCACGGCGGCAATTTTTGGGAGTGGGGATGCATTTTCTTTGCGTTTCAGAGGGTGTAGAACACGTTTACAATAGTCATTCATTTTCAGATTTCTATATATGTAGGTATATATATATATATATATATATATATATATATATATATATATATATATATATATATATATATATATACGTACCTATATTTGGGGTGGCCCTCCGGCTAAAACCGTTATTACTGGGGGACCTTTTTTTTGTAAGGTTCTAAAAAATGACAAGATTACGCATTGCGCACGTACACAATGTTGAAATACAATTGACATACACTTTGTTATATTAAATGAGGACCCCCATTTTTTTATTGCAGATTTAAATTCTACGTGAAATTTCCTGAAGAAATGACCCATCTCTCGACTTTTTGGATGCACGCAAACAAACGGCGTATTTCCGCTCTAAAAGTGCAATTACTGAATTTTTAAAGACACTGAATTGCCACATGTAATACATGATTTTAGAGTATTTTTTCGTGGTACACCTAGTAATGAAGTTAATTTATTGATATTTGCAACTCCAACTTGGGAAAACCCCTAAACATTGACCAGAAATCAACTTTTCTAACACATTTCCACAAAACACAAAGCGTAGGTACTAAAAATGTAGGTTTTTCGGTGATTTTCCAATTCGTGTTGTAAATATCAATAAATGCACATCATTACGAGATACATACAGCACGAAGAAATACTCCAAAATTATGTATTACATGTTTGTGGCAATAGAATACAGGCTCCATCCTGATTAGCTGATAGTAGGTTTTGATGGTCTTGTTACATCCTTCTAATATGTTAGGTACTAAAGATTGATGGTACTAAATAATTAAGAGCCCAAAATGACTCAAGCCACAAACTTAACTTTGCGGAACTATAGAAAAGTTTAAGTGACTGATCCGATGGGCTGCGGTTCTGAGTAGGTACCTATCATCCTAATGACGCCGGACGAGAAGAACAGAAAAAGAGAGATTACTGCTGGTTGGTAGGTACGTCATTCGCTAATTCGACTAAGTTGGAGCCAAACCGGAGCTGTATGCCGATAGAATGTATGAATAGCTGGCCATACACGGACGTTCTTTCCTCTCGAAAATCATGGCTCGTAATCATTTCATCTTGAAAATCACGTGTGTGAGTGGGCGCTGAGACGCGCCATGAAAAAACGGGGAGTTATTTTGCACACGATTCGTGGAATGATCTTTTTGAGAATCATCTGCGTTAGTGGTTGTTGTTCGTGAGAGGAATTGGGAGGGGATTTGATGATGAAATGGAAGTGTTGTGCAGACGATTCGTGGAATGATCATTCCAAGAATCATCTGTGTTAGTGGATGTTCGTACTGGAGGGGAAATGAGAGGGGATTTACCCCGGCCCGCGCCAGTAGTTCACTGCTTCGATAGTTGCTCACGTTGCTTCGATCATCTTGTGTTTCTTGTGTGTCTTTTGTCATACTACTTCGTTATGACGGACATTCGCCATACAACGAAAGAATTCACGACCGAATTCATTTCAATACACCGGGAGCATCCAGCTCTTTGGAAAACAAAGTCCAAAGAGTATGTAAACCGCAATTTAAAGAATGTTGGGTACGATGCGCTTATCGAGCTGTATAATGTTTATCCGCAGCTTACGCTCTCAACACCAGCAAGAAAGAACTCCAACATCAGACTGAAAATCCTCTCGATTTTCCTTCGATCCTGTACGAATTTCAAACATGACAACGCTCCAGGATAAACGCCACGATAAATGAGGGGGTTTCCCCACTAACTAACGCTTTTTCCTCTCAAATGATAACGCGCCAGTCGATCATTTGCCAAATCCTTTCGTCTCAAAATTTTTCAAGAGTTCGGCCCAGTTTTCCCTTCCCGCTCTTTCCTACCACGAATCCCTTCCCGAACCCTCTGCCGTATCCACGCGCCACGATTTACCAAGGGAACAAACTTTTCGCATTTTGTTCACCACACTTTCCCTTCCCGTTCTTTCCTTCCCCGTTTTCCTTCGGCGTTTCCACACTCCGCGATTTTCGAGAGGAAAGAACGTCCGTGTATGGCCAGCTAATGAGGCTGCAATACGTTTGCCTCAGAATCCGGAGTTCCATCGACGAACCAAACACATAAGCACTCATGATTTCTTCGTAAGAGAGCTAGTATGCAACAAAGAAATTGAAATTAAGAAAATTGCAACTGAGTGTCAACTAGCTGATGTTTTGACATTTTATGTACGAGTATTTACTTTGGCACATGAACGAAAAAAGCGTTACGGTTGGTTTTCTGGTGATTTCCGCTTACAACCGAGTCGTTGCCAGGGAAATGGTACTTCGTCGTTTTTCATCCCACAAAATCCGTTGACCATTCGTTCGAATGCTTTCGATTTATCCAACCATATCATGTTAACTACTGCGAAGTGCGTGGCCAACAAGCTGAGTTATGAGCATGGTTATTTGAATAATTGTGTACACACAGGTGATCATTCTCAATAATTGATATTGTGAACATGATCGCAACCGCTTGATAATTTCTGATGATTTCATTGAGCTGGTGTTTCGATGATTTGATTCATACCAGGTGATTCGAATATTGCGAGAACGGTTTGATTCGTGAAGCAGTGGTTAAATCATTTTAATAGGTAATTTCTATACTTTACACTCTAGGAAGCTGTAATTTCGTTTGTAGCCTCTTTAGGACATTTACTTGACGATGCCCAGGGTCTGGTCAGATGAGTGGCTCTTAAAGCTAATTTCTATGCTTTACCCTCTAGGAAGCTGTAATTTCGTATGTAGCCTCTTTAGGACATTTACTTGACGATGCCCAGGGTCCGGATCAGCTGAGTGGCTCTTAGAGCTTGCACACGAGTGCAACACATACGAGTCTGCAACTAAAGACATAAAATGTCCCAATGTGTTGCAGACTCGTATGCAAGCGTTTCTTTTCTCTTTAGAGTGCCCTTCTCCAGGGTTTAAAAAAGTTCCAGTCATGCAGCATGTTTACTCTAGTACCTGCTATAGATCGCCCTCACTTTGGTTTTTTGTTTTGATTTTAACGAACAACCAAGCCGTTGCTGGGGAAATAAAACTTCTTTAGTGTTTTAAAACGAAATCTCACATATGTGGATAATTCAGACTCATTAATATTTTACATTTTAGTTTGAAAGTAGAAGCCAGGTTGTTTTCATTTTCCATAAGTCACAATCCATTGATATTGACTTTGATAAATGATAAACACAAATAGGTACCACAATGCCTACATAAAACAATAATTGAACAGATACTAACTACCCCCTAACGCAGCCCCTGGTGAATCATATACAAATATAATATTTTTAATGCTTTTATACCAAGCCGCTTGCCAAACCAAGACTGAAGATGATTCGGGAAGAGTTGGGCATGGCATCAGAAGATGAGGAGAACAGGAAGACAGCTGCCAATGAGGGGAAGTGTTGAAATTGGCATGTAGTGTTTCCGATTCTACCTACTCAAAATTAAACATTCGGCCTCATAATATAAATGAACAAGTCTCGGTTGTGTGTGTGAACAATGTGTTATAATCATATTGAGTAATATTAGAAATAAAACAGTCGTGTTCTGAAAGTTCATGAAATCTTTGATTCTAAAATACTGTTAACGTGGGTAAAAATTCAACGCTCCATTGATGACATTATAGTATGCCTCCAAAATCCAGCCCAATTCATTCCGTATTCCGGGTCTTCTCATTCGAGTCTTTGGAGTTAATTTATTTAAAAGCAATAACGAAAAGAAATTCTCAAGTTTGAGAGATTGCGAATCTCCCTCTACCAATATTCCAACCTTTTAATTTTTCAGTCAAGTAAGGGTTGACCAAAAGTTAATCGGATATTTCAGGACCATCCTCGGCTCCTTCTGTAGATACTTTTTGATCCAAGTTAAGGAGAAAAGTTCTGGACAGAGGATCAAGTATTTTTCGATTATTATTTTCAATAATCGAAAAAATACAATAATTTGTTTTACGTCTTTGTAGTACAGTAGGGGAAAATGGGGCAATACCGCCACCTTAAGCATATTTGTCTATCACAGCCCGGGTTTGCACTTAGGAGCTTCAGATTTTGAAGAAAATTATAAAAAAAACATCTCCAGTAGTGAGTTAGCTTCTCACAATATTGGGAACTTAGTTGACAAAAAAAGGATTCACTAAAGGTTGACAATTTCCACATCAGAATAGTAAAAGTGGAACGAAATAAATACTGGTAAAATAATGTTGGTTCTTCACAGGCACTGAGGTATTGACACGGTTCAACGCGGAAATCGTTAAAAAAAAAGGAAGATTATAACGATTCCATCTTCCCAGTTTTAAAGTTTCAAATTTGTCATCTTCTTCAGGTCGCAGCTAAATTCACAAGACTAACGTCCATTGTCAAAATCAAAACGGGAGCAAGAAGAGTGGAATCATACAACGATTATGTTAATTTAGGATGGCAGTTAGGTAGATACTCACTGTACAAGTATTCAGTTGATGGGTTGGTAAATAGGTACCGTAAAGTGGGGTGACTTGGTACAACTTCGAACTTCAACAATTTGTAAATATGTCAAAAATCAACAATAAAGTGATAACTTTTGTTTTTAAACATGTTAAACTACTTCTTCTACAGAACCCACCTTTTGAAATTGTTTTATTTGCACTCTTTGTATTTTTAATTTTTTTTAAAGTGCTAATTCCCAAGTCACCCCGTGAGTGGGGTGACTTGGAAACCCCATTCCAAACGCCTCAGTTTTTATTTGTACACACTCCAGGGGCGTCTTGGAACTCTGTTATGATTTTTAAAAAGGTTGGAACAGAAATTCCATTAAAAAAAAATATTTTATTATAAAATCACAAAAACCATCAATTATCACAGAAGCTGGATAAAAAAAATTCAGGCTTCTTTAAATTCACGTACTTTAACACCTTTCACATTCAAATGTTACTGCACAACCCCTCTGACGTGCATAGATGTTAATGGAAAACCTCACTCACATGCGATATCCAAATTTTTTCAGATGTAATTCTCTTCTTTTATTGATAAAATACATTGGCCCCCATGTTTTTTGGGGTTCAAATTACGCTCTTTGCGTGATAATGTGGAAACAGCTATCCCATACAATATACTTTCATGTCTTAGCTTCATGTTCTTGTTTTTTTTTTTTTTTTTTTTTTTTAATCAGGAACTGCCTTTTGAAGTGTTGCTTGGTCATAATCCATATACTCCCCCCCCCCCCCCCCCCCCCAATTTCTTTTTGTATGTCCTCATAATGCCTGAAAACATTTTTTTTAACCAATTAGTAACCTAAGACTACACAAGATGCACTATATGGCTGAAAAATAATGAATCAGAATGTTGGGGTAACTTGGATCGGGGTTTCCAAGTCACCCCGACATATGGAGTTTTTTGTTTACAAAATTATGAAAAAACAACCATGCACGAACGGGGGGTGATGGCTTCGGCTTTTGAAAGTATGTATCCACACTAATCTGCCCTGAGAGTCTCGTCACCCTCGAACTGACGTTTAGTAACAAACGAACCTACGTTTGTTGTACTTCAAAAGTGCGGATATTACGATACAACATTCATAATTTAAAAAATCCTAGAAATACCTACTTTTATGAGCCCAACTTCATGCCACAAAATAGCCAAGAAACAGACAAAGAGAACCCAACCTTAAACAGCTGATAAATATTAATTCAGGACTGCCAACACACCAACAACAAAATTTCGCCCAACTGATCCAAGTCACCCCACATTTCCAAGTCACCCCACTTTACAGTATCTAATTTGTAAATCACGATTAGGTAAGTAAATGTAGAGGTGCTTATTTAGATAAGCTCTAACAATATAATTCATATTTTAAATATTAATTTATATTTTAATTAGGTACTTAGAATCAATAGAAATAGGTGATTATTACCATAAAAAACTTCCAACAAGTCTGATGATTGGGGCAATACCGCCATGGCAGAATTACCCTGAATTCGGTGTGGCGGTATTGCCCTATTAAACTTTTCGAGAAAAAAAGAAAAAATATCATTAAAAACTACAGTTTTTGTAAAAAATCATGAACTAGTGGGTGGAAATTGAAGCTAAATGATTTTCTACGTCGTCACGCTCAACAATTTACGTAAACGTATGAAAAACTATTACCACGCAAACTCGATAACAGTAAAACTATAGAACGCTAAGCCTAAAAAACTGTGAGATCGCTTATCTTTGATGAAAATAAATTAATGACGCCAAACTAACTTTTCCTACATTACTGCTGATCTAAAGATGACGATATTTGGCTACAAGGTTTGCCACTCGGGTGGTTAAATAATTATGGGGGGGGGGGGGGTATTCCCCGACTTGGCGGTATTACCCCATTCTCCCCTACCCATCTGCAGTCTGAAGCTTTTCTCCGAAACTACTGGACCAAACTTGATGTGCTCAAAAATCGTACAACAGGGCATGTGCCAGTAACATCAGTATCACTCTCGGTCAACCCTAAAGGCTAGATAGGTACCCAGTATTTGAAAGTTGAAATATTAAAAATTTTATCTCGAAAACTTTTGAAATGAAAGATTATTTTTGTATGATTTATATAGAAAGTTCTTAGTTCAATAAATCGAATGAGACCATTTGGGTTGCTTTACGTTCGTTAACCATAATAAATGGAATATAAAGAGACCGGACCTATGAAGGGTCAGATGATAACATCTCAATCAAGGCCTTTTAGTCCAGTGGAAGAGTACTGACAAAACAGTGGTAGAGTTATGACAAAATTGCGCACGTGCGCAATTGACATAAACGTTGTTATTTTAGGTGAGGACCCCCATTTTTTATTGCAGATTTGAATGCTACGTGAAATTTCATGACCTACCTCTTGACTTTTCTGATGCACGCAAACGGGCATCGGCAACTAAATTTTCTTTAAACCTCTCTCAGTCACTTTCTAGGTTATTGTGGGTTGGATTAGGTATTTATTTTGAATTAATTCATTTTTATTTATTTAGTAATTTATTATCTTTTGGTAGGTAACATCATCTAGTCGTAATTATTTCGGTAATGCACCAATTAGTTTCATTAAGTTTAATAGGTCATTTTCTTATCCGATCTAAATTGAAGGGCTTCCAATAAAGAAATAATAATAAACCGTTGTTTTTAAAAAATCTACGAGTCTTGAAATGTAAACTAATTTAAGGGGGGGGTTCTAGATCGATCACAAAGGCTCATTACTGAAAAAGTAAAGTATAATTAAGTAATAAATAAGTATAAAGTAAAGAATAAAAATATAGTGAAAAAACTTGAACATCCGTTTTTAGATTTAAAGAAGAGAAGATGCCAACTTCACAACGGGAGTCGAGGCCAGTTCCAGCCCGGAGAGAAGAAGAAGAAGAAGACACTTTTTCGCGCCATTTGTATTTTTATCACTAGTCTGATAAAACTCGTCCAGTTTGTTATTGTATTGGTTTCGCTCCTCTCAATCCTTTCTTATTTTAGAGTGGATCTTTTTGTATTGATAATCTAATAATCTCACAAGGCCAAATAATCACTATCATGGAACCGATAACTCAGTACGAAAGTAAGCATATAAAAACTTTGTTTGGTAGGTACCTAATTTAAAACTCTTGATTTGATAACTCCTAAGTTGTCTTCTCCTTACGATAGAAATGAGTGGAACAATCAACAAACCCCTGTTGAGACTTTAGACACCATCAACTGCTACACTGATGGTTCTAAGAAAGATAGGGGGTCGGAACCTTCCTATGGTGCGGGTGTGTTCACACCCAGCCTTCAAGTGGCAGACTCTTATAGCCTTGACAAATATGCAACTGTATTTCAATCAGAAATATATGCTATCAACAAGTGTCTGGTTACTTACAAAACCACAACACTTATAACAAAAACATTCACATTTTTACCGATAGTCAGGCCAGCATTAAAGTACTCCTGAACCCCCCCACGACCTCAAAACTGGTCTGGGAAACAAAGAAATACCTTAACAATTTGTTTCTTAACAACAAAAAATAACCATAAAATGGATTCCTGGTCACGAGAATCACGAAGGCAATGTTAATGTGGTTTGGCGCGAGCTGGCTCAGGACAACAGTTTCTGGGCCCTTCTGCTATCTGCATTTCCAAAAATGCCTGTAAAACTAAAATTAAAAACTGAGTCACACAGGACCTCAACATTCCCTGGAGTAGAGAAACAGCTGAATGTAGACAAACCATAATGCTTGTTACGTTTTCCGATCCCAAACGAGCTTATTGGCTTCTAAGTGAAAGTAGAAATTCTATTAGAACTATGATTGGCATCCTTACCGGACATCATGATTTCTGCAGGATGCTAAATATTATAGATAACAACATCTCACCTATGTGCTCTTGCGGACTCGAGGAGGAATCCGCAGATGCAACCGCACTGGAGATCCAGAATGGAGGCATTTGGATCATATAATTGAACGTGCTTCCCTCAGAAATATTGAGTGTTAATAAATAAAAAAAATTGCTGATTTAAGCAAAAAATTTGCTTGTGACGACTTCAACTCGGGGTAACCGGCGGAATCCCCTTTTAAATTAGAGTCGCCTCTTTATGGAGAGCATAAGCCGATTATGGTGCCTGACACTCTTTTCCAATGGAAACCCCGAGCAGTGAGTGAGTGAGCCCTCATTTCCAATTACTTAAGCCTAGATCAGTTAAAACATGATAGACATAGGCTAAACAGTTCTGTTAAACATTCAATTGTTATTAAAACATAAAATAAATAAATGAAAATAAAATTAACCTCTGCCAAGTTGGGTGTGGCACAAAGCTTCCCAGTATCCGTAACATGAATGTGTAGATAACTGAAATGTTATAAATAATCCTTAAAGATACCAAAGCAGAGGTTTTTATGGTTGGACGAAGGAGTAAATCAAATGTAGAGTAAAATGTCAAAATCGGTCATTTAGAAAAAAGAAATATTTATGCTTGATGTAATTTCTGTTTGAACAGTTGGACAGAGTGAATTAATGATTTGAACAATGACACTGTAAGGAGACCATCTACAGCATAACCAGCACATTACCTGAAAATTTAGTCAAAATTGGATGATAACTGTGGAAATGAGGCATGTTACAATATTTTTTTGAAAATATTGCCAAGTGGAACCGAACGTTATATCTACATATATATGGGTGATTCTCACCAAAAGGGCAAATTTAATGTCCCTAGCATGCTGTATGACTTACAGTGATATTTTTGGTTTCCAGTTTTTTTAATATTATTATACGTGTTTTCCTTTATACTAATATATAAAAAAAGTTCTGTCATGCAGCATGACCCCATGAGCGAATTTTTGAAGAAATCTTCAACATTTCAATCTGAATTTGGACAATGTTTCATGCAAATATTACCGATTTTTACAACTAGCGAACGGCATTATTTCGATTTTTGACTGATTTTTCAACTTTGAAATTTTTGAAAACTTGATACATATTCTTATAGGAAATTTTACGCTGATTCCGAATATACCACATGTTAGTATGCTGAAAAAATTATTTCGCACAACAAATCGCAAAAAACAGGCTATTTTGAAATTGTTGACTACATTTTTGAAAATTTCAACCCGAAGATGTAATCCGATCATGCTGGCCAACGAATTTGAACTTTTGTGTCCTTAACATTTTAAAATTTGTTTGAAGTTTCTAGCACAATTCTACGGACAGTTATCGGCTGGAATGACACATACATACATACATTAAAAAATGCGTTAAACTTCAGAATATGATTCAGAATAGCCTGAAACGGATTTCTGCATACAATTTTTTCAAAAATTCACATTCTTCAAATTTTGAGGCGAAAGCAATAGCTTAATTTTCTTCAAAAATTCGCTAAAAACGTGACTATATAACGATAAAAAGAATCTGAAAGAAGATTCTTTCAGTAAATTTAATCAGCTTTCTTTTGACTTGGAATAATATTTTTTTCGTGGGACTCATAGTTATCAAGTTGTAGGCGAAAAACCAAAAAAGTTGGAAATTTCGTCAGTTTATGACCCCCCACCACTTCGCCTTTAGGGTTGGGGACTTTCAGTATTTTTGCCTCCGTGCTACCCCGAACACATTCTTGAAGAAAATAGTTCTCATCCTAGCTTTGTAGCGTGGATTCGTTGACTGGCGTGGATATTCTATTTACAGCTATAATAATGTCTCCAATATTTTTACGTCCTTGCAGTAAATATTATGGATGCCCCCCACTAATCTAATAATTTGTTAAGACTTTTTGCATTCATTCACATTCTCAAACTATACGGGGAGGGGGTTGTTCTGTCAACTTATTCGATGGAGATAACGCAAACTAGAGTGGAGAAGCGCCGCCATCTTTGCCTTGGTTTATTTCTCCAGATATTCTGTAAGCCTCAAACTCGATTTTTACCATAGCTTATTTTTGTTCAACTGTTCAGTAAAGCTTCACTTTTGTTAACTATCTCAACTCTAGTTTCTCACTACCCATAGGTAATGCCTGATATTTAGTAGGTACTCTTGTTTTGAACATCTATTGTTTTGCCTGTTCAAACAACCAGTAGACTGTGCCTCCTAAACAAACTTCTCATGGGCCTGAAAGGAAAAATCGATTTATTCGCAAAAGTGGAAATATCAACTTCAATGATTGATTCTAATTTTGTACTCAATCTGATGGTACAACGAGAGGTACCCTTTACCTTCATACACTATCAAAGAGTAATATTCAACTCTGAAATCCATTTTAAGCCCTCAATTCCACTTCTACAGTGGCCGATATTTGGGCATTGGTCGCTCCCTGTGTTTGATGACCTGTCCATCGAGACACACAACATATTAATTAGTCAACTATTGCCAATTATTTAATGGCCTTATTGTCCTGTTTCAGAACACCACCCCCAGTCCCTAAACCTTTTATGGCACCATTTTTGTTTGAAAAAACTTAGCTGTGGGTGCACAACAACCTTAAATAAGCAGGCGATGGCTGGCTGGCGTTTTACCTCCATTGAGGTTTTTCATGAAAGATCATAGGAAATCCGTGTGGGCACACGTTTCTATGTCGGGTAGTCACCATCGTCTCTACACTGACCAGTGTACAGTGTATAGACACGCACTGGCAATAATCTGAGCAACCATGAACAAGCTCAGGTCAATGTGCAGAGAGGACTTCAGACTGTTAAGCCTACTGGGCACTGAAGCGCTCATGAAGAGCCTCCCTCCTCTGCACACCCATATTGTTTGGGCTGAGTTTGGGGATGAATATCCTCACTCAGGCAGAGGTAGAGCGGTTAGAGGACAGGTACGAATTCTCTGCCTTTGGGCCTGCTACCCGGTCAGGCATCTGGAGACAGTGTGAGCCCAGTAACATGGTAATCTCCCATCTCAAAACCGGTACCACTGGTTAGGGGGAGCCCCAGGCTACTGGTACTATGCCAAAGTGTCACCAGCCTGCCCCCCTGATGAGGTAGGATTCGTGGTGGCAGTGGTTGAGCACACCCCAGGCCAGGGTGCTTAGGGGTAGAGATCGCATCACTAGGGACTCGTACCCTGGTAATGTGTCTCGGCATGTAAGTTTTGCTATAAACTTGGACACCAGCTCCCTTAGCTGGGAGAACCAGCTAGAAGGTTCTCACCTTCACCTGCAGTGCTTTGGCTTGTAGATACCTTGCAAGGAAAGCTCTGAGCAAGGGCTCCTGAACAGTGAGTCGTGTCCCGCCGGCTTGACAGCGGGGGGGGAGTCCACGAGGGATAGGCTCTCCTAAACAAATGCCATCCTTCTATAAGAAGGGGGATCTCTCTTATGATGTAAAGCCTCCTCTGCATGCCTGTGCTCGCCAAGCTTGATGGCCTAGCATTTATAGGGAACCATAATGGAGGCAATTGCCGGCCAGCCTCCACAAGCACCACCCATTGTTAGCTTTTCCTATAGATCAGAATAGAATAAAATAGATTCCATAATATTTTTGCTTGGCATCTTCCATAAGTGAGTAGTATTAAAATCGAATTAATTTATATCTAATTTTACAGTTACATTTTAGCTACTTGCCTCATTCCATGTCTGTACTTGGAGTCTCATGGTAATGGGGGATGAAGTTACAAAAGCTTCCAGCGCACCAAAAGATAAACTAGCTGTTTTTGCTGCTGTCAGTGCGGCGAGTGACGATATTGGTAAAAACAACTCTCTGGTTGGGAAATTCACCGTCGATAAGAACGCAAAGTTACTTATAGCAGAGTTCGTGTACAAGTAAGTTAAGCAACTCATGTAGCTAGGGTTAACTAATAGTAAACTTCTGCTACAAGCAAGCAATAGGCAGTAGGTGGGTCCCTTCAGTAAAGGTTGAGTGAAGATTACTGCTACCTGCAACTTTCCCTCAATCACATTACTCATGACTAGGGCTCTGATTTGAGCATACGAGCATATTTTACTGGTTGATTACACGCATCAAAAGAAGCCTTTTGGCACCAGAACCAGGCTCCTACATTTATTAGAACAGAAGGTATAAAAACATAAAACGCATATTTTGGTCATTTCAAGAATAAATGCATATATAAGCATAAATAAGGGGTTTTCATGGCAAAACTGCTCTCTGTTTTTCCCTCATCTTTTCCTAAAAAAAAAAAAAAAACGTTGAAAAAAGTTTTTTGGTATGTAATTTCCTCAAATTTTGCTTTTGGTGTCCATAAAAAGTAACTATGTGCTGATAGTGAGCCCCCAATTAGGTGGTGGCTGTGAGCCCGCTCTGTACTACACTCAAAACTGGGAAGCCGTGAAAAGTCCAGTCATGCAGCATGACCCCATGAGCGAATTTTGGAAGAAATCTTCGACATTTCAGTCGCTATTGATCGTGTAGAGAAATTTTAGTATATGATTTGATAGACAAACATGGAATAAAATTATTAAAAATAATTAGGAGGTACTCATACTTTATTATTATTAAACTAATCTTGTAGATTTAAAGACAAATGTAGGTAAATATTCATAGATTTCGATGTCCAATGTGGTCAGTATTGAAGGAAGTTGAAATCTTAACAGTATCCTATCATAACATCATCAAATCTTGACATAAAATTAAAAAAACAGTTGAACGTAAAACATCAAAGAGAGCGACCGAGAGAATCGGAGGACGGAATATTTCACAGAGTAAACTCATCAGTTGTGATTACTTTTTTTTTTTTTTTTTTTTTTTTTTTTTTTTTTTTTTAACAAGCACCTACTATACTACCTACGTTTTAAACAGCATGGTTCTAGGATTGGTTATACAGGGATACTTCCATAAGAGTAGTTCAATCTGAATTCGGACAATGTTTCATGCAAATATTACTGATTTTTACAACTAGCGAACGGCATTATTTCGATTTTTGACTGATTTTTCAACTTTGAAATTTTTGAAAACTTGATACATATTCTTATAGGAAATTTTACGCTAATTCCGAATATACCACATGTTAGTATGCTGAAAAAATTATTTCGCACAACAAATCGCAAAAAACAGGCTATTTTGAAAGTGTTGACTACATTTTTGAAAATTTTGACCCGAAGATGGAATCCGATCATGCTGGCCAACGAACTTGACCTTAACATTTTAAAATTTGTTTGAAGTTCCTAGCACAATTCTACGGACAGTTATCGTCTGGAATGACACATACATACATATATACATACATACATACAAAAATGCGTTAAACTTCAGAATATGATTCAGAATAGCCTGAAACGGATTTCTGCATAAAATTTTTTCAAAAATTCACATTCTACAAATTTTGAGGCGAGAGCAATAGCTTAATTTTCTTCAAAAATTTGCTAAAAGGTAACAGACATTTGAAGATCAGAGCAGGTACAGAGCGCAGCAGCTGGCTATGGCGGATAGGGCGGCCATGGCCATCTTTCATCAAAGCACACATGTGATTCGTTCCAAAACTGATCACCAGTCATGAATTGCAAGGGTTAGAACTCACTGAAACCGTCGACCCTATAGCAGAAGCCTACGAGAAGGCCGAGAAGTGGTCAGGGAAAACTGGCCAATTGATGTTCAAAACTGTACTTGAACAAAATCATGAGTGAAGGTTCCGTGAAGCTTTTCTCTAATTTTGAAAGGTGAGACGATTGAAGACGATTTTAGCATCGCCGCATCGGAAGCGGCTTCCTTCGAGTATCTACTGTTGCTGTCAGCTGATGTAGAACGTTCGTTCTCATGTCTAAAAAGTTTACTCGCGGACTTGAGGAAATCATTTACATCAGAGAACATTGAAAAGATGCTTGTCATCCAATGTTACAGAAAAAAATCAGGTTAGGTCTCCATAGATGATTTGTTAAAGATGTACATGTTTTTAAATGTCAACTGATGGTAAATGTAAATATCATATAATTAAAATTTCTAATGGGAATTCCAGGTAATCTTCAGATTTGAAGAAATCACTGGAAAGTTTAAAGTGTTTGTTATGAGCCTATTAAGTTTTAAAGAAATGCTTGCATACGAGTCTGCAACACATTGGGACATTTTCATGTGTGTTTTCTTATTGTATTTATTACTAGGCAGATCTCACCCGTGCATTGCACGGCGGGGCGTACAGATCAATTGGGCCATAAGAGAAACCGCCCACCCGTGGGTACTTAATTGATCTCGCGATCAGGTTGACTCATTGTCAACACGACACCCGTGGGTACTTTATTGAATTCAAGCCAGGCTACATCACCTACCCCCCTGCAGACTCGTATGCAAGCTCTAAGAGCCACTCAGCTGATCCGGACCCTGGGCATCGTCACGTAAATGTGCTAAAGAAACTACATACGAAATTACAGCTTCCTAGAGTGTAAAACATAGAAATTAGCTTCAAGAGCCACTCATCTGATCCGGACCCTGGGCATCGTCAAGTAAATGTCCTAAAGAGGCTACATAAGAAATTACAGCTTCCTAGAGTGTAAAGATAGAAATTACCTATTAAAATGATTTAACCACCGCTTCACAAATCAAACCGTTCTCGCAATATTTGGATCACCTGCTATGAATCAAATCATCGAAACACCAGCTCAATGAAATCATCAGAAATTAACAAGCGGTTGCAATCATGTTCACAATATCAATTATTGAGAATGATCACCTGTGTGTAAACAATTATTCATATAACCATGCTCATAACTCAGCTTGTTGGCCAAGCACTTCGCAGTAGTTAACATAATATGGTTGGATAAATCAAGAGCTTTCGAACGAATGGTCAACGAATTTTGTGGGATGAAAAACGACGAAGTACCATTTCCCTAGCAACGACTCGGTTGTAAGCGGAAATCATCAGAAAACCAACCGTAACGTTACGTGACAGTTTTTTGTGCAATGTGCCAGGGCAAAGACATGAAAATGTCAATAATATAAATCTATTTTTGAAAGATTTGTCAACCATTTTCAGTGCTTTTAGAATGAGTATAATGATGCCCATATGTGAAAGAGGTTCGGGCATATAAGAGCATAAATTAGGGGTTGAACAAACATATATGGAGATTTTATTGAGCATGTGATCCGAGCCCTACTCATGACGTAGATCAGTACTAGGCTATCGTCTATCATGTTGACGGAGGTGTCTGGTAATTTGTTTTATTTTTTCCCATCGCAGAACACCCTCCAATGGGGCACTTTTTTTCTGCGTGCTTCTTTTGGTGCTTATCCTTTAGTGGCCCACACGTCCGAACCCTGCCAGAGCCCGGTCTTCTCTTATGCTTTATTCAAAGGCCTAAACGGGAAATGAGGAACGGGATGTTCATGTTTTTTCATTTTGGTGCTCCTTACAATCTTTTTATATGCTGTGTGTGAGCTCCAGACTTCAGGAATTGTATGTATGGTGGATCATCGGATGATAGTAGCCAGACGATTCAATGATTGCAGCTCTGGAGTGGATTAGCCTCGCCAACAATCTGACTAAATTTTGGTTCTGCGAGCAATCCTTGGTATACTTACCAAAGATTGAGACAGCTTCAATAGATAATTCACCACTGAGGACTCTGCCCACAACAACAGATTTAGGCTGTATGGGTGATATTCTCGAGACTTGGGACACTAGCGTATCCTTACATCGAGGCAAGCGAAATAGAAGTTATTTCATCTTGTTGTCATGGTGACGAGTAAACATATGCAAAAATGCCCCATTTGTAGTCACAGCTGGACAACAGCATAACATAGTCTCACCTAGTTCCGAGTCAATATTTTCATTATTTGTAATATGCAAGGTGATAAAATGTACGCAAATTACATCAAGTTATTATCAGGTGTTGACCTCAAACGCTACGAATGCAAGATTTAATCTGTGGGGTAGAGATCCATATGAAATATGTGTTGGGGAGTTGACATACAAGTGTTCTAGATGATCCAGACATCAGCCGCAAAAATGGTGTGGATTACCTATCTAGTTTTAGAACTGTTCTTTGAATCAATTGAAACTAAAAATCTTTAGAGTACTGTGAAAGGATGTGTTATGAGAGCTCTGTTAGGCGGGAATAGTAAGTTGTATCACATGTGGAAAGGTAAGTACCTAGAGGTAAGGTATACCTACATACTTTCCGTATATTATTACTTGTTCATGTAGGTACTTCATTGATCAAAACGAAAGTAGGTACCTAATTACTTTTTTTGTCCATAAAATTTGCGTAACTGCAAAACTCGCGCAATAACTGCACTGCCAATGCCGTCTTTATGAAATCTTACCTTCAGAGCATTTCAAGGTTTCTTCCTTGCAGCTGGTTTTTAATTCATGTTGCATAGTCCCTGATTCGATATTTTACAAACTTGCTAATCAGCGGTTGTATTCGTCGGCAAAGCAACGACCCACCTACTTTGTTTAGGCACTTTAAACCAACAGCAAATCTGGTAGGACGTACGTACCTACCTAAGTAGTTTCGTTTCTTGGTGTAGCAACAACCTGCCTTGTTTATTTTGACAAACTATCAAATCTCTCCTTTTATTTATTCAATATAACAAGTAAAGCTTCCTCAGTTAAGCATAGTACTACGAACTTATAATAAAACGCTGATGAAGCTACCTGAGCAATGGCTAGGTACCTACACAGCAGTACAGACACCTGAGGAATTTTCAATAATCTTTTCTTTACTATTTTTCAGGTTACTAGTTATTCTCAAAGCCTAAACGAATGAAGTTCTTTAGTTTTATGACACTGATTAACTACTATAGTTAGTAGGCTGTCCTAGTCCAAATAAAAACTCGTTCACGTTAGATTGGTATTGCTGATAGCAATCTACAATCAATTATTGCGCTGGCAGGCATGATTATTATAACATTTAGTAGAATTTAAACTTTGTGTTGCTACAATATTATACTTTTTCAAAACAAAACTGTTGAAAAATGGCCTTATAACCACGAATTATGTTGACGTGAGACAGCAAACTTCTTGTGAGAAATAGGTTGGTTGAGTAGCGATTCATTAACGTAGGGCGGTATCATGGCCGACTTTGGCTGAAACGCGAACCTACTCCAGGCGTGACGTCACGAGAATATGGGCCATAATGAAAGCAGTCAGAGCTGTGAGGTTTCGTGTGGGCCTCTAAAGGATGAGCAAGTACCCTACTTTTAATAAATTAACATTACATGCCTACAAAAATAATTTCACATTCAACATAAAACTTGAAAGAAATAAAATAAATAATAATAAATACAAAATTCTATCCAAAGTTAAACTTTGTTGTTGTTGATTTATTGAAATAGTCTACAGCTATTTTAATTGTAATGGAGCAAGCAGAATAACATACGGTTATTGATTATTCGCTCTTAAGATTATTAAGGTTGTTTGAAAATTATTGTAATTGTTTCATCTGTTTCATTAAATGCTAGCAGTTCATTTGTACAATATCTTTCTTCCTCCATTTTGCAGAAAACTCGAAGATGCTGCCGAAGATATTGAAGCTTTTGCTGGGCATGCCAAAAGGAATAACATCAATACTGATGACATAAAGCTACTTTTCCGAAAAAACAAGAAAATCGTGGAGATGTTGAAAACTATGGAGGAAGCCGAAGAAAAAGACAAGCCTCCCCCTAAGAGGAAGCGAACAGACCCAGAACCGAGTGGTTCATGATTAACCAGCTGTGATTTATGGACCTGCGATTCATTTTTCAAGATATTTTTGTGCATCGCTGCCATCGCTATTACAACAATTATTAACTCCTTTGATCTCAAATCTATCATATATTCTGTGCTGTTTGAAAGAAAACGCCTTATCTCAAAAATCAAAACATTTCCGAAATTGGCTTCAAAGTTTATCATAAGAACCCTTGCTGTAGTCCTTCTCTGATATGCTCTACGTGACCCATTTTTTTGGACATACTTCGATAAAAATTGAATTTACTAAATTATCCATAAAACTATAGGTGCCTACCAACGCTTTATGTGGCTCCTTAAGAGTTGCTTGGTCAGCAACACGATAATTTAATTCGGAAAAAACAGGTACTTTAATCTTGATCTTGGTTCTCCAGTGTTTGGTTATTTTTACTGGTAGGTTCAACATCATGAGATATTTCATTAGTTTCACAGTAGTTCGCAGGTCAGCTGCTCGAGAGTGATGCTCCTTCAACCTTAAAACCTTGGCTTTTATTCGGAAAAAATGATTTCTATTCATTAAAAAAAAAGATTAATAACTTAAAATAAATGTAGGTTGGGTTGGTTGAGTGTAGAGAATTTACAGGCTTCTCTGATAATGTGGTTTAATGCTATATGCTGAGCGCTTTCGCCAAATATATGGCCTCTTCAGAGCTTATTATTTGATTGATGATCTGTATAACGTTTAAGTAAAAGTTGGGATGCCTCCTTGAACATCTTAGTCATGACCAGTTATGTTTGGTGATGTTACTAGGGTCAATTTTGTGCTTAAATCAAGGGAAATGCAATTTTTATGTGGAGAGATACACATTGTCTGAAACTTGAACCTCTTAGTCTTGACCAGTTATGTTTAGTTATGTTACTAGGGTCAATTTTGTGCTTAAATCGAGGGAAATGCAATTTTTATGTGGAGAGGCACACATAGTCTGAAACTTGAACCTCTTGGTCTTGACCAGTTATGTTTGGTATTGTTACTAGGGTCAATTTTGTGCTTAAATTGAGAAATATGCAATTTTTATGGGGAGAGATACACATTGTCTGAACTGAGGTTCAAGTGTCAGACTATGTGTGTCTCTCCACATAAAATAAAATAAATGTACGTGAATCACTCTAGAAGAATGGCTTGGCGCAAAGAATCAAAATAATGAAATCCTATACCTAATGAATATGAAAAAATCAACTGCTGAAATACAAGAAAACACCCAACACCCCGACCAGCTGTGTAAGTATTTGAAGGTTGCTACACACGTTCCTTTCCTACCTCCTCAAAAAGGAGCCACGCCCACGAAGGAGGTAGTGAAGGAACGTGTGTAGCCATGAAGGAGGGAGGAAAGTAGGAAGCTCCTACGTAGGAAGAAAGGAAGCTCCAGCCCGTCCTACCTTCCTACGTAGGAGCTTCCCCCACTCTTTCAACCTCCACGGAGGAACGTGTGGAGGCATTTTTGCTTTCCTTCCTTCCTACTTTTCCCTGTTTTCCCCGCCATGTGTACCAACTCCTGTTATCATCTGTTATCAATCATCCAGTGTCTCGAAAGGTGTCTGAAGATCGTCGTTAGTTTGTTTGTTTCCCCGTCAATTTATTATTGAAATGTCCGAGGAAAAAGCAGAGTAGGGTTGGGCGATAGTCGATAGTTAGCACTATCGATAGGCCGATACTATCGGTTAAAAACTATCGAATGCTATCGATCGTTTTCGATAGCTGCTTCTTTTTTTTTCCAGACCTATTCAGTAAAGAATTTCAACTAATTTAATTAAATTCAATTACCTACCTACTATTTGAAATTTGCAGGATATAAATTATAAGATTGTAAGATGAGAAAAAACTAATTTATTTGAATTTTAAAAAAGTATTTACAATTTACATGTTTACAATGACAATTAACAAATTAAATCTTCAGAAAATAAAAATAACGAAATAGTTAATTTTAAGAGAACTGTGCTCCTTGAGTCACATGTTTCCCGAAAGAAAAACTAGCATTTCTGCTTTCCTTTGGCTCAATCTTGTGCATTATACATTAGGTAATAATTCCGAGAATTTCAAACTAGAGGGTACCTAATAAAGATTCATCGATAGTGGACACTATCGATAGTGACCATCGATAGGCATGACCTATCGATATATCGATAGTAACTATCGACTATCGCCCAACCCTAAAGCAGAGTTAAGTGAAATAATAGAAATGCTCAAACAGTTACAACAGTTAAATTGTCAAGAGACATCAAGGAAAAATGTAGCAAAAATAAAATTGAGGCTTAAAATATAAAATTGAAATCAGTAAATCGTAAAAAAGGCGCTTAGAACTGGCAACGTGATAACAGTTCGATAACCGCCAGTGCTGTCGACCAAAGAACCAGGGATTTCAATACAAAAAGGGAAATTTCCCCCACAAAAAGGGAAATTCCCCGCGATGGGTCACACTGAATGACCGTGGGAAGGAAGTAAAAGGGTGGGAGGGACAACAAGCGTAGCAGTAGGAGGAAGGAGGAAAAATGAAGGAGCGTCTGTAAGAAGCCTATTTGAGGAGGGTAGGAGGTAGGAAGGTAGGAAAGGAACGTGTGTAGCGGCCTTAACACCTCATGATTTCCCGATAATTGTCTCATCATAAATCTGAACCCGAAAATTGGCTACAATTTGAAGGTAAATCGCCGTATTTCAATTTCAACAAAGTTAAGGCGTTTCACCTTCATATTTCTGCCAAGAAAACAAACCTTTGAGGCAGTTTTTACCCGAAGTTAAGGCAAGCTTGATTTTTTTGTCGCAAGAACCGATTTGTTATCTCAATCCTAAGGAGAGTTATCGTCTGGAATGACACACACACACACACACACACACACACATACACACACATATATATATATATATATATATATATATATATATATATGCAAAAGTGTAAATATAAAATAAAAACTCTAGGATTCGTTTACTATTTTACCCTTTTTACAATACGCTGCCTTTTCGTTATAAAAACGTAGACAAACTATACACATCATTCTGACCTATGTGTCCATCTAATTTGAATTTTAACTAAGGGATTGACTACTTGATGTTATGTATGCTTGAGATGCGAGCTTGCGAGCATCCAGACCACCAAACTAAGGCGGATACGCTCAGCATGTTTGTCAGTTTTGGTAAAAAAGGCTGAATTCTTCCAGCTTCTTTACAAAAAGGCTAAAGAATACCAGGCTGATAGTCATTCCAACGTTTTTATTACGAAAAAGCGTATTATTGAGGGCGTTTAACCTTAAAAATCGCTATTTTTATGAAATTGGCGGTGTATACATTACCCCCACTTCAGGATTGAATTTTGAAATTTAGACTCTACCATCGAAAAAAGCACATCAAAATGAGGGGGGGGGGGGGGGGGTGAAAATCTCATTTTCGCAAACATTGAAGTTAAGGCGTTCTTCCTTCAAACGGCAGTATTGGAAACAACTGGTGTGTATTATTTCTTACACGAATTAACACACCCAGTTCACGTTTTTTGCCTATTGCTTAATGTGTCATTATATAACTCGTTTAAGTTGTATGAAGGAAAGAAATGAGCATGGAATTACTGCTACAACTTTTACTATCGATAATAATGCATGAGCATAATAACATTGTTTCAACAAATAGAAAAATATTTCTGGATCTTCCGTTACATACAATCAACTATTTCTACTTAGTACCTACATACTATTTTTAGAGACGCATACTAAGAAAAGATATATGTATTTGTAGCAAAAATTGTAGTTATTTGATAGGGCTCAACAATTTTCAGAATTCGAATATATCAAGTCTTTTGGAAAATTATCTTCATTCACTACTTGAACATTATCAACAACACAGCTTTAAAATGTTTATTTTAATCTATAATTCACTCATCACGTCAATTCGCATGATTGCAACTTGACGGTTTAATCACAGCTTTAGTTCAATTACTTTAGCTTAGTAGTTAAAAATCCAACTGTTAAGGGTCACTTTCACCGATAACAAAAATGAGAGCTCGAAAAGATGGGAAATTAACAGATATTAGCTCATTGTCTTCCACCAGAGCACTTTACGAGTATAATCTCTAACCAGTATAAACTCCCGAAGTCCGGCCACTTACAGTTTCTAATTTCTAGCTTCGTTCTCAGTGTGCGTTCTGCCAGTTCGGAACGGTTCTGGGCAAGTGCAGTCGAGTTCTGTCGTTCGCAGTGCTAGAACACCCAGTTCCAGAACAACAAGAACGCCGAGTTTGGTGTTCGAAGTATTTTCATTTTCGTATGATTCGAGAATCCAGTTCCGAATCGTTTTGACAATCCCCGTTTTGGTTTATTATTTCCAATAATAAGCCTATGTGATCGTGTAGCAAAAAATGTTTATAACCCCCCCTCAAACTTTGTCACTTTACGTTTCAAGGTGTGTAGAATCCAAATTTGAAATGTCCGTTCGCCGTCCGGGCCATAAAAGGCCTAAGAATTGACTTAAAAAACCCGTTCTTTCGCACATAGACTCCATTTGGGGTCTAGTTGGTCCTAACGTTTAACCATCCCGATCGCTTTACTCGCATAGATGCTATGGACCAAAAACGGGCGAAAAAGTGTTTTTTTACGCGCGCACGCTTGGCAGGGGGTCACGGTGGGCGGTGAGGGGGGGTGGAGTGAGAGGAGGCGCCGGCGCCGTGGCACCTTGTGGTGGGTACGGCGCCGGTGTTCCTTCAAGGCATGAATATGTTTTTTTCAAGGTCATATTTGTGTGTAAATACCAAAGCTTTTCCTACGCATATTTAATAACATGTCCTCTCGACTTTTCGTACGTACTTAGATAACGATATTATTAAGGCAATAACTATTTGAATAGATAGCAGCTCAAATCGAGAAATATAAACATGCGTATATAATTATAGAAGTATAGGTTGTGGCAACTCGAAGTAGGACACGCCGAGGAGTCTGGACGGGCCTTATGACGTACACTAACCAACTCAAACTACGATCATACTCAATTGAAAAAATAATAAACCTTTGTGTAATAATTTGCAGCGTTTTTTTTTTTTTTTTTTTTCGGAACTGCCAGAACTCGAACGCAAGGACGTAGTTAACGCATTTCACAATTTTCTGGACCTCATGGAGTAAACAACTCTCTTCTTCTTCATCGAAGTCATACTTAATCTTACTTCATTCTCTATAGGTGAGTACTAAGTACCTATTCCATGATCGAAATGTCAACTAGCTCGTCAAGTTCGGAAAGCGACAATTTCGACGATGGTGTTTGTGGTTAGTAGACTATTAGGACGAGACTGAAGTTATAGTTGAATCTCGTCCACATCCACGAAACTCAAATTTTTTCGAGTATACTCCTCAGTCATCGTGGAATGTTTTTTTAAATTGCCGTGGGGTAATATTCATGGGCACTGAAAAGGAGCACAAGAAGGTAACACGAGTTGTGTGAGGTTGCAAACAACAACACAGGTTATTCCACTTCCAATTTCTGAAATCGTTCGCAGTGCAGAACGCTGTTCCATAAGTTCCAGAACACCCTGGGATTTTCCGTCCCATTTCTGATGAGTTCAAGAACTGTCAGAACACGCACTGAGAATGAAGCTTCTGTTAGCGATGATATCAATATGGCCGCTTAGCTTTCATTGGCAATTGTTATCTCTACTCATGAGAATTTTACACTATAATTAACTTTATCATTAAAAACATATACTATTGAGCATACCAAATAAAATAAAAATGTGTGAAACCAGTTTATAATGGTGGTAGTGTTGTGGCTGATTTATTTTCCCGGCTTCTGAGAGTCCAACTGGACAGTTTGCCCCAAACTTCGTTAAGGAAACTCCGTTATTCCAAACGAGTTAAAGGTTGGTGAAAGACACCAAGGTTTGATCCTCGAGATTATTTTTAATGGAGTTTGGCTAAACTCCGTTACATAAATGTTTGGTGAAAGTGGCCCTTAGTAGGCAAACGTAAACATAAATGATGATCTACACTCGTATTGATGTGGAACCTAAGATCAGTCTATGAAATCATGGCTGTCATACGTACATGTATGGTGATGATATACCATTCTTTTGTATCCAAGGAACTAAAATGTTATGCAGTTTGTTTTATGCTATACCATTTATGTTCTTCATTGATTTTAATTCTAGGTATCTACAATCGAATTATAGCTGTTTCGTTCTATAAATTAATATTTTTTTATCATCATTATTTATGCTATAATCAATTCAATTCAATTTATAATAATTAGATACCATCCTACCAAATCTAGCTCAGGGCTAAGCCATAAACTGAAAACAATCAATTCCCAACATCCTTTGTAAAAGTCTTAGATGATGCAAGCACAGCCATTATTCGGTGCAGTCTTAACCAAACATAGTGATAAACATAGTGATAAATATATCTTAATGGTGATAAATATATCACCATGCCACTCTCTTTTTTTTAATTTTGTCATTCTACATTACCTACTTTACCAAAGGTTGGGATTTTCTAAACCTTAATGAGTGCATGGATTCTGTTACTGGATCGTTGTTGAATCTTATTAATTACCTACCTGTATTATACTTATAGGAGACCTTAATTTGGCACTACATGAAACGTGGTTAAAAAGCCTACAGAAAGAGTTGTTCGTCCTGAAGGTTAGATTAAACCAACTCCTTATTTGGTGAGAAGGAAGTCAGTGACGATCTTGTTAAATTCTGTGGCATACCTCAAATGTATGTTGTGTTTACCATCAGGGAATCTGTGAAGTCTGAAACAACGAAACGATTTATAACTATACCAGCTGTTAGAAGTGAATATTTTCATTAATTTATAATCATAATAAATAATGTTGATAAGTGCGAAGTTCTGTGCAATGTCTAGTTGGGGATTAAACAGATGGGCACTCACTTAATGGCTTAAAAGAAATTTGTTAACTACCATTTTTATGGGGGAAAAAAACCTAAATAATATTTTTCAATTCAACAAAGACTGATTTTTTAGCTTTTTCATCTGTTGTTATCTATTTTTTTTTAGCAAATTGTTAATGAAATTTCAGTAAGTTTTTCTAGCATAATTTTGTGTCGAAATTTGTAAATGTTCTAGTTCATAATTGAATAAACATCTTTTGACTAAAATTCTGCTAAAAAATTTGTGTGAACGGAAGAAATATACGTACTTACCTGGAATTTTTCAAATTTTGATGTAGATGAATAGGGTGCTCTCCAGGCACCACAGGGTCTTTGTCACCATGCAAGATCAAAGTTGGTGCTCTTATTTTCGCGAGATCGTTCTTGCAAATATCTCCACCTGTTTAATAAAAACCAGCATAAGTATGTGATACCATAATTGTTCAATTAAGTTAACGTGTTAGGCAGGCAATAGAATCCCGGAAAAGTCACGGATTTAATATTAGGGCACGGATATTTCTGAAAATCACCGTCTTTAATATAGAAGTCACCGATTTTTATGGTGTCGGTAACCAAATAATCATAATATAATGCCACTAACGGGATTCACAAATCATACGAAAGAATCAATTGAGATTTTTGAATCAGACAGATGCAATTGTCGACAACGTAGAGAGAAGCAAATGCAACTAATGCAGTTTCTCCGCATCATGATTACAGTAGGTCTACTGGTAATTATTTTGGTACCCTATTACTAAAGAAATTAAAGCCTGTAAAAGGTCACCAATTTTTAAAATTTAGAACTCAAAGTGTCCCCAAATTTTATTTTACAGATCTGGTAGACACCCTGGAATTGATTCTGGTGATAGATATCCATATGCATGTACGATGCTATCCAACATAAATGCAAGGTTCAGCTGGGAAATAGGCTGTCAAGTTAGATTCAAGTCAACTGGGAATTGAGGTAGGGAGATTCGTTGTCCACTTGTACTTCTAGTCTAACAATTGAAAAAGTTATGTGAAAAGTTGACCCGCGCAATCCAGGAGTCGACATGGAACTAGATGACCACAGGAATCATTAGCTTTGTTCTCAGTGCACGTTCTGACAGTTCTCGAACTCATCAAAACTGGGACAGAAAATCCCGAGAGGTTCCGGAACTTGTGGAACCGCGTTCTGCACTGCGAACGATTTCAAAACTTGGAAGTGGAATAACCTGTGTTGTTGTAGGTAACCAACTTTTCGTAGTAGAACGTTGGTACAATTTCGTCGAAAAAATTCGAGTTTTGTGGATGTAGATCCAACTAAAACTTAAATATCGTCCTCATTGTCTGCAAACCATGAAACTTCACCATCATTGTCGAAACATCGCTTTCCGAACTTGACGAGGTACTACCTAGTTGACATTTCGATGAAGAAATTCCGATAAGAGAGCGTATTGTTTATTCCACGAGCTCCAAAAAATGGTGAAATGCGCATGCGTTAACTACGTCCTTAGGTTCGTTAGAACAGTAGTTCACTACTTGTTCTAGTTTACTACTTAGAATAGTTAGAACCATTTGGAACTGGGTTTAAAAAACACTGCGAACGACAAAACTCGACTGCGCTTGCCCAGAACTGTTCCGAACTGGCAGAACGCACACTGAGAACGGAGCTTTGGAGAGCTAAGAGGATAAGACTTGAGCGTAGTGCTGGAGACGGGCCTATCCATCAACAACAGAGGCACATCAACATCTACCTGCTCAACTGTGCAGGAGAAGAAAGTAAAGCTAGAAAGCTTCAAAGAAAACTGAATATAATCAGTTCCAGGCTGCAGCCTGAACTGTTTCTAATTGGGAATCGGAAAACTGAACTGGGCTTATGAAAGACGACAGTATGAAGGAAGGGTCACCTACAAACATCCATAGTGGTATTCCAGTGGTAACTAATTCCTGATAAGAGATGTTACGACATGTGCTTAGTCTACTGAAATAGAGACACACTATTCTGAATCATACGGGTGGTAAGCATTTTGGATTTTTGCTTTTAGGGGAGCACACACAGGGCACACATTCTGAATAGTGCGGATCACCGACTTTGGCTTTAACCTTTTAGCTGCTGCACCCGGCTGAGCCAGCTTGGTGCTTGCTTCTACGCTCATTCAGGTTCTCTATGCTAAATACTTTTTTGCGAGCAACATGCAATTTGGTCAATCTGGATGATTGATTATTGATGTTGCTGGCTCTAACCCCACTTCTATTGTCCATGAAAGTGTGAAAAACAATATTTGGTTCGGAATATCCGATGTTTAGTCCCTTACTTGTTCGGCTTTTGGTTCCTCTTCGTATTCAGAATCGCTGATGGAATCATTAGGACGTCGGCAAACAGGTAACTCAACAGGGAACATCGAAGGGGAACCATTTGCAGTTGAACCAGTAGAAAACAAATCACGAAATAATTCATCTTTGTGATCACTATTTTTGAGAATATTCAATAGTTCCTGTTCAGTGTAAACGCAGCACAACATCGTCAGTTCACTTTTTTGTGAATGCCAGGGAAATCAAAATAAACCAAACTGTTATCAAGCAGATAAGATGGCAACAATTGTCCATAAACATTGCTAGATCCAAGCAGTGCTGCTCTCTGTAGGGGTACTGGTGAAATAAAGACTTCTAAACGCAACCGGTAGGTCGAGAGAGCACACCAAAGTAGTCTCGAGTGGCCCGAGTATTCTCGGGAATAACATGGCATGTAAGACAATTCCGCCCCGAATATATTCGGGCATAGCATCGGAAAGGTTAAGAAGGTGCTCATGAAATCCTGTCCCTCTCCTCCAATGGGAATGTCAAGCTGGAAGTGGTGCTCTATGGTTCCGAATCCTGATGCGGTACAGAGGAAAACTATCCAACAACTTTTGGTGGCTGCTGTGTCAATGGGCATTGCAACAAAGGAGATGAATGGGTAGGCCAGCCGTATTGTACAAAAAAAAAAAGTTTCAGTGTTCATAATGTTCTTATGTGGTTGATGAGTCCAGTTACCTTCTTTATAGATTTGATTGAGAGCCTGGTACCATTCCAGCATCATGTCCCTCAGTTCTTCAGCTCCATAAACTATCTCAAGTGGCGTTCTCATCTTCTCAGACCATTTAGCAGTGTCACTAATACCTACAATGAATCGATTTAAAATGAAACAAATGAAAAGCATTGTGATTATCATACTATATATCAGTTTAATAAAATATAGGGACGGAGGTACTATCCAATACAGAAATAAACCTTCGTGTACAAATTTTCAGCGTTTTCAAAGTTTGCTGCGTTAGTGACGCCAAACTGGGCAGAGGTGTCACACCAAGGCGGGAGGGGTCTTGTTGACGTCACCAGTGTGGAAAACTTTGGAAAATTATAGATAGGAAACTACTAATTGTAGAAGGGTGCCGTAGATGCCAAACTTCTTAGAATGGAATCTTCTCCCATTTAAAAGTATTCAAGGTATAGGTCGTGCGCCAGTTTATCTGAGCTCAATGGAGTGGTCAGCAGGGTTACAAAGTGCGACCTATACCTTTTTCACGCCCATGGGTAACGCTCATTGCCCTATGCACAGTAAAGAGATTTAGGGTGTAGTTCCATGTATGTCACCACCTTCAAACCAATGTAGATCTTTTAGTGCTAGTTTCACCATCTCGAGTTAGTGTTCGGGTTACCGAGATGGCATCATGAAATGTGTTTCTCCACTCCGAGATAATCGTGACCCCTGGGTTAGCGACCGCGTTAGCTCCCAGATTTTATTCCCTACTTTAACCAGGTATTATGTGCTAACTCCAAAAGCTACCACAGTTGTTGCAATAAAACGGAAGCCATGTTGTTTTATAACTACAAAATTCTCTTGGTTTGAGAGATTGCTGTGTTTGATTATAAGTCTTGTGTTTTATTAATATTCTTAATATTGATTAATATTCTTGTGTTTTATTAATATTATTTTTCTTGATTGTTCATTTTGCGCATTAATTAAAATGGCATATGTATTTCAATTCAAAATTGGTGATAACGGCGATTGCTTGATTACGAAGGTTAATCGTAAACTAGTGGGCTGGCTGACCAGAAGCCTCAAGCAACTTTTTGTGGGAACAAAATTAACATGCATTGGCAGGAAGTATCCAATATTTCCCAACATAAAATGCTTGGAAAGGTTCAAAAATGTAAGTTAGGAGTAAAAAACCAATGTTCCGTGATTCGTACCACATTATTTTTCCTGTCATTCTGAATGTCTAGTTGTTAGAGTCCGACAGCTGTTAGAAATCCATAAACGAAAGGCACGTAACGTAGGATAACAAATAGGATTAAATTCACTAAGGAAAAGTGCAACTTGTTTTCAGGCTTCATTGACTCATTCCCTGCATGTAAGTGAGCATAGCTTTCCCCTGCATTCCCTGCATAGATGTGAGCATACATCACATGTAAGTGATGAGAATAGTTTGGTGGCCTGGATGCTCACAAGCAAGTATCTCAAAAATGAAAAACATCGTAAATAAATCTTTCTAGCGAAACGAATTTAGATTAGTGGGACATATAGATCAGAATTATGTGTATCGTTTTTGTGGTCTAGATACTCACAAGCTTGCATTCCAAAAAAAAAAAGAAAAAAAAAAAAAAAAAAACCTAAAATATATATTAGTAAACAAATAAATAAGAATAATTTTTATGATTTGGTAATCCTACCTTAAAATCATCGAGCTTATCAAAATACATTCTTATAGCACTGATCCTCCATTTTAGCTCTTCGATGGTGAAACACACCCTTACTATCCTATCAAAATTGTAGAATGGAAGTGTCAGCTCACTGATAAATCCGCAACACCAGGAGATATTTCCATACAAGACATTCTTGAACAACCAAGTCTAGTCATGAGACTCTAGACCCTCACTAGCTCTTTAGTTTGATTACCCACTGCATGGCATTCCCAGCACTCCAGTCGCAGTGTTATCGTTGGTATCTTCCGCCAGGCCCCCCACTGTTATCGTTTCACCACCCTGATACTAATCTACTTATCCAACTAATCTAAATTTTTACTAAGGGATTGGACTGCTTGATGTCATGTAGTTTTGAGATGCGAGCATAGCGAGTGTAACGGTCCAAGAATATTTGATATATCAACAGGAGTTCGAACTCGTGTCGTTACAACAACGGGAAATTCCCTGTAGTAGCAACACTCCAACGATCTGAGCTATGAGGCCAGGGTGATCAAACCTCTTTGACTGTGAGAGTTATTTTCCTGGAGCGTAACATTTCCCCGGAGTCAAATACGAATTTGACCATTACCATTTCCCCGGATGGTTTGGGGTCGGACGAATGACGAAGTGAAACTGCAGGCTGCTGGCTCAGCAGATGCTTGCTGGAACAAGTCAGCAGTCGAGCGAGGTCATTGTCACTGTGTTTTGACTCAAGTGAGTGAGGAAGTGAAAGGTGCTAACGACAGGAAATGTGATGTTTACAGTCTTTTGGCTCAAGAGGGATTTAATTAATTATTGTTTCGTATGATTTTGGGTCCTATTTCGACTGCACCACTCTAACAGCTCAAAATATTTGATACCTAGACAGGAGTTCGAACTCGAGTTGATCTGAGCTATGAGTGACCAAACCTCTTCGACTGTGAGAGTTATTTTCCTGGAACGTAACACGAGCATTCAGACCACTGATCTGTGTAAAACCTCATGGTGACTGGAGCGCAAGGAATGCCACACGGTGGGTAGTTGAACTAAAGAGCAAGCCAGGGTCTAGAATCTCGTGACTAGACTTGATTGTTCGAGAACGTCTCGTTATTTCCATAATAAATATTTTATATATAGTCGTTATGTTCGCTCGCATCCTTTTGTTACCTAGGAAAATTTCACCTACTGAAGCCAAAACCTAGATTATTTTTGTGATTATTGAAGTATTATGTCATAACATAACGTTATGTGATGCATTTATTTCAGATATCACCTAAGGGTCGAAAGTAACCATAATTTTCTAACATAAGTTTCAGCTTTTCAGTTACGCTTTGTGTGACGGAAATCGTAATAATTTCCCAGCGAGGGGGGCCATAGTAAAGACATGGAAATGTCAAAAATAAATTAACCAGTGCTTCGGATAGGTATTTTCGTGAAAAAAAGAAAGAAGATAACCTTTGTAAAGTTGCATGTCTTTGTTAGTGATGTGTGCGTTGGCACCCCAAATTACAAGTTTGTCAATCCTGTCAGGGGAGGCAGCTGCCTGGATCATAGCGGAGATTCCTCCATCAGACCAACCCAGCATCGAATACTTTTCTATTTTCAAAACCTGTAAAAATTGAGTCAATAATTTCACTGTACAAATTAAATTTTAGGTGTGAGCGTACATCAATGAGCGCATAAACTGACCTCCATAAGTTTTGAAAATAAATCGGCATCTTTATGGTAGAAATCAGTGTCAAATTTTCGAGTTGGTGGTCGACTTTTTCCATAACCAGGGGGATCCCAGGCCACTATGGTGAATTTAGTCTTGTCGAGGCCTTCGATTTGAGGCTTGAAGTCGGCCCATATCGTTCCTGTACTAAAATGTATCTATTTATCACTGAAATGGCAATCCGAATTTAGAACAACATAATTGTCATAACTGTAATGCTTATATTCGTGCGACACTATGATAATATAGGTAACTGACATCTTAAGAAATGATTAAATACCTACCAAAAATTAAATTAACGATGTGCTCGACTTGGTTTTTGTAACCCATAGCTCCAGAGATTTAAAAAAAAAAACCTTGTGCAACATCCCCCTACACATTCCAAATCCACCTTTTCCAATCATTCTACATGTCCCACTCAGCAGTAAAGACCATCGGATCTATACAACCATACCGAGTGAGCAAAGCGAGCGAGAATACTAGGCTAGTGCTTAATAAATGAAGAAGAAATATTACACTACCAGTGTTTGTCGTCAACGGTGAATACTATATATTATATTATATATTATTGCGTATTTTCTTAATAAATAAAATAGTATACCAACATTACAATGAGATTAATGGTAAGCTACGTTTCGACTGGAATGACACAAAAACGTTCTCTTAATGTACCTACGCAAGACAAATTGGTCTGCCTCACTACCTCAGTACAACGATTTCAAGTATAATTTCATGGTTTTAAAATAGGGATTTATCAAAATAATACATACAGCATACTCAGTGTTCACATCTAGGTAAGTCAGAGCAGAAAAGGATTAGAGAAATTACTTAAATCACCTACTACCTCGTGAGAGGTCGCCAAATTTGCTGTCTTGTAGAAAATAACCCATTTTTCCACATAACGCAGATTTTCTCAAAAATATTAATATTTTTAAAATTTTATAAGCCTACTACATCTCTACAGTGTGTATCCTCAATAACTGAAAGTACCAGCGATAGATGAGCTACCTTTGGTTTGAGGTCGAAAAATTCGCTGCATTGCAGAAATTAACCACTTTTTCCCCCACATTTAACGCCGATTTAGGTACCCAAAACGATTTTTCTGATTTATGAAATTTCATATAATTCTACGACTCTATATATAGCTTTAATGACCAGTTAGCCGTTTATTGGTGACTAAAGTTGGTTCAGAAGATTTCAATTTGGGACAAGGAGATAATTTTGGTCTCCTAGAACCTAAGGGGTACTGATAGAACCCCATTCCAGTACCTACTTGCTGTTCCACTTGCAGATAGCGTGGAGGTAGCTAAGCACAAGGCTGATGAACTATCCAATTTCATTTTGCAGATATTGGCTTATTAACGATTAGCAGTTTATGAATTTGAATTCCAATCACTCACCGAGTGCTCCAGGAAGGCAAATGAGGTGGTGGTCGCCTTCTCCAACTCTCAAGTAATTTACGCAATGACCATCAATGTTGATTACCTTTTCCTGCCAAACAAAAAATTATAAGAATTATTTACTAGGGAAGTGATTGGAATAATTAGATAAGAAATAATAGCGGATTGGAATAAAAATTAGTTCAACCCTCATGTACACGCATAAGGTTTGTCTGGAGAAACAGTTCCGTATCAGATGGGAACCGAACCAGAACCAATGGACCTGAAAAGAGGAGGAGATAGAGGCGTTAAGGACTGTTCGTTCCAACACCAGTTCTCTGAACTGTTTTCGGATCAGATACCTACCTACTTCGCAGGAGTCTTCAATCTGTAGTCTGTGATAAGCGTGAAAATAACTACTGGCCAAGTCCCGAACAAAAAGTTCTGGCAAAAATCTCGGACCACTTGAACTAGTTCTCAACGGTTCTGGACTCCTCCAAACAACGAACTTGGGGTTCCTCCCAACACGCAACTAGGCATTGTCAGTCTCGAACGGTGTGAGACTGCTTCTCCGCACAAACCTATTGGTAAGCGAGGACTAAAGTATGCATGGATACGAAAAATTGCGTTATGAAAATCTCTCACAAATTGAGCGTTACGGTTTTTTGTGGTATTACGGTGGTTATTTTTATTTCTCATCAGGCCAAAGTTCGACAGACTACCAGAGCCCTGACATCTGATGCATAGCCTCTTGGAGACATTGGAAGTGATTGTGAGGGAGTCAGATCAGCAGTATGAGCGATAAAGCTAACTTTTCTCCAGTACATCCTAGAGCTCGGAAATCTGGTAGGTACTCCGCCCATTGAGGAGCTGTGAAAGAGATTGCGAGGAAGTCAGATCAGATGTGTGAGCAATGAAGCTAACTTTTCTCCAATACATCCTAAAGCCCTGGAATTCAGTACACAGCCTCTTGGGGGCCGTTGCAAGTGATGGTTGACAGCCCCTTGAGAACCTGTGAAAGAGATTGTGAGGAAGTCAGATCAGCTGGGCGAGCAATGAAGCTAACTTTTCTCCTATACACCCTAAAGCCCTGAAATTTGGTACACAGCCTCTTGGGGACAGCTGCAAGTGATTCTGAGGATATTAGGTCAGCTGGGAGAGCGATAGAGCTAACTTCTCTTCGGTACATCCTAAAGCCCTGAAATTGAGTACACATCCTCTTGAGACCTGTGGCAGCGATCTAGAGGAAGTCAGAGTGTGAGCAACACATGTGAGGAAAATTGCCATACCAATTACATAACTATTCATTACCCTTCTGAGTGTATGACAAATAAAACATAAATAACTATAGGTATTAAGAAAATATAAGTTCGGTATTTTACCTTGTAAATGGACGATGACATGCAACGGCGCACTATTTTAGATACGTTCAAAAGCTTCATTTTTGAGCAACAGTTGCAGCGACCGGTTGAACTAGTATTGTACCTATTTCAAGAGAATTTCCTCAACATCTTCCAAAGTAAATAAAACAAAATTGAACAGGAGATAACAATGTGATAACATATATCAAGATTGATAAGAAGTCTTACTACATCGAGAAGTTATGAGCTCTGTATCTCTTAGAAACCAATTATGTCCATGGAGGAAGACAAATAGCTGTTTTATTTTTTCCGTTTTCATCAACAATTTAGAGCAGTATTCAACGCTAACGGGTCTAACAGCCAGTATATAATTTAAAATGATTTCCATTCAAATTTTGTAGGTTTGATAAATTGTCTTGAAAAGGAGTTCATTAAAAAATAACACCGAACAACAACAACACATTTAACTCGTGATTTGTGATGTGATGTGCGTAGTGCGTTGGCTTTTTTTAAGAAAATCGTAGCTTATTTTTCCTAATTGATTTTCTTGCTGGTGGATTAAAGGAAATCCTGCTGTGCTCAGTCATAAACCTGCAGGATTGCTTGTAAAGGCATCTTTCACTCGGCAAATCCGAAATTGCTCAATGTTTTGTTTTGATGTACTTAGCAACTTTGTGCAACTGCATTTTGTGAGTACCGTAAGGTGGTTACAAGAGTTTCAACATTTTTCAGTTGTTTAGCGTTAGAACTTTGTCAGGTTGTCATCGCCTTTCGAATGTTGGATGTTACAACCCGCGATAGGATTCTGTTCTGCAGGAAGCCTCAGGTATAGGCGATGGCCACCGTGACTGAATCGGTGGGTGGACATCTGGGGAAAGACGTAGATATGACGAGTGAAGTCGAAAGAGCGGCTACTGGCGATGCTGGTCGGGTACACAGGACGTCTCTGTCGAACAAGGACGCCAGCAAGACCGAGACGTCAACCCGTTCTGATCCTTCGGAAAATGGCAAGAAGAAGCCGAAAGAAGAGAAACCACCTTCAAAGGTAGAAAACACATCTGGGAAGTGTACATACACCTACCTGTGAGTTTTGAGCCCCGAATTAGGATTTGGGTAAATGATGAAGGTATATGAATATATGTAAACTTGAACAGTAGGTAATGGTGGAAAGGAGCTTGAATGCTATTGGTTGGGAGAGGGAAGAACTGGAATCCTACTGGGCAGTGGAAGAGAAAGGAGTACCTAGTACGTCATTAGTTGGCAAAAGTAAACATATTTCCTGTATCTCTGGCACTCATTTTGGTACGCATGGGTGGAAGCCTTTGTCCAGACTTGCAGACAGGAATGGTAGTTGTGAAACGGACCTTATCTTTCAACTGCCTCTGCCACTGAGACTGTCGTATTTACCGCGAATCAAGCCGGTTTCACATGGAGTGGTATGTCCGGAAGACGAAAAGACGGAACGCAATCTGATTGGCTGTTGAGACAACAGTTGAGGATGGTGGCTGCCATGTTGCCGGAATGGGCGGTCTGCGGACGGCGGTAGAAATTTTTACACCGCGTTCCGTCTAGCAGAGCGCAAGCTCGTTGGACAGGAATGTTGATAACCGCAAGTAGAGGTTTCAGATCAGAGAGGGTTTCAGTAGGAAAGTTATGATTCCGTTCACCAAGGTGCCGCTTCATGTGAACACCCTGCCGCATTCCGTCGCCCCCTCCACTGGGTTTTCCGGCCTTCCGTCTTTCCAGTTGTTACACTCGTACCGCTCCATGTGAAACCGGCTTTAGGGCAGTGAGGTGAGGGGAATGGTTGTTTACATGCTTTTCGACCTGTGGCAATGGGGGATAGAGGCAGCATCGGTTCTGTGGCTCTCAAGTTGGATTCACATGGAGCAGAACGAGCGTGGAAAGTGGAAGAAAGGAATGCAATCTGATTGGCTGTTGGGACAAAAGTTGAGGAGGGTAGCTGACATGTTGTCAGAAGGGGTGGGAAACAGTCGGCGGTAGAAATTTTCATACCGTTTCCACGGTCCGTCGAGCTCCGCGCAAGTACGTTGGACAGGAATGTTGATAACCGCAAGTAGAGGTTTCAGATCAGAGAGGTTTTCAGTAGGAAGGTCATGATTCCGCTCACCAAAGAGACCGCTTCATGCGAACACACTTCCCGACTCCGCTACCCCATCCACTGTTTTTTCCGTCCTTCTGTTTCCCCCGCACGATCCACCCCATGTGAAACCAGCTTAAGGCCTCATCTGTACTGAAAGTCACACTAGTGGGGTGTTTAGGTACATACTTACCCTCACTGCCACTTGAATGCGCTGCCTGTTCTTGACTTCCATGCAAAAAACCGTCAGCAGAGGGAGCAAGGACTGGGTAAATGGCAGGAGCAAGGGGTAGCATGAGTGAGGTGTTAAGGCTAAGTATCTCGGGTTTAGTTGCCCGATTTGCCACCAAGTAGCGTCTTGAAATGAGCCGATTTTACTAAAAACATCTTGTGAACGGAGAGAGCTATTCGCGTTTTGTAAAAGCCATTCGGTTGTTTTGAGCAATATTGAATGCAAGAACTACATTTCAGATTTTTATTATTCAAATTAGGGCTACTTGCAAATTAAAATATCAAAAAAATCGGGCTTAGAGACCGAAATTGGGAAAAGTGATCAAATAGGGCCATGAAGCTTATGTTACGCTCCAGGAAAATAACTCTCACAGTCGAAGAGGTTTGGTAACCCTGGCCTCTTAGCTCTGGTCGTTAGAGCGTTGCAACTCCGGGAAGTTAATAATAATTTCTCGTATTTGTGACGCCGCGAGTTCGAACTCCTGTCGAGGTATCAAATATTTTTAGCCCGTTATAGTGGCGCAGTCGGTAGGACCCGAAATCATACGAAACAATAATTAATTAAATCCCTCTCGAGCCAAAATACTGTAAACATCACATTTCCTGTTGTTATGCCTTTCATTCCCTCACTCACTTGAGTCAAAACACACCGTGACAATGACCTCGCTCGACTGCTGACTTGTTCCAGCGAGCATCTGCTGAGCCAGCGGCCTGCAGTTACACTTTGTCATTCGTCCGACCCCAAACCAGCCGAGACGGCTGGTATTTGACTCCGGGGAAATGTTACGCTCCAGGACAATAACTCTCACAGTCGAAGAGGTTTGGTCACCCTGGCCTCTTAGCTCTGGTCGTTAGAGCGTTGCAACTCCGGGAAGTTAATAATAATTTCTCGTAGTTGTGACGACGCGAGTTCGAACTCCTGTCGAGGTATCAAATATTTTTGGGCCGTTACACTTATAATGAACATACTGAAGAGTGTATTAGATTTTGAAATTTGATTGTGGTCTCTTCAGCATCCGCGTAAAACGGATTCGGTTAATTGCTTGGGTGAGTGAGAAAACTTCAATCTATGACAGCCGCAGTATGGGATAGGAAAGGGACAGGTAGAAAAAGAGTGTTGACGGGGTATGCGATTTCTTAGCCCACTGTGGAGAAAATAGCTGGAACAGTTTGGTTACATTACTAGATTTTGGAAGTGGTAATCATTAGAAAGAAAAAAAAAACTCGGCAACTACCCCTAATGAATCGCATTAGCTTTGTTCAAACAACGCTTTGAGAGCGACCCCTGGAGCTCCTCCAGAGTTGCCGTAGGGTTGACTCCAAGGTCGCCCACTTTCGTGTTTGTTGGAACACTTCGGAGAGAAAAGTGACAACAAACGTAGTAGAGAAGGTGGAAACCGTTTAGAGAAGGTTACGCGGATATTTAGTTTACTCTTAGGGTAGCAGGTTACTTCAAAATGCGCATGCGTAGGGCTCGGGGCTCTCGATGAGACCCCGTCAAAAGTAGTTTTGTTCCAACAAGAACAAAAGGGCGTCCTAGAGGAGCTCTGAGCTCGTAATTGCGTTCCAACAAGGTTATGAGGTTGAGAGCTCCTTGTTCCAACAGATCTTAAAGATCCCCCAGAGCTGCTCCAGGGGTCCTTCAAGCTCATCGAGAGCTTCAAGCCCCATGCAAGCGCATTTTGAAATAACCTGCAACCCTTGGGTAAACTGCATATCCATGTAACCTTCTCTCCCTACTACGTTTGTTGTCACATCTCTCTCCAAAATTTTCCAACAAACACGAAAGTGGCCGACTTGGAGCTAACCCCATGGCAACTCTGGAGGAGCCCCGGGTGTCGCTCTCGAAGCGCTGTTGGAACAAAGCTTGTGTGGGGCTACTTGGGGGACCTCGGAGCAGCTCACGGAAGTGGGCTGTATGAAAACAGGGAATATCACATTGGCTGAGTGAACCACCATTGGATCTCCAAAGGTGCATCTGTAGTGCAAAAGGGGGGATGAATAAGGAGGAAGGAGTGGTATATGTGAGTGGCAGGGAGAAGGATGGGGAAATCTAACTTTCTTTAGGAAGCTCTGAAGTGCTTGAAGTGAGAAAGTTGATTTAGGAACAATTATGACTTATGAGGAAAGGAGTTGTTTAGTTTCCTTGTTGTGCTGTTTTCTGTGATGTATCCCTGCCAGTTTCTCCTAACCTAATGGCAATAGTTTGTGCAGCGCCGTACGGGTTAGGCGTTGCAATGAACCGTTTCTCATGCGATTAGCCAAGTTAAGCAACAGTGAGTACTTGTATGGGTGACCGCCCAGGTAATAGTCAGACGTCCAAGTAGTTTTCACGCTTCTGTACGGCGAACTTCTCCACTCAAGGGGGCGAGGCAATGAGTAGCTTCAAGCGAAATAATCAGAACGAATTTTGATCCTCCATTTGGAGGACAGCTGATGATGTCACGGCGCCCGAGGCAGTCGGACGAAAAGGCCCAACCAGGAATGGTTGTGTATACTTTAATTTTGTTTAAAACTAGTTTGTGCAGCTCGACTAAGGTTCCCTCTTGTACTCCTTCCCTCGTATATAGGGTAAGACGGGGGGGGGGGGGCTCTGAGTATGATGACAGGAAGGGGGTGAGCGAGAGGGGGACTGACTGAGACCCATAACAGCGGGAGTCGTGGATTTTGCACATGACGCTATGAACATTCTCCTGGTTTCTAGAAGAATTGCATGAAAACCATTGAAGTGGCTTGTTTTGGTCGGCTTTCAGGAGGTGTGTACGTTCTATTCCGTAGTTTAGTAAACAGACGTTCATAAAAAATAAGTACCTGGAATCAGCAAGCAAATTGTATGTTTACCTCAATCCTCTTTGGCTCAAAAATAAACTGAAATAGCGTTGCTGATCTGTATTGATAAAATTGGGAGGTCTAAGTTGCGCTGGTCGTGAGATGAATAGAGGTCCTCCTTCTGCAAAAGTGTCTGCCTCGGGTGACCATGCTTCTAGCCCGAGAAATGCCCTCCGCAGCGTTTGGTCTTCATCAAATCTAATTGCTCGAGTTTACTTTTACTATATGGGTTGGTGATGTTGAGAGCTGAGAGGCCTTCTGACAAGGTCCTTCATGGTGAAATGGGCTCAGCGCTAAACTTCTGAACTGAGGGTCTCAGGCTCGAATTCAGTAGCCAACACTTTCTTTTTCCATTGTATTTCAACCTTTGAAGCTAATTTTTGAACTTGATTCTATTTGTCCTACTAATGTATAATTCACTAAAAGGATTGATTTGGGCTATTTTCACTTATTTTTGTGATGCGAGGTTCCATACTATACACATCATTCTCATCTATTGGTCCGGCTAATCTATATTTTACTTATCATAAGACTCTAATCTAAGACTCCCTAATCATCTTTTCCCTATGTGGCTAAATAAACCCAAAAAGACTACTCAACTATTTAATATGAGAAGAATTATTTGGAAATTGTAAGATGCTGCTTATTACGAAAAGTCAAATAAGTCTTCAACTCCCTCAGCATCTGCTGTGATTGCTAGTGTCACGTGGCTGGCCGGGGTAGGCTCCAGATGCTTCTCCCCTGCTTCTTGGGTCTGGTCTCATCTAAGATAGTTGTTGTACGCACCATACTATCTCAGTTGGTTTGAACATAATATATATTGGTTACAGGTTGTGATACGCCGACTACCCCCATCCATGACAAAAGAAGTGTTCATCAGCCAGATCAGCCCAATTCCTGATCACGACTACTTGTATTTCGTGCCTGGTGATCCCACTGTCGGCAACCTCATGGGATTTTCCAGAGCGTACATCAATTTTATACATCAAGAAGATTTATTTCGATTCACTGAAACGTATGACAACTATGTGTTTGTCGACAGTAAAGGTACGATCCTGATTTTGCCCTCATACATTAAGGTTGTTCCCGGTGTGGAAATCATGAGTAGAAGAAGTTGAGTAGGTAGAGGTCTTTCACTGTAAGGAGGCGCGTTTCTCCAAAACGTCCGGCAAAAGTTCGCGCAGCTAGACTGAAGTTGTCACATCCCCTCTCTTACCACCCTATTACCTGGTAGCCTACTCCGCAGAAAAGACAAAGCAGGACTTATGGTGAGCGGGAGGGAAGAGGACGGATAATGTTGGCGACGGAGGGAAAAGAACGGGAGGGGTTCAGGTCAGGCAGGGTAGGACTGGACGTTGGGTGGGGGAAGGGTCCCACTGCGCAGACCTGCTCTTCAGAGCCCCTCTCGGAGAAACGCGCCTCCTTAGAGTGAACGAGCTCTACGTGCATGGTAGACAAAAAGAGTACAACGCCGTGGTAGGAATTGTGCATTCAAGTTGTTTTTATTTTATTTTATTTATTTTTTAAAATAGTGAATTATTAAATAGCAATCACAAGTGTGCAGTTGAGAATAAAGAAAATCTGGGTCTATTGTGCACCATAAAAATTGGCTCTTTAGTTGAAACGCTTCAAACTTATTAGTCTTGGTGATATGATAGGAAAGTTACACAACACTTTCCTTGGAGAGAGGTAAACTATAAATATGGACAAGATACAAGTATCCCAAGGTTACACTACTTAATCAGCAGGGTTCTCCATGATGTCACCGCTCGTGTCTTGTTTGAAACGTTATATCAACTGGCAGTATTTTCGAAGGGCCTGTCTACTTCATTGTCCACCCATTCTAAATTGTCATATTCAAGAACCAGCGATGGGTACCTGGTCACAACCTCTCTACCATCAGCCACCCCCCACGTCGACAGAGTGTTATATTTACACACCCCGTACTTAGGCGTCCTATCTACTGCTCAGTTCGTTGTGTATTACGTTACTGTACAGTCCAGGAACATTTTTTGCTGTTTCAAAAAATATTAAATGTTGTAAATTTGTTCGATAATTTAAAAAGAAATCTCACTCTGTTTTCTTGCATCTTCGTTAAAATACAAAGCTTGGTGTCCCACAACAGTTTGTAGAGTTTGTAAACCTCTATCATTTCCGTCAAAACTACATTTTCTGTTTGTTATGACGATTCCCTCAGTCGAAACAAACCCAAATAACAAAGAACGTGCAAACAAGGGCTAAAAATGCTGGAGGGACTCAGAAGTTAGATGTTTGGTCTGGCGGTGCATTATACTTCTCGTTCACCAGGCAAAACGGTGGGAGCCTGGCTTATTCCCACCTTCCCCTGAATTCTCTCCTGACCGCCCTATCTGAGGCCTATTTCATAAAGCAAAAAGTGACAAGTTTCAAGCTGATTTTATGTACAGGTTGTAAAAAATGAGTGTGCAAGCGTTTCATAAAGGTACAAGGGTAGACTTGTAATGCACAGTGAAAATCAACAAGTGTACAGGCGAATTTGGACAAGTTACAAGTGTTTCCCTATAATTTTGTACAAGTCATTGTTTTACAGTTGTAAAAAAAGGCCGATTTTTACCCTACGTCCGTTCACCTGTAAACCTATTTTCCAGAATTGTGAGTTGACAATTTTTCGGTGTTTAATATGTGAGAATCATCTTCTGCTGAAGAATACAGACAAGAAAGAAGCATTCAGTTAAGAAGTCGCCAACGATTTTTTCGGCCACGAATAAACGCTCGTGGGTATTTTTGAGTTTAACGAGAGATTTAGGATGTCTTCGAAGATCCTTGGAAGATTCAAATGGTGTGTGACCCTGTGCAATTTTTCCTGATCGGGTATTGAGGATCTCCCTATCAATGAAGAACAAAGTGAAGTGTGAAGATCATCTCGAAGTTGCAGATGGCATTCCTAACCCAACAGCATTACGACTTGATGAACTGATTAATCATTTCCGCTGAATGAAGGAGAAAAATCCGATTATGCCAGCCATCAAAATAAGTTGAAATGAAATACACACTTTCTCCACTTTTCAGTTTATGATTTGTCTGTCTTTATTTGTCATTGTCATGTATGATAAACATTTTATCGAGTACTTAACACCGTTTTTATATTATGATTCGCTGACAAAACTTCAATTTCGGCATCCCGCTTGACGTTGTTCATTTGTTCGTCCCCACACGCCATTTTTCTTTTCTGCTACACTTGTAAACTTAGCTTTTACAAGTGTAACTCTTCTACACTTGTACTCTTTGTTTTGTTGAAACACTTGTTCTAGTTTACCGTGCATTACAATTACCTGTACTTGTCAACTTGTACACTTGTTGATTTATGAAGTAGGCCCCTGGTCTCACCCCCCCCCCCACCCTCCCCCTAATCGTGACCAGGAGCACAAATTACACCTTTGGATTTCAGGGCCGATGGCGATCAGACCCAATTTTAGCCCCAATTTCGGGTCTTGCAAACCCCGCCATATGAAAAATATTTCAGGTAGATTGTAAAACCGCAGCAAATCATCACACAAAGGTTTATAATTTTTGTATTGAGTAACCCTTCCACAGAAGAACACTTTTTTTAAAATGATTGAACGAATTATGGATATTACACATTATCTAAATATAACTGCACATGTGGAGACACCTACCGAGGAGAAATTAAATTAGATTAAACTAGAGCTGACCAGCCAACTTAAAATTAATGAGTTTAAATAAATCTCCTACTTAGGCTTCACAAGTCCATATGCAATAAATTTGATTTCGTGTGGTGAGAATTCTATTGGAATTATTTCAGCTGATACGGTCGTCTTGGCTTTTAAGGCAATTTTTACTGATTCACCAGTTGTGATTCACTCCCGTGCTGATGTATTTTTTTTCTTTTCTTAGGAAGAGCAAATGGATGTACAGTGATCTGGTTGGTTTCATTCGAACCTTTGGACTGATATCTATAAATGACACCCAAAAAATCATTACTGTTTGCTACCTTAAAAGTTTTTGACATCTCGGTTTTTCAATATTTCTGCCATTTCTTGGGTTAATTGAAATTGTTGCCGAGCTTCTTAGACCAACTTGACCCCATTGGTGATTTTTGACTCAAGTTTCATAAACTTCGATCTCGTAGTTTCGAGGAAAAACTCTAGGCGATAGACGTACAGTTCTCTTAAATTTGATTTTTGGATCTTCGCATCTTGGAACGCAAATCACCAACTTTTGAGGGAGGGTTGACAATTATTTTATCTTGGTCAATTACATTGATCCAACATTGAAAATAATTAACCAAAAAAGAAAGCTAATGATGACATCTAATATTCTAGGTCAAGAATATCCTGCCATAGTTGAGTTTGCACCATTTCAACGTATCCCGAAACAGAGATCAAAGAAGAAGGATCCGCTGTCTGGATGTATAGAGACTGACCCCGTTTATATTGCTTTCAAAGAAAGTTTGGAAGCAGCTGCTGCTGAAGCAGCTAAGCCTGATGTCACTTCAAAGCAGCATTTCTTTGAAACAGAAGTTACTCGTAAGTTACACGATGCTGTTATATTTTGATAATTACAACACGAACGAACAAAAACGACTTACGTGTACATGGTGCAATGGAATAAGGTGCAATCATTTTGAAAAATCTATATTTCTATTTCTTTTATTGATGTTGACTATTTTTGTGGACGCTATCCAGGCCTAAATTTTCAAGCGATTGGCTAAGTCGTTTTTTTGATTCTTGAAACTTTTTACTAATGCACTACGTCGGCATCGCTGGAACGAAGTTTGCATCTGTGTGGCGGGGGGAGGGGATAAAAGCCCAAAAAACGTGGGTTTTTACGTCCATGCGTGTTCAGAGCCCCAACATGATGTTCTAATTCTGATTAGGTGTATAAAACAAACTATCTCTTTGAGACCTTCCTCTTACGTCCCTCAAATTTAGACCAGATTTGAGCTATTCAATCGTGAGAAATGAATGTCTCATCCTCGCACATCCTCCTACTGGTTTATCGATGATGCACAAAGGGCATTTCCTAAAAGCGAATTAAGGAGCGATACTGTATCATATCTATCTCCTTCGACTTCAACTTCCGTCCTTCCTCCAAGCCTAGTGGCCTGCATTGAGGTAACAATATGACAATGCCTAAAATTTCAATAATTTTTGGCTGATAACAAGCCAGCCGATGTGTCAACGTACAGGCAAAAAAGTATGTTAAATTCTGCATTGAGGAGGGAAGTTAAGTACCTGTTGATGGGAGTTATTGTAGAGGACGGGCATGGAAGAAGAGAAAAGGAAGGCTCACTTCTGTAGAAGATATTTGGATACTATACACTATCGTGGCGGCCCCTTTATGATAGGCACTCCTTCGGAGTTACAATAGTTCACCATAGCACTAACAGATGGTGCTCTAAATCAGAACCCCATAAAAAAAACCCCGCCTTCATTCAAATTTGTACATCAGACATATATTATATCTTCATATTGATTGAATCCAGTTTCATATTGATTGAATCCCTCTCAGAAACTTTAATATGAAAAGAAAAATAGCTACATGTAACTACTGAAATGCTGGAATTTTTCAGAAATACTCCTCAACCGAAAAAGCAATGAATTAAAATTCGAAATCTATACCATACCATACCAATAGGATCAGGTATAAAAGACAAATCATGATACGATGACAATAAGAATTCAAGCATATACCGACTCAATTAATTACCACTGTGTTTTAATAATTCATTTCACAAATAGTATACAAATGACTGCTAACAATAATTTTACTAATGGATGCACAATTATATACAATGAGGTTGATATTCCACTGTGACGTATTTTGTGGTGCGTACATTCTGAGGCTCAAGCGAACAATCCAGGCAGATTGATGAATTATAACCAGCTAGGAATAGGGATGAATGATTAGGTACATTCTGTAAGGAATAATCGGTGCACAAAATGTATTTAAAAAAAGTCCAGTCATGCAGCATGACCCCATGAGCGAATTTTTGAAGAAATCTTCGACATTTCAGTCGCTATTGATCGTGTAGAGAAATTTTTTTTTTTTTTTTTTTTTTTTTTTTTAAACAAGCACCTACTACCTACGTTTTAAACAGCATGGTTCTTTTTTTTTTGAGCAGCATTTTGGTTTTTTTTTTAAACAAGCACCTACTACCTACGTTTTAAACAGCATGGTTCTACGATTGGTTATACAGGGATACTTCCATAAGAGTAGTTCAATCTGAATTTGGACAATGTTTCATGCAAATATTACCGATTTTTACAACTAGCGAACGGCATTATTTCGATTTTTGACTGATTTTTCAACTTTGAAATTTTTGAAAACTTGATACATATTCTTATAGGAAATTTTACGCTGATTCCTAATATACCACATGTTAGTATGCTGAAAAAATTATTTCGCACAACAAATAGCAAAAAACAGGCTATTTGCAATTTTTGACTACATTTTTGAAAATTTCAACCCGAAGATTTAATCCGATCATGCTGGCCAACGAACTTGAACTTTCGTTTTGTGTCCTTAACATTTTACAATTTATTTGAAGTTTCTAGCACAATTCTACGGACAGTTATCGTCTGGAATGACACATACATATACATACATACATATATACATACATACATACATTAAAAAAATGCGTTAAACTTCAGAATATGATTCAGAATAGCCTGAAAACGGATTTGTGCATTCAGTCGGATAAAATTTTTTCAAAAATGCTCATTCTACTTTCTAGCCGCTGCCCTCCTGGATAGGGACAGGGGAGAACTACAAGGGCATGAAACCTACTACCCCCGCAAATCCATCCTCAAATGGGTGGCAGGCTAGACCAGCTTCCCAGCCCAGCGAGGCACGCTGGAAGAGCTGAAAGCCTGGGGCACAGCCCTTGGACACAAAGGCCAAGAATGGTCACTGGCCCGGCACAGAGAAGAGGACCCTGCCCCTACCGCTTAACCCCACCCCGTCCTGCATGATTGCAGCACAAGTAGGGAGGCCACGGTTGCCCCTGGGTCCACACATATGCCACACGTGTAGTCTCGTTACACACCCCCAGTACAGTATTATAGTGGAACAGACAATTCATACTTGACAGAACATTCATATCAAATATTGCGCTGCATACATGGTACTTATTACTTTTAGTGTCTGGTTTTTTTCCCCCATACCATCTGGCAACCGTGCTCACAGCCCTTTCTCTCACATATGATCAACTGAATTTGATATATATTATTTAGTGAAATTAGTATCCAATAGCAAGTAGTAATGACTTGTTAATTGATCATATGTAACTACACGTCATGTATGTTTTTTTTAGCAAGCGCTCCTCAGGAAATGGCAACTACGCCATTATTGGAGTTCTTGAAACAGAAGAGAGTCGATCGAGCCAGAATTCGAGACGAACGAAAAGAGGAACGAAAGAGAAAGGAAGCGGAAAAAAAGCTGCGACAGAAGGCCATCAAAGAGAAAAAAGAGGCTGAAGAAGAACATAAAGATATCAAAGTAACCTATTCCTTAATTTTATTTGACTTCACAAATTTTCAGTAGGTACTTCTGTTCTTCCAAATCCGTTTTTGTCCATTAATTGCGATGGGATGAAGTGCTAGCATTATTTCCTTTATCTGCTTTAATCCTGAATCCTAATTATCCTTCCTTTTCTTCCTCACAGACCATCCCTAAGCCTCCGATTCAAACGTTTACTGGCTTTGTTTCAAGAATAAGAGACATTGTGTCTGAAAACTTGAACGAAGATAAGCAGTGGAAGGCATTCCCAAAGAATTCCGGAAAGTCGTACTCGTCCCAGAAAACGAATTCGGAAGATAGGCGCTTGAACGAGGAGCAAGTCGTCTCTAACGAAGATTCTGATAAAGAATGCTCAAATATTAAGCGTCTTCAAAATTCAAGGCCAAGTGGGAAACTAGGATTCAGAAGTAGGCATTTTTCAAATAAGTCCAACAGAACTATGAAAAATGACAAGGATAAAGATGATGTGTACAAGAGTGTGAGGAAAGCTGTTGATAGTGAATTTGACAAAGCAAAGCAACAAACGGCGTTTTTGAGGCAAATGTTGAAGTTGTCCTCTACTAATAAAGAAGATCGGAGTGGTGCTTCGAGTGGTGGCAATTCCACGACACAAGTTCTTGCAAGGCCTTGTCCATCGGCTCCGTCGACTGACAAGAGTCGTTCTGAAAGGAACTCCGTGCGCACCAGGTCCAACGCTAAAGGACCTGGAGGGAGTAGAAGTCCTCTGTTACCTACCCCTACCAAAGTGCCGCCCTTCGGAATGGGGCGTACTGATTTCCCTGAGCTTCGTTACCCCACAACAGAGCGCTCTGCTCTCCACAAGTACAGGACAGGGGACTACTCTATGCATTCCATGACACCATTGCCTTTCACCAAGAATCCTTGAAACTTTGGGTTATCTTCGCTCTCAAATGTTGAAAACTGTAGTAATTATTACTCCAAAACATTGATTCCAGGTGCCTTCAAAATTGGCTTGCCAAATCTTAACAATTTTCGCTGGTCTTAAATAGATAATTCTGCTAACCAATCACGATTCTGTGGTGCGAATACCACAATATTTACTCCTACATAGTAACACCTAGCGTATTCTTCACCGAATTACTTTTTCCGATTACTTAAAAAGAAAAAGAAATCATTTTGATTTTGTTTAATATCTGTACACATACATTTTTTCAACTTACTTAATGTGAACCGAATTGGACCTCTGTTACTTCAATTTTTTGCATCAATATCCTGAACAGCAAAATTGACAGTGCCGTGAAATATACGAATATTTTTGGCTATTAAGCGGAAACTAATGAAATCGTCCCGTTTTCTATTAAAGTGAGGATATGAGGAGGTGTACCAACATACGCACAGATGTACCCTCGCCATATCGTTTTTGTTATTAAACTGTACTAATCTGCTATTATAATTTTCTACTGTACAACTTAGAATGTCCAAGTTTATCCTGAATTCTTTCAATAAAGTTAGTTAAATCACAAATAACATGATGACTACGTTATATGACTTAATCATTGGGAATGGCGTCAACAAACTGAATCTAGTTGGATATTTTAATTTTTATTACCTTGATAGTTTAAAATGAAATAAATAAGTAAAAATCAAACTTCGGAGCTAGTGATCTTCTTTTTATTATTTTTGAGGATATTTGGTTTTCTCTCATGGTATAATTTACTTGCACTATTTTGGCATTCCAGTTATTTAGAGAGAGCAATTTATGTATAACGCCTTTTGAGTTATTAGGGGCGGAATTCATAGCAAAGCCTGAGTGTGTGTGTTCACTCACAGTCTCCCCCCACTCGAATTCACAGTTAAGTGGTGTGGTTCACACAGCTTTTGGGCACACTCAGATTACACGAGTTTGACAGTGCACTCAGAGAACACTCATAGTTTTTTCAACTTGAGTTGACAACTCTCACAGTATGTAGTAGGGAAAGTTTCCCTGGTTTGAGGGAAAAGGGACCGGACAAATTCCCTCTCGCGTTCCACACTGATGGAAACAGTTCTCAAAGGTTACTCTTTTCTTTGTGTTTTTGCTTTTTGTGCTGTTATCCTTGTTCCTTGGGGAGACAGGACATAGGCCTTATCAGACAAAGACGAAATTCATTGGTCCTCCTGCCTGGATAAGGGCTCCAACAGTTGAATTGGATCCTTGTTTGTTGATGTGTTGATAATTTGTGTATAGATTGTGTTGGAAAAGAAGTAAGGAAATGATTCGCCTGTTAATTTTGAAGAACAGAGATGTAGTTGAAAATAGGACGAGTTATAGATATAATAAGACTGTTGGACAAAAAGAGGCATGAGGTTTTGGAAGAGCTTCAAGCAATCACATTTTCTTGGAATTCTCATTGATTGCGCTATCCTGATGAATGGTAGGTAGGTACCTACCACCAACGGCACCGACTCATTCCACAAACCAAGATGAATCGGAAAATCGTTCAGTATTTACAAACTTGGTATAGTAGAAATCACATAAAATCAAAGAGTGATCAACACTTTCAGCTGTGATGTAAATCCAATACATAAATGAATAAATAATGATAAAAGTTATCTGTTGACGCACTTAAGTGACCTCCTGCCATCACTCAGGATGTTGCACCATTGAGCTGAGTGTGACACTCAACTCAACTCCATTTTCTGTTTATGAATCCCGTTGAGTGTGCATTTGAATTGTACACTCAGTACACCCTCAAATCTCGTCTATGAATCGCTCTAAGTGCATGAAATTACTTATCAATACACTTAGGGGCCCACTCGGTCTCAATTCCCATGTATGAATTCCGCCCTAGAGCTATGCTATCTACTCAGTCGTATACTTACATAATCTAATTTGGGCCAAGCCAATAGTCGGATCTCCGTCTCCTAGTACAGTGCGTACAGTCTCTCACTCTTTTTGACTGCTTAGAAGCTTGCTGCTAAGAACTTACTGCTTAGAAGATTGCTCGCGAGAGTGCAACGGGGAAGTAGTTGTGGTTACTATATTATCAATTCAAGTTTGTCAACTTTTGAGCTGATCTGTGGAGGAAGAAGCTCAAAATGTGATGTCACCAGTGTGCAGTAGTTAATTTTAGAAACTATGTAAATATTCGGGATTCCCCCTGAACCATTTCACTGTTCCCATCAGTTATGAACATTAAAAAATATTTTGGAAAAAAATTTGATAAATTCAGACCCATGGGTAACGCTCATTGGATATCATGCATTTTGTGGCTTGTCATCTTTTTACGTATATCGTCTTTTTGGGGGTCTTTATCAAAAAATGTTGGTGGTCTAGGAGGAAACGGAATATACAAGCCTCAGGATTGAGTCAGTAATTTCATTAGACTTTTATTGTCTGATAAGCTCCCTGAATAATCACGGGAAATGAACACCAATTTTCCACAAGATCCAAAACACTCAATAACTTTATTGACAATGAATAACGGGCGGTGTAACGGGAGAGCAAATCAGTACAACGGGACACGGTAACAGAATGAATTCTCTTCGTTCGTCCGCAAGACAATTTGATGGCGAAGGCGCTAGCGGTCATGCAGTGCTTACATGATGAAGTATTACTCAGCAGATTTGACATTGAATACTTCATTTTTCACAGCATTTGCGGGAGTTCAGATCGGAATATCACTTGGGATTATTCGGGGATAAGAATTCGGGATGATAATCTTCACTGTTCCATTCAGAGGCATTCTATAGTGACAATCTACTCAAAGCGACATTAGCGCTGTCTCGTTGACTCTAGGAACTAAGTTTCAAGCTCCATTCTTATCTTGGGGGCAATTACGAATTTGGGTAGGGCCAAACACTCCCTGTCAAATTTAAATTTACTCGGTAAACAGGATAGAATTTAACGGGCGTAGCTGATCAGGATAACGTTTTGCCTCTTAATGTTCAGAGAGTCTTTTTATCAAATTTTAACTTCCTAGAGTGAACAGAAGAGAATTTCACATTTACCCCCTACCAGTTGTGTCTCTTACCGGACCTGTTGTGTAAGGCGTCAGATAACGATTAACAATTTATTAGTAAATTGAGAAAAAAGGAAATTTTTGTTGGGTGAAGCCTTAACATAGAGAACATTCGTATCAGAAGCCTATTTTTTTCAACAGCAGGATGAACAGACATAATGAAAAACCACCTCCACAAACGTAGGTAATTAAAGTAGAAGAAGAATTAGGTAAACATGTTTACAAGAAGTAGAAATAAAAGTAAAGAAGCGTTTGTTTTATGGTATTGGTCGATGTTTTTGAAATATAGACAGGTACTGTTGTTGCATAAGCATTGATTCTCAATATATTATTACATATACCCATATATGAACAAATGATATTGCTGGATGAAGTCGGTAAAAAGAGCTCAAGGTGTTAGAAAGTTCATGAAATGTTGCATATTTACTAGTAGGTAATGTACCTTCTACGTTATTGGAATTTAAGTACCTACCTAATACAAATAGTTACCTAAACATATTTACCTACCAATTTGAAAGATGTATCATTAAAAACTGTGACAAATTTGTGTCAGTTTTTCCATAGAAATTTAGTTACTTAAATTTTAATTACCTACCTATTTTAGTTCTAAGGCGAGATTCACACTGCTCGCGAAGCTATGCGATGCTATGCGAAGAGAAAGGAGGCGCGAATTTCCATGATTCGATGCGATGATGAGTTCATATTGCTAGCGATTACAGGCGAGTTGGCCAGTCGAGTGTTTGGTGTTCCGCCGTGATGTCCTTCCAATTCACCCCCGTTAATTCGTTGTTATTGGAGAAAAATTAAAAGAAAACGCAAGTGGTTGCATGAAGTCAATCAGCCGAGAAATACGTTATGAGAGTATCACCATTTGTACTGTCACCTACGAGAGGATGAAGAGCGGTTTTGGAGCTACTTCAGAATGAGTACTAGTACTTTTGACTACATTTTATCCCGAATTTCAAATACAATCCAGAAGCAGGACACCAATTTCAGGATGGCCATACCGGCTATAAAAGCTTAAAATTAATTAATATTACTTAAAACTTTCTAATTACCTAATAAAGATGTTGAGATGACTATATAGGTATTGTGATAGTAATCACTACTATCTAAAACTTGTCACTATATATTCATACATGCTGAATACATAAAAACTGAAATTAATGCTGAATTTTTTACCTTCAAATTCACATTCTTCAGCTACTTCATTCCAGGTGCGGTGGACAATGTCCCTGTTGTGGTAGAATTTGTTCTTCTGATACCACAGTGCTGGACGTTGACGAACGCCATGTATTCATTTTTCAATGTCCATAGTTTATCCAAAAACAGAAGAATTTAAAACAAAATAACGAAGAAAGCAGCACAAAATCGCTTCCAATCGCAACTAAGCTTGCGATTGCATCAGACAACTAGCGCGCAATCTCTCACAATCGCTCCCCCCTCCCCCCTGCTCGGAGTAGGAGCACCCTTCGCCCCCTCCCATTAAAAACCTACTCGCGCGGGGTTCTTTCTTTTTCGTGCGTAATCGCCAGTGATCGCATCACTCCGCTTCGCTCCAAATCGCTGGCAGTGTGAATCCACCCTAAGGGCGGAATTCATAGACGGGAATTGAGTCTGAGTGGGCCCCTAAGTGTATCGATAAGGGAATTCATGCACTCTGTGCGATTCATAGACGTGATTTGAGGGCGACCCTGAGGGCTCACTGAGTGTGCAACTTAAGTGCACACTCAACGGGATTCATAAACAAAAAATGGCGTTGAAGTGAGTATCACCCTCAGCTCAATGGTGTAAAATCCTGAGTGATGGCAGGAGGTCACTTAAGTGCGTCAACTGATAACTTTTACTATTATTTTCACGTAGGTATAGGAATAGGTAATATAGTAGAACATACATCGTTTATTTAGTTCGGAGTTTATTCAAAAACTTCATAAGAGTACACACACATAAGAGTAGTTAGGGTGTTCCTAAACAGTAGTTAGGTACATGTTTGATGTGACAGATCCCATTCGAAAGTTACACAAACAACAACGAAATATTTCGCAAACTATTCCGATTCGGGATAGATACAGTCATGAACAACTACGTACCCTTAGGAGCCTAAAATAAATGGAAAGGATTTATAACTAGGTACCACAGCTGAAAGTGCTGGTCCCTCTTTGATTTTATGCGCATCTACCAACCAAGTTTGTAGTGCATGATTTTCCGATTCCTCTTGGTTTGCGGAATGAGTTGTCGGTAGGTACCTACCTTCCATTCATCAGGATGTACAATCAATGGGAATTCCAAGAAAATGTGATTGCTTGAAGCGCTTCCAAAACCTCACATCTTCTTTTTGTCCAACAGTCTAATTATACCATAACTCTTCTTATTTTCAACTACATATCTGTTCTTCAAAACTAACTGGCGAATCATTGTTTTCTCATTTTCTCACTTCTTTTTCGTCACAACTCTATACATAATTATACAATTCAATACTACAAATCAATAGATAATAAACACAAATTATCAGCACTTCAACAAACAAGCAACAAGGATTCACTTCAACTTATGGCTGCCCCGATCCAGGCGGGAGGACCGATAACTTTGGTTTTTGTCTGATAAGGCCTATGTCTTGTCTCGCCAAGGAACAAGGATAATAGCTTAAAAAACAAAAACACAAAGAAAAGTGTAACCTTTGAGAACTGTTATTGATCAGTGCGGAATGTGAGAGGGAATTTCCCCGTCCTTTTTTCCCTCAAACCAGGGAAACTTCCCCTACAACATACTGTCAGGGCTGCCAACTTATGATGAAAAAACGTTGAGTGTCCCCTGAGTGCACTGTTGAGCTCCTGTAATCTGAGTGTGCCCCTACCTGTTGAGTGAACCACCCCACTCAACTATGAATTCGAACTGGTGAGTTGAGGCCTAAGTCCTCTAAAAAGTATCGATTCTTGAAAAAATTGATACTTTCTCAAAGAAACGATACGATTCTTTCTGATTTTTTAAAAATAATTTTGAAGAATTTGAATACCCTAATTAAGTCCTCACAGAGTGGGGGGTGCGCAGATCTCAGCTAGACTGTAGGGGTGTTGTTTCTAACAGTGTGGGTTATCATTCCCGTGGTTATAGTTTGTTGGTTCGAACAGATAACGTGCAGTTTCTCAATAATACGATACATTTTGATTGAAAGTGGTGATTAACTTCCTTCATCAGGGGAATCAGTAGAATGCAGCATTCTTTGCATCGGGAAAAGTCAGGTAAATGTCGGGAAATAAGGCGAAAAATACCAAATGTCAGGGAATTTTTTAAATCTAAACTTTGCACAATAATTTGCAGCATTTTTATACTTTTACTTCACCAGCATACTTTATCATACATATCATTTCATACGTAGGTATGCACATGAGAAATAATTAAACTGTTCAAATAGTATCAACGCTACAAGCTAATACACTAGGTTTGTTTCCACTGCTGCTCTGGAGAAGGCTCAGTTCAGAGCAAGAGCACCTCCATGACCGTTCAGTTCAGATGGCAGCGGAAACGCTCAAGGACATGTCCTGGGCAGTAACCATGGATAAACGAAGATCCATGAAAATGGAGTCACGTTAGAGGAATTTCAGTAAACAAACCGTTGATTTCGTGCCCTCAATCTTCTGACCTTCTGCTGTAGTACTGTGTAAGGTTATAGAAGTTTGAGGAAGGATATATCAGGTTATCCAAAGTCCCAAAGAGCGCATGTGCCAAACAAGCTGCACCTGATCTAAGCGGTGGAGCAGAAAGTTCATGTTCGGATCATGTTCCTAGGGCAGTTGAAGCACCGGTTATCTTGTGCCGAATATGAACTAGGGGAATGCGGAAACGCCTTTTTCTTACCCTTTCTTCACTGAGCAAGCGAAACTTGACTTGAAACTGTTCGGTACAGCAGTGGAAACAATCCTGCTGTGACCTGGATATGTCTTTGGCTCTCCTGGTTAAAACATCACCTAGTCGTAAACCATGTGTGAGAAAAATCCTCAAAGTATTGAACTAACAATTTCTTTTCTGTCGACGAAAATTTGGAATAACCTTCGAAGCTAAGATCATGAATGTTACCGTCTGGAATGACCCATACACGACATATCAACTCATATCAAGTTCTAGTCGTGTGGAATCCAGTGTTAAGATAAGGCGTTTTGGCTGTTTGGAATTCGTCATCATTTTATTAATTCGAATTATCAAATATTGGTTTTGAAGAAAGATTCTAGTGATTTTTTTATATAGCCTGATTCCTGAGTTTTTTTTTGTTGAGATTTTACCTGAATTTAGTGTGGAATCATTTATTTATGTATGTACCTACTCAAATCAAAATATTTCCTTTCTTGTAACTCAATGTCCAACTGCGATTTTTTAAAAAAATTATTAATTATGTTCTTTCACGAATAAAATTACTTAATTTCTTATAACTGTATATTTTTTCCGATGCCTCACCTTCATTATTACCACCATTGCTGGTTCAGGTTGTTTTTTATTTTTTAAATTACACGATTTTCTTTTAGAAGTATTATAGGTGTCGAGTTGTACATTAAAATGACGAGAAAAATAATATTTGACTTTGAAATGTATATTTTTTGTCAGGGATAAATCAGGGGGATAAATTCCAATAAATCATAAACTGGAACATTCAAAAGTTTAAACACATTACTATGCTGAAAATTGTACTTAATTTTCATTAATACCTGCTAAAAAATCGATGAAGACTGAAAAAAATCTGAAAATCCAAAATTTTTTTTATTGAGTAGCAAAATATCATTTGTTTTTTGTCATACAATTAATAGTTATCAATGTCTTTGTACTCAAATGCTCAAATTTCAAAAACATTTTACTTATACAATACGATAATTTACGAAAATTCGCTCATACAATCATGCTGCATGGCTGTAACTTGCAGAATTATCGCAAACCAACTGGTTATAATAAACCACCACGCATTGTTATGTCTCGTTATGTCATCGAATTTTATACCTACTTCTTTTTGGTTTTGTTATATGAAATCCGAATTTTCTAACGATTACAAAACTTAGCGACAGCATAATAATCTTGATTGTGAACTAATTTAACAACTTGTAAAAAATATTTTTCGTATCATTCAATTCAATTCTTTATTTAAAACATTGAACCCACCTGGTGTGCTTGATCATGATAATTGTCATATAATAGCGTTGAGCTACTTAATATTTTTGTGATGACTACTATTTATATCATTTCTGTTCTGTTTAGCTACTACAACCTAAAGATAAGAAAGAAACCAACAACAAAGAATCTCGTAATGCCAGAAGATCAGAGAAGGAAAAACCACCCAAAGAAATCAGGTTAGTAATTAAACTTGGAACTTGCAGTGATGAGATTTGTGTTTTCAATTTCAAATGTGTTATTCATGTCGTCATCTGTTCTTATTACAGACCTCGGGAATTCCGGAACAGATCTAATAAAAACTTTTCTGAAGATAAGCCTCGTCCAGATAATAAAGATGATAGAAAAAGAGATGGAGGGTGTGGTGACAGGAAGGAAGGAGTTAAAGATAGTACTGAAAAAGAAATGAAAGATGAAGTCAAAGAAAGAGTGGGTGATGAATCAACGAATGGAAATGTGGTTAATGATAGAGGTAAGGGTGGTGGGAACGACAGGCGAAGAGGTGGTGGGGAGCGGAAAAAATTTGAAGGGGATAGCAAAGGTGTGGAAGGTGGTGAGGAATCAACTAAGAAAACCCGAAATGAGAGAAATAGAACTGTTAGAAAAGAGAGAGAAAGGAAAAGGAGGGATGATTATTTAGCTAAGAAGAATTTGGAGAAAAGAAATAATGAAGGAGGCGATAAGAAGAAATCAAGGGCATTTAGAAATAACAACAGTGCAGCAGACACTGGGGTTGTTGCAGATGCTGCAAATAAAAGTAAAGAAGCAAATGAGTCGAAAGATGATGGGGGAGATCGAGACTGCGGGTCTTCCAGGTTAGCTGAAAATGATGGAAGCACTAAGGGAAGTAGTGCTCAGGAAGAGGTAAAACAAAAGGAAGACGTACACTCCAACAAGAGAAGGAGTTCTCTTGAGCCGACTTCGAATGCTGATGCCTTCAGTGAGAAAAGTGAATTAAAGCGAAGGAATTCCCTGGAATCTGGCAGTTTGTCGAAGTTCAGCAGTCAAGGCTGCTCAAAGCAAGTGCCCAAAGAGCAAGGTCGGAGATCTGGCGGCAAACGGAGGCAACTTGACAGTGAGGACAAGAGGGGAGCCGAGTCTGACAGTGGTGGGGACAAATCAAGAAGAACTCGAGAGGAAAAGACCTCCAAGTCTGATCAAGAGGACTCAAAGAAGGATGAGAAAGACACCCGTGCTGGACGTCGAATTCGTAATAAGGTAAACAATTGAGCTTAACTAAACATATTTAAGCAATAGTAATTCACACCGCATTGCACTCTTTGGGGCGGTTTATCAATTGCATTTGCTAGCCCAATTAAAGCCTGACTAAGTCAAATCTCTGATTATCTTTGCCATATCTGTCGACATATCAATTCAGTTTCACTACTCAGCTATCCGAAATTAATACTACAACTATTAGGCAGATGGGTACCTCTTAGATAGGTACCTTAGATGATTAAGACCCTAGCAATGGTCTTTGCGAGAAGGAGCCCGATGGTAAAATTTTTCGTAATAAAGAAGCTCTTCTACAAAATTCAAAGGCGAGCAATCTATAGGAACATTTTGTAGAGCTCTATGGTCTACTGAGGGAATTTGAGGAAGCTGACGCGAATCTCAATGAAGTGGATAGAGGATTTTATTTACTTTTGTTGACGCCTCAACAATATGATATCGTAGTTTCCACTATTTGGTCACAGTCTGTGGACATAATCACGTTGGATTTATTGTGGTACTGCGGCGAGGGGATTCTTTTGTTTTGTTTTCTCCGCAATTTAAAGTTGAAAAATACTTGATCATTTTGAATATAAATTGAGGGGGCGTGTCAAATAATGAATGCTTAAAATGAGTGCCAACTAGTAGTTCGCCTGTTGACCGCAAGGGCATTGCATCACCTGCCACTCTAAGTATAAAATCATCAGTCTTGTTCCTACCTCGCGTAATGGTATTTTCTTTCTCACCTCTCGCTTTCTCTCCCAATATATTCCCTCTCACCTCGTATATTCTGATACCCTCAATGCGCCTAGGCAACATCACAATGGAGGTGTTACCAATGACCCCCTCCTTGCGAACCCTCAAAATATGCGTACAGCAAAATAACACACCAGGAATCTTGCGAAAGATGCAGGGTCAAGTTTTGACAGATGGTGAGGGTAAGTTATGGCATCAAAACTTTTTTTGTGATCTGGCTGCTCGCATGCTCGCATCTCAAAAATGTATTACATCAAGTAGTTAATCCCTTAGTAAAAATTCAGATTAGTTGGACGTATAGGTCAAAATGATGTGTATAGATTCGTGGTCTGAATGATCGAAAGCTCACAGCTCAAAAATACATAACATCAAGTAACAAGTAGTCAATCCCTTAATGAAAATTCAGATTAGTTGGACAATTTTACCACTCACCCTCGACAATAGCTACTCTTTCGTCATGTACGCATATTTGGCTGTACGCATTTTTCGTGCCAACCTCTTTTCGAGAGCATCAGCAGACTCATTGCTATGGCCCATATTCTCGTGACGTCACCTCTGGAGTAGGTTCGGGTTTCAGCCAAAGTCGGCCATGATACCGCCCTACGTCAATGAATCGCTACTCAACCAAACTATTTCTCACAAGAAGTTTGCCGCTCACGTCAACATGATTCGTGGTTATAAGGCCATTTTTCAACAGTTTTGTTTTGAAAAAGTATAATATTGTAGCAATACAAAGTTTCAATTCGGTTATATATTCGATTCAATTCGTTATAAAAATCATGCCTGCCAGCGCAATAATTGATTGTAGATTGCTGTCAACAATACCAATCTAACGTGAACGAGTTTTTATTTTGACAAGGAGCCTACTAACTATAGTAGTTAATCAGTGTCAGAAAACTAAAGAACTTCATTCGTTTAGGCTTTGAGAATAATTAACCTGAAAAATAGTAAAGAAAAGATGATTGAAAATTCCTCAGGTGTCTGTACTGCTGTGTAGGTACCTAGCCATTGCTAAGATAGCTTCATCAGCGTTTTATTATACGTTCGTAGTACTATGCTTAACTGAGGAAGCTTTACTTGTTATATTGAATGAATAAAAGGAGAGATTTGATAGTTTGTCAAAATAAACAAGGCAGGTTGTTGCTACACCAAGAAACGAAACTACTTAGGTAGGTACGTACGTCCTACCAGATTTGCTGTTGGTTTAAAGTGCCTAAACAAAGTAGGTGGGTCGTTGCTTTGCCGACGAATACAACCGCCGATTAGCAAGTTTGTCAAATATCGAATTAGGGAATATGCAACATGAATTAAAAACCAGCTGCAAGGAAAAAACCTTGAAATGCATTCTTCTGCAGGAAAGATTTCATAAAGACGGCATTGGCAGTGCAGTTATTGCCCGAGTTTTGCAGTTACGCACATTTTATGGACAAAAACGGTAATTAGGTACCTACTTTCGTTTTGATCAATGAAGTACCTACATGAACAAGTAATAATATACGGAAAGTATGTAGGTATACCTTACCTCTAGGTACTTACCTTTCCTCATCTCTCATAACACATCCTTTCACAAGACCACTTTCACAGTACTCTAAAGATTTTTAGTTTCAATTGATTCAAAGAACAGTTCTAAAACTAGATACCTAGGTAATCCACAACATCTGCGGCTGAAGTCTGGATCATCTAGAACACTTGTATGTCAACTCCCCAACACACATTTCATATGGATCTCTACCCCACAGATTAAATCTTGCGTTCGTAGTGTTTGAGGTCAACACCTGATAATAACTTGATGTCATTTGCATACAATTTATCACCTTGCATATTACAAATAATGAAAATATTGACTCGGAACTAGGTGAGACTATGTTATGCTGTTGTCCAGCTGTGCCTACAAATGGCGCATTTTCGCATATGTTTACTCGTCACCATGACAACAAGGTGAAATAACTTGATTTCGCCTTGCCTCGATGTAAGAATGCGCTAGTGTCCAAGTCTCGAGAATATCACCCATAGATACGTGGCTTGGCACCCTCCCTCCCACAAAAATTATGGTTGAGCCCACAATTGTGGCTTGTATCGGTATTTCTACTTTGTTCACTTGACGTGTTATCATTCATGCTTAAGTTGACGTTATTTTCTCTTTCCAAAGCTCAATTCAAAGTAATTTCTTCCAATTTAAGGCTTTAGTTTACTCAATTTGTTCGCTGATTTGTCAAATGTTACAGGTTTCAAACATATTTTTGAATTTCAGGACCGCCCATCCATCCAGATATACCGCCCTGGAATGGGAAAACTCAGCAAACAGCGACTGGAAAAAGAAAAAACGCTTGGGAGCAGCACTGAAGTTGACTCGCCCTCTCACAGCCCGTCCCCAATACCCAAAACTAAACCACCCGCCCCATCCTGAGGTGACAGCTTTCTGTTCTTACGTCTCTCTTGTAAATTTTTCGAGTTGTACATATGAATCCTGTATAGTAAATAGGATCTGTTGATTTAATCTCCTATACTTAACTAACGTAGTGTTGACAAACTGCCCAAATCCGTTTCTAGATGTCCATTAGAATATAAATTTATATTTTTGGTGGAACTATTCGGAAGTTGCCAAAGCTATGAAGGATGATGCTATGTGCTGCATGCAGGATATTCTTCAAATTTATTGCAATCCAAGAAATATGTCAAAACTGAAGATGTTGGTAAATTTGTTACTCTTCCCCGCTTTTTCTGGTTTCCTAGTTAAAGAAGCTTTTTCCCATAACGAAGCAGGTAGTTCTAGAACTTTCAAGTGACCGCATTTCTTTCAAAGCCTTACTTGATACTTGTGATATACTTAGATTGCAGTCCCTATCATGAGCAATATTTTGTTTGTAACTATAGCTTTGTTCGTTTATAATAATATTGTGCGTACAAAATACAGTTAACAATCGATTCTGAAATTGATTGTTTTGCAAAGTTGGGACGACTGATATTGAAGATTCAAATTTTTTTGTTTTTTAAATCGTCATTCCCCAATAAAGTCAGTAGTTGTTTGAAATTGTGCAAATTCCCTCCAACCATCATAACAAATTGTTTCGATAGATCGTCGTTCAAAAGTTTTGATTGTAATCAACCTACGCTTAAATAAGGTCTACATTATAACAAACCAAAGTAAGTAAGCTTGAACTCGCTTGATTCAAACATGTTAAAACATTAAACTCTTTCTGGATGTATGACAAAAATTGCTGGTTTAGCGATAAACCATGGGTCATTATGTTAGTTTTTCTATAGTTACAAGAATACAACAGTAAATAAATGCTTTTAATAAGAAGTCGGCGCCACGATTGTATCAATTTTTTTCAGGAACCAACGTGGTACTGTACTTTTTTAATGATTTTATTGCTGTAGGTTAGGGTTGGTTTCACAAATGAAATAATAGCTGTGTTCCAAGCACCGCTAGTTCTTGAACATTTCGGAACGGTCGTGTTCCAAGCGTTTTGAGTTTAGAAACAACACTCGCTAAGGTGTTCCAACAGCGTCAGGTTCATGAACTGAGTTCATGAACTTTTCAGACCTTCTCGGGCATAGGGTTGAAAACTCGAACTGAAGGAAACCTTTCTGAACCTTCCGAAAATCTCATTTCACCGCAAACCCTTACGCTAAATACTTGCTTTTTCATTCTCCTGCTTGATGCTTGTTGCGTTGTCGTTTTTCACGTGTCTTTAGTTCCTCGCTTGCGTTGCAATTTATTTACGTCATGAATCTTGATAGAATAGCGGGGCTCTTCCTAGAGGATTCTGATTCGGAAGTTTATGCTTCCTTTACCGATTGGGAGTGGGTCTTTAGGTTTGATGAGGAGGCGGAGTTAGATGAGCAGGGGTTTGACGTAGATAGAGTCGTGCCTTTCGATGAACCAGGATGGATGTACACTTTTATTTTGACTCTTCTAATCTTGAAGTAACAATGACTAAACGTACAAATGAGGGAATTTTGCTCACACGAATAACCGTGATGAGGTTTTCATGTTACTAAAGACGACGCTAGCGCTGGTTAGTGCATTGAGTGTCAGGTGAACTATAGTGTTCCCACTGACGGGTTCGTGAACCAAAAAGTTTCATGAACTCATGAGTTTATGAACTCAGACAGGTGCTTGGAACACACCTATTATTGGTTTACTTTAGAAGGTTTGGCAAAATTTACAGTAAAACTACGTTTGAAGAATAAATGAAAGCTTATGAAGAGGTGGTTTCAAATATGGTGCCTTTGGACCATGGGCCCATACCCATAAAAATATGCATTTTTCGTGTGAGGGCTCAAATGAAAGCTTATGACGAAGAGGTTTCAAATCAAATGCAAGCTTATGACGAGGAGGTTTCAAATATGGCGCCTTTGGACCCCGAACCCATACCCATAAAAATATGCATTTTTCGTGTGAGGGCTCAAATGCAAGCTTATGACGAGGAGGTTTCAAATATGGCGCCTTTGGACCCTGAACCCGTACCCATAAAAATATGCATTTTTCGTGTGAGGGCTCAAATGCAAGCTTATGACGAGGAGGTTTCAAATATGGTGCCTTTGGACCCTGAACCCATACCCATAAAAATATGCATTTTTCGTGTGAGAGCTCAAATAAAAACATATGACGAGGAGGTTTCGAATATGGCGCTGGTGATAAATAAATAAAATAACATAGTAGTGAGAGATACACCACAAAATCTGAGTCATTCTTATATGTGGGTTTCACGGGTTTATGTGAAACCCGTGAGCTAAAACACATTCTGTGTTTCAATAGTTTAATTTTAAGTTTGTAAATAGAGGTAACTGGGGGTCCAGGGGCATGCCCCCTGGCGAGGCGCGGAGACTGGACTTGGTTGTATACTTTTTTAATAATCAATTATATTATTTCAATTGTGGCCATGATTCCTTGCCTTCATTTTTTTTATCTTTACAGTCTAGACCATTCTTATTCTGCCAAAAAGAATATTACACAAGATTAAGTGAATTACAGTAGAAAATTACTTTATGCTTTAGATACATTTCTGATTTTTCTAGTGGTCTGATACTTTTCAATTATTGGAAAGTATGGTATAAATTGATCAAATCTAACTCAATATTTTGCTCTCTTTCCGTATTTTTATTTAATCGGCTCAACACTTTTCACAAAACAATATTTTATGAAAAAAATCTTTTGTTGTCTTAAATTTCTTAACGTTTAAAACTACCCATATAACATAGTAATAAGAACAAAATTTTTACTATTGTACCAAAACCCAATTCAAAGCGATTTTTTCTTTAAATACGACTAGTCTTAGCAGGATTAAATTTATCTAACATGTTAAATAGATCTAGATAGATCCTCCTTGTTTTGACGGTAGGAAAAATATTGATTGCATTCCATCAATTTTTTTTGTTAGATAATTTTGTTTGGATAATTTAAGTTGGTATCAAGTTAAATTCAGGGTCTCAGTGGGAAAATTACAACCAGAATAGGTCTCTATTATTTATTGTTGGCTTAACTGTTGTTGGTTCCGATATTTTTAGCGAATTTTCTTAGAAAATGAAGCTATTGCAATGGCTCGGAAAATTTTAAAATCAATATGTTTGAAAAATTTCTTCGTTGAAAGCCGTTTTGAGGCATTCTGAAACGATTTTTGAAGTTTGCGCTTCTTTATATATATATATATATATATATACATATATATATATATATATATATATATATATATATATATATATATATATATATATATATATATGATAAGGATTGAGATAAAAATTCCGTTCTTGCGCCAAAAAATCAAGCTTTCCAAAAGAAAGGATGAGTTCGTTGCCCAAATATTCTACAGTTATTTATTTAGTTTCTTACTCTGAGTTGTGTGATATGGAAAATCTTATTGGTGACAACGGCGTAGAATGGGAATCTTCGTCTGAATAGCAACGAAATACAAAATCATACAGTAAAATGTTATTACTTAATCTCAACTGAAGAGTTGTTTGTAAAGCTATTAACATTACAATTTAAGAGCGATGGTCGACCTCGAGTTGAATTCTTCCACAAGATAAACACCGCATTCTCCCTCAAAACCATCAGCTTGATGCAAGAAATTGAGCATGGATGAATATTTTGTCATTTTTCAACCTGTTTGTTGTCTTGCAGGCTATCTCTTTACGGTTCAGGTTCCTTACCAATACATAAAATGTTTACCTATCCAAAGGATGGCGTGAGCCCACCAAGCAGGTTACAGCAGTTGGAGGCTACATGACGGTTAACATCAGTCAATCCCGTTCGCAGTGCGGATTTGGTTACAAACGGTTTGAAATTAGGTGGTGGTCACGCATGCGCACTAAACCAATCACAAACCTGGTCGCCAACGGTTGGCAACCGTTTCCAAACTGGCACTACGAGCAAAGCTAATGACTCGGAGAAATTGATTAGGAAGTTGTGATTTGCGACCAATAAAACACAAACTTACGATTATTCATTTTATTTTTAACAATGTACAAAATAACGACCTTAAATAAATAACTGCTACTTATAATTCTTGATTATGTTAGAGGATTAATGAAATATATACAGATGACTATTCTGCTTTGAAAGCATTTTTCTACTTGCTACAGGTACCTACCTCGAGAATGTAAGAAATACAAAACGTTGCTATAAATAGTTGTTGGTTCTCAACATACTTGAAATGAGCCAACTTCATAAACAATAAATAAGTCAAACAATATTTACCGTAATATTCATGTTTCGCGGCACTCTTCAATCCAATAGATCGAATCAATATTAATTTTAAAGCTTTTTTTTCGTTTCCGTACGACTATGTCTATAATTAAGTACTTGAGGGGTTGTAAACTAGGATGTATTTTGGCTACAATAGTCGTAACTTTTTCTGTGTTTTACTCCGCCGTTTTATTTATCTTAAAGGTCAGGATCAGACCATTATGCATTTATTTTATGTATTGAGTATAAATATTATAATTAGCACAGTTTTAGGATCTTAAGAGTCGGTTAGGATAATAAAATTCAGGTCTTCAAAGCCAACGTTTCGATGCATTTATACATCATCATCGGGGCTACAACAAGATAAGATTCCAAAAGTCTAAGTGTCCTCAAAAATTTAAGTGTAGGAAGGGGGAAGAAAATCAATTCAAATGGATTTTCAGAAGTATGGGGATGCTTAACGTTTAGCTGATTTCAGGGTGGCATGCACTTTCGACTGTCTCATGTTTCATCCTCATTACAAACTGTTATAGGTTTCACACTTACTGAGACAATATATTATTTTAAACCCGAAAAGTAACAGATAAAGTTTTTGCAGAAATGTATTGTTCCGAGCAAAATTGAAACACAGCACATCTACATCGTGGGTTGATTAAGACCGAGTGGATTATTGAAATGACAGACTGGATTATTGCTAATTAGTTAAGCCCTTGGGTTTATGAACTACAAATTCATTTACTCGTACACGCAGTGGATGGCATAAGTTCTTATTTTGTCGAGGTATCCATTAAATTTTGATCCAGCTTGGCTGGTTACATTATTGTTTTTTCACTGTCCCAGACTAAAATTTGATCGGTCTAACAAAACTAATTACATGGAAATAATTTTTAAAAAATCGTCAATTATCGTTAGTTGTATGATTGGCACGCTCGTCTAAAGCGCTGTACACACCTGTACGAGGCAGTGATCAAGGCAGCTCGAAGCTAGGCATACGCTGAGGTGTGGGCGGGCTGCCAAGGTGATGCAAACAGGCGAGGCCGAGGTATGTGGTGGTGCCCCATCCATCTATAGGTTGGTACATCAGAGAATTCAGCAAGGTGCATACTGGTGTGAACGGGTTTCTCAGACCCCCAAATTTTTTAAATTTAAATTTATTAGATAACTTTATTGTTTAAAAACATTACAGTTTTGCTTGAAATCTATAGTGGGGTAGAGATTCTAATTCACGTGGCACATGTAGTGAGGTGTAGCCCAGTGGCTGCCCTTCATCCAATTTATTCCATATTTGCGAACTCCATAACTCCTAACAGAGATTCTTGAAGGCGATGTTTTTTTAGGCGACAGCTCGTTGGGAGTTTAGGTGAATTGATGGGAATGGATGCTATTAAGGGATTAGTGTGGTCCACCATTTTGCTGCTCATTCTCACATGCGTGTCCTTGATCACAGTTTTTGTGGAGAACTGAATTTCAAACCGTTCCAGTTATCATACGCAATACCCAGTTTGCTCACATCAACCCCACATTCATCGATTTGCACACAGTATTTTTGGTTGGTGGTATCTGACAATGCTGAACTGGCTGTTGAAGAGGCAAATGGACTGATCGTTGCCTCTTTTTATGCCTCTGAACCTGAAATTTCAATGTACGCGGCATCCCATTTGCCCTGCCTCGCCTTGGACTGCCTCCTTCGTTGCTTCGTACTGTTGTGTACAGGGCTTTACAAAATGGGTTCTTAACCTTTGTTACAAGAGTTTGAGGTCTCGTATTATAATGGTATTTTGACCTACGTGTGCTTACCTACGTTCTCCTCGTTGAATAGGTACTCAATCTCCAACAGCTCTGATAGATGGAAGAGGTAATGCTGGGTTCACATGGTCTGCTGTGTTTGTAGGGCCTGAACTGACATGATCATAAAAGCTAAGGTGGGAGTTAATTTGACTGGTATGGAGTTCACTATGACTTGAGATCTGTAATAACGCGATAAACTAACAGAACAAGTACCTACCTACCTATCTTGGTGGCCTCTATGGACCGTAGTTAATGTTTATTTAGGTTACACTTATTTAGCACATTCAGATATGTGTATGGAATTATTACACGTTGGCTGGTCAAATGGCTATAAACCTTCAGAACCATATGATGAGGTTTAAGGAGTGGCTTTCTCATTCCCTCCCAAAAAAGCTCCTCAATTCATGATAGTAAACTGTAGAGGATAGTACAGATAAACATCCTATTTTAAATTTTTGCATTGAAGGACCCTCATTTCACAACAGTTGTAAATCCTTATTAATTGTAACCCACACAATGTGCTATAAAAAGAAATCATGGTTGAAAACATGTGGGAGTAAAATTTTCCTTTACAAAATAGGTTTACGTTTACCATATATATGTAGTGCTCTACTACTTACATAATAGGAAATGGATAGGCATGCTAAGAAGATTTAATAGATTTTCGCTAATGTTCTCATAGACCATGAGAATATTTTGTAGTACCTACCTACTTCCTTTAAAGATACATCTAAGGCTTAAACATTAAAACGTCAGACTTTTGAATTTGCACTCTCAGTCGTTGAAGGGATTTCTCGCTTGGCGACATGTCCTCTTCTTTACTTCATTGTTCCAGGAAACGGTGAAATGCGGCATTCACAGGTTCACTGGTGACGTGATAACCAGGTCCTAAGGACGGAATAGGTATCTACCAGGAGCTGGAAAATCAATAAATCCATGTAGATAGGTATTAGCTATTTGTTACCGACAAATTAGTTACCCAGGAAACAAACTATTGATAGTTATCTGCCATTTTAGCCTTAATTATAACCAAGTATATCCACCAGGAAATCAGGTGCTTTTTAAGAAGGCTGCTTTTTTGTACTGTCTCTTTAATTACTCATTTCCGACGTTTCGCAATGATGGGACATTGCATCATCAGGGGATCTGAGGACTACAAACAGGTAATCAATATCTTCTCTCACCACAAAGCCAAAAAATCTCAGTACCTGCCAAATTCTAAACTAATATACTCACAGACATTCAGAAAGTCAAACAATCTACGTCAAATGGTTCAGGAAGGTGGGTATCGTTCACCACTGCAGTCATCAACTGGTAAAATGGGGATTTGGGGATTCTCCTAATTTTAAAACACCATTAGTGCCAAATATTTGTTTGCAAAATTATCCTAGTAATACTATAAAACATATTAATTTTACTTTACGTTGTATGTAACAGAATCAGCAACATTTTATTCATTGGGCTGATGATTTTTGATAATGAATGAAATGTTGCTGATGCTGTTACATACAAAGTAAGGTTAAATTCATGTATTTTACAGTATTACTAGGATAATTTTGCAAAAAAATATTTGGCACTAACAGTTTGTTTTAAAATTAGAATCCCCAAATCCCCATTTTACCTGTTGATGACTGCAGTGGTGGATGCCACCTGTTGATTTTTTGGCTTTGTGGTGAGAGTTCAGATATTGATTACCTGTTTGTTGTCCTCAGATCCCCTGATGATGCAATGTCCCATCATTGCGAAACGTCGGGAATGAGTAATTAAAGAGATAGTACTCAAAAGCAGCCTTCTTAAACATCACCTGATTTCCTGGTGGATATACAAGAAACTATTGATTTCTTCCGCGGGAAGAGCTAAACTGAGCAGGCTGTGCAAATAACACTTTCCCTCTTTCCCTCATTGCGTAGTCGAGGGCATCAATACTCAATTTTTTAATAAATAGATTTTAACATGGAACATGTTTTTGCCATCTCACCCGGCCAAAAGTGAGTCAAAATTACCGTTACGTGACGTTTAGTGCGTTACGCTCCTATTTTCCGATGATTATCGCTTACAACAAATTGTTGGTACGGAACTGTATCATAGGCATTTATCATCGTACAAAAATCGTTCGCCATTCGTTGGAAAGCTCGCTATTTACCTAACCGTATTATGCTAACCACTGATTCAGGTTCAGCTCTAAAATTTTTAGTTCTCAACTCTGTGTACCTACCTACCTAGTTAAATGAGAAAAATACGAAGAACAAACGTGTGATTCGTCACGTTTTTCTATCTCTATCTCACTTAGTTCCCACGTGTGAGTGCGAAAGAACAATTAAAAAGAAAAAAAGTCACACGATTTTTCTCAGTAACCACCTCTGTTATTTCAATCATTTTAAAATATTTTTAGAAAAACCTATAGTTTTAGTCTTTTTTATGTCATTCTGATGATAGGGCGAGAGGCAAATTTCAACTTGCCCTTAATCAATTTTAATTTGATTGTTTCAATTTTGCATTTATGTGATCTCCCCTCCCTAATATACCCTATATGTACCTTATTCTTCTGCTATTAGAATGATATTGAAAAACATTGAACCTTACCTAACCCACGTGGATTGAATCATAAAGATTTTCCTCATCTTAGCGATGACAATGTTGTTTCGTCCGCACCCGAATTTTCTCATAGGATAGAACTCTGGAATTGCCATGTCGAACTGCTACCTGAATGTCGTAGAACCTCCACGGCTTCAAGTGCCCCACTTCTCTAGTGATCATTTTTCTGAAAAAAGAAATCTATATTAATAAAATTGTAAGTTGTCTGTACATTGATTAGAATCATGAAATTTTGCGTTTCTTTTCCTTTTCATGCTATTTTTAGACGATTTGTACCATTTCCTCAATTTTTCTCTGTCTACCCGTATGTTGTCCGCTTTTCACGGTTACAGGGGTTTGGACAACTGGTATGAGTGCGAGGAAATGTCTGTATCAGTCCAACTTAAATTATAGGCTATGCTAGTGGGTGAAATTTGAAATTTTCCAAATCTGATCCATAGGTCGTGAGGGAGAGGAGGGGTGTGAAATGGGGATCAGTAAATGAACTGGAGACGTGATTGTTGAAATATGTTCGGGTTACTCCAACTTAAATTAAGTAGGTACTTGTATCTTGAACATCACTAAATATACTGGAGCACTTTTCTCATAGGGGGTGTTTTGGCTGAGAGGGGGGGATGGGGTATCATCAACCTGAGTGCTAAAATATGTTTGAATTTTAACTCAAATCACAGGCTCTGTTTTCAAATTTAACCCTGTCATAAACTACTTGAAATTTTCAAATCTGAACCATAACCGTATACAAAGTTTGCTACACAAGGCCTCAACATCGGGCTCAACCATAACTTTCATGTGTGTGCCAAGCCATGTGGGTATTTGTGGCAACGAGTATGCTAATGCCCTTGCAAGGAGAGTCATTGGTGATAACTCCATCGATATGTTGCCTATCCGCATTGAGGATCAAATCTCCTACATGGAACATAAAGCCAGTTCCATCTGGCATGAGCAATGGCATCGTAACCCAACTTCCAAGGAGGTACCGAATAGTGGTTAACCAGGTTGCCACTGGCCACACCCGTCTTACTCACAGACACCTGCCAGATCCAGTAGCTCGTGATGTTGTGTGTGGGAGATGTGGGGGTGATTTGTCTATCCGCCACTTTTCGGAGGATTGCCCAGCCCTCATGGCCCACAGGGTCCAGGCATTCACCCCCCTCAGTGGATGGATGTTCTGTCAAGACCAGACAAGATCCAGTCCCTGTTGGTGTACCTGAAAGCCACTGAGCTTTACAACGAACTGTGATATTCTTATCTTATTTAAAAACACACCGTGATGTCCTTCAGGACTTTTGCCTATTCGTTTCGAAGGAGGTACCGAATAGTGGTTAAACATGTTGCCACTGGCCATACCCGTCTTACTCTCAGACAACTGCTTAGCGCAGGAGCTCGAGATGTGTGCAGAAGGTGCGGGGGTGATCTGTCCATCCGCCACTTCCTGGAGGATGTCCATACCTCATAGACATCCGAGTCCAGCATTAATACCCTGTTGTCGTACCTGAGAGCCGTTGAGCTCTACTACAAACTGTGATATATTTTTGATGATGGGTTTGTGTTAATAATTTCAAAATGATGAATTTGATGAACTATATTATATCCATATAAATATATCTATAAGTTGAACCTTTTGATGCTTACTTATTGACTGATCTGCGGAAGCATAGGTTAGTGGTGTAGTCGTGGTTTTTGAGTGCCAGAGAATGAGCGCACTGGTCTGGCGTTGGGGTGAAGATCTCAGACTTGTGAACTTCCCTGGTGGTGATGCAGTAAGTGAGGAAATTGGTGCCGTTGGACGCTAGAGAAGGGGAGCTGGGGTACCAACCCAGCTGAACTGATCGGCAGCCTCTCACTGTTTTGTGTTCGTGCACTGAAGTTACTTTAGGAAGGATGGGCTCTTGGAGTCCTTTTGTTGTCGCCAGCACCTACAGGATATGAATAAATTTTACTGTTAACCTATCGATCATGGCTCATTATCAGTTCACTTCTTAAATCTAACCAGGTAACTATTGATATAATGTTGGCTAGACTGTTTTCATTACTTCACAGATGTTACAGATTTTGGTTCAGGGTTGTCAAAATGTTGGTAAATGCTATTTTATGTTAAGGGTTGAGGATTATTTAAGTTGCTGGTCTCTAATCGTAAATGATAGAACTTTCTTTGAACTCACGGATGGCTCTAATTAGTGCATTCCCTGATTTTAAAAAACGGACGGTAGACCTACGATTCTACTGTCAGATCATTTAATGATTAGTTTTACACGTTAATTGTTCATTATGGTTACTTAGCAATATTAGTTTGTAACTTGGCGTAATAAATCAGCTTTCCTTGATACTACAGAGGCCTACCTGTGATGATGATGATAAGGATCAAGGGATGTTGTGATAAAATGAGAGCATTTCAAAAAGTTTTAGTCATGCAGCATGATCGTATGAGCGAATTTTCGTAAATTATCGTACTATAAATATCGTGTTACATTGTTTTGAAAATTGAGGAGTTTTGAGTGAAAATAAATGATTAACTATCAATTTCATTGCAAAAAAGCATTGTAAATGTATATTGTAAAAAATATAATGCTATTCAAACTGAGATTTTGGATTTTTAACTTTTTGCAATTTTTATCAGCTTTTTAGATTATTTTAATGGAATTTAAGTACATTTTTCAGCATAATTTTGTACATACAATTTTTAATGTTCTATTCAATAGTAAACAAACTTTATTTGAAGAATATTCTGCTAAAATATAAATTAAACGATTTTTAGCTGTTTTTTGTTGTTGTTGCTATTTTGTGTGATTTGTCAGCACTTTTTTGAATTTGGACCAATTTTACGTGCTATTTAATACCTGCCGATAAATGGCAATGTCAATACCTATGAAAAACTTTAAACTCTAGGATTCGTTTCAGAATGTCTCAAAACTGATTTCGATGAAGGAAATGTTCGGCATTTTTCATTTAAAAATTTTGAAGCCATTGCAATAGCTTCATTTTATACGAAAATTCGCTAATAGTGGCGAACGATTTTCCTGCTATAAAAACTAAGGGAGTTGCTCTTCCCTAGTAACGCATTAGTTGTACGTGAAAATCAATAGAAAATCAATGTTTTCGCCGTGACGTGACGGTCGGGGAAAAAATGGAAGAGTCCTGTTAATCATTATTAAATGATAATTATTAACATGATTAAATAACGCGATGTCCTGATCATTGAATAATGAACCAATAAAACTAGTTTCTGTTTAACATTCTAATCACTTACTTGGACTTGTGTGATCCGTGTGAGCATCTCAGGCTCAGTAGAGTTGACCCTGAGAATGTAAGTGGCACCCGGAAGAGGGTTTTCCAGTGCTATGGTGGAGTGTCCAACGATTTCCCGCCTTTCGATAATAGGCCGTCTCTTGTGCCTTATTTCCGCTTCTACCACCGTCCCAGTTCCGCAAACTGCGATGAACCATTCCAGACGCCCTCCCGTGGGTGTTGACTTGGGTACCTGCACAGCGTAGTGGTTAACAGTGAGGGAAATTTCTTTTCAAAAGGTTAGTTGGCTGTCTACCTTCACTGTTCAGTATCTACTCGTCCGTGATGGGAATCCTAAGTGGGCCTTAGAGCAAAGCTAGGGCGAATGGGGGGAAACTACTTGTTGTGGCTGCGTGCTGTGATAAATTGAAATTAACCCCTGTAATGACGTTGAAAAGTGTGTTTGTCTAATAAAACTGAACTAATAAAACCCTATTATGGACATTCTTATTATTATGTTCCTATATACAGGGTAATTCCCTCGCAGATGCAAAAAAAAAAAAAAAAAAAAAAAAAAAAAAAAAAAAAAAAAAATAGGTGAAACTACATCGAAAATGGAGTAAAATGCCGCCAACCGCATATTTTTATCTCAATCCGTACTCGAGATATGATTTTTTAAAGTTTTTTTTTTTTTTTTTCAGGAATACCGTGTTTTTTCATTTTAAACTCGGATTTCTCCACTTTGTCTCATTTAATTTTAACTTTTGACCTCATTTTCAGTATCAGCATTAAGTTTCCTATAAGAATTATGTACTTGAGTTCTTAAAAAGTACCATCTGAAGACCCTCACATCAGCTCAAACATTGACGATTTTGAAAAAATAATATTTCTGAAAATCTTTAAAACTTTACTACTCTTTTAAAAAGAATCCTGGAAACTGGCAAATCTCATGAAAACTGCTTCATCTAATATGCTTTCCAACGGTATTATCAATTTTACTTTTATTTTGTTATTTAGGGGAGAAAATAATGTTTTAATGTTAAAAAATGTGGGTTTTTCAATGAAATTGTTGGTTTTCTCGAAAGACGACCCTCCATGAACCAACGAGTATGGGGTCGGTTTCTATATATTTTTTTTACGCTGCATCGAATGGAAACTCTTGCAGATCTGTCAATTACGTTATAATCGAGTTTTACATGTTAATTAACTAGTTTTACCCCATAACACACATACATTTAATCGTAACAAACAAACTAAACATTTGCGATTTTAAGTGTAAAACTCGGTTGTAACGGAGTTGGAGAGATCTACAAATGTTACCATTCGATACAGCGTGAAAAAATACATAGAAACCGACCCCATACTCGTAGGTTCATGGAGGGTCATCTTTCGAGAAAACCAACAATTTCATTGAAAAACCCAAATTTTTTAACATTAAAACATTATTTTCTCCACTAAATAACAAAATAAAAGTAAACTTGATTATACCGTTGGAAAGAATATTAGACGAAGCAGTTTTCATGAGATTTGCCAGTTTCCAGGATTCGTTTTGGAAGAGTAGTAAAGTTTTAAAGATTTTCAGAAATATTCTTTTTTCAAAATCGTCAATGTTTGAGCTGATGTGAGGGCCTTTGGATGGTACTTTTTAAGAACCCAAGTACACTATTCTTATAGTAAATTTAATGCTGATTCCGAAAATGTGGTCAAAAGTTAAAATTAAATGAAGTAAAGTGGAGAAATTTGAGTTTAAAAGGAAAAAAACACGGTTTTCCTGAAAAAACATTAAAAATCATATCTCGAGAACGGATTGAGGATTGGCGGCATTTTACTCCATTTTTCATGTAGTTTCACCCACAATTTTTTTCGCATCTGCGAGGGAATCACCCTGTATAACTTTTTCAGATTGAATTAAACAGTTTTCAAAATGAAGTCAACACTTTTCAATATCAAGTCAGCAATTTACAAAATAAAATGAACAGTTTTCAATATGAATTAAACGGTTACCAAATAAACTAAATAACACTCTTTCAACTATTAATGAAGGCGCTGCATTGCAGCTGTCGCTGGCAGGAGCAAGAAAGTGTGCATAACATAATTGGCACAGTCGACGGACGTGATTGCAGCCACCCCTTGTTGAATCGTCTCTTGAAGGAGGTGGTCTTGAGGTCTGGAGAATACGTTATTCCACTGGGTTCAGTATTGGGGAATACGGTGGCAAAAAATGTAAATTCATGTTTAAAGAACGCGCTAACTCTCGAACTTCCACAGAACGATGTATTCTAGCATTGCCCAGCAGATAGATGTTGGCCGTTCCCGTTTGTATTGTCTCGAAGCTCCTCCGAAAATTCGGCAAAAAACTGGGCTTAGAGGACGGAACGTTTCTTTAATTTTGTCGTTAAACTCTCAAGGAGTTGTTAATCAGAAAATAATTACGACAGGAACAACGAACGCTCAGTTATTTGCCAAATTTCGGAGGAGGTTCGATACAACTGTGCCCGCACATTAACCGTTTCATCAGAAGAGGTGTACGACATTATAACAAGGTGAAAAAACGCATCAACCAAACATACCAGGGTACCAGATGCAGTGAATTGATGGACTACTACTGAGAAACAAGAAAATCATCGATACACATTGAGCAAGACGATATGAGATTGCCGAGTTCACAGAGAAGGTACTTCCATCTTTGTAGTGGATTTATATATGTCTGACTTGGGGTAGGTAGACCAAGTGGGACGTTTATGTTCTGATTATGCGGGTTAGTCCCTGTAATATTTCCGAAAGGAATGTGAGCGAAACCGCCAAGGTCATCTTGCTTGGCGGGCGGAACCTGAGGATAGTTCGCGCATAGGCCGCGTGGAGCGCTGGGCTCGCTTAGTGCGTGCTGGATCCGATCTGTTTGGTGCTGAGCCGTTGTGTAATATTCCGGCCTAAGATTTATATCTGTAGGGGGAATATAACGGGCTTGGTTGAGGTATTGAAAAGTATCTTGCGTTTTGAGCAAGTTAGGAGTGAATTTGACACTCGGATCGGCCGGGTAGCCTTGCGTAGAATATCGTGGATATTCCGATATCTTTGTCGAATCACGATGATTGACTTCAGAGCGAGTCTGGAAAGGATCCTCGAACTTTTGTGTGTGTGAGGCTTGACCTAACATTTCCTTCATGGGTATGTTAGGTAGTAAGGCGATCTCTTCGCGAGAATCGAGCCTTTGTCTGTCGCTAGGACCAGCGGACGGGTCGAGTATCGGGTAGGGAGCGCTTCGTGGGCTAGAGCTCCCGACCGCGCCGGGCTCTGCTTCCTCTTGCATGAGGAAGTAGGACGGGCGGCGCTCCATCGATGTACCCGAGTTGATTAGTCTTTAATACCTCTCCGTATAGGATGCAGGATTTGGAAGGTGGACTCGCTTGACAGAGCTTCTTTCCTTTGCTCGGATGTCAGGGTCCTACCTTGTAGCCTTGAAAAAGGCTTCCTTGGACGATAAATTAGAGCGGATGAGCTGAGTAATTTATCGGCGTGCCCCGGCGGTCGGTTAAGAGCTTAGTGCTACGAAACCCGGGCGACACGTCTAGAACGTCCCTGCGGGCGTACGATCTAATGAGGATATCAATAGATGTACCGGGTGGCGTTCTGACAGAAGAACTACGTTGGGCAGTGAGCAGGATAAAAGATCACTGGACTCGTAGATGCCAAAGTGAGATCTGTGAAGAGAGAAGATATGCCTTGTGAGCAATAAATTGCCGTTCTGAAAAGAACTCGTGAGCAGAAGGGTCGTCAGCGTAGAGCGTGTAGAAACTTCGTACTGGTAGAGTGTACTCGTCGAGAGCGGTGAGTGGAATAATTAACCCGGCCAACGCCTCCCGTATTTATACCCGGGGGTGGTGTTGAAAGGGGTGGCCACTTAATGGCTAGTATGCAAATTAGCCCGTTGATTTATTGGGCTATTTTCTGATTGGTTGTTGGGGGTGGCTTCCCCGCGTCCGTCTCTGAGACGGGGTCCCCGGGGGTGGCTTCTCTGCGTCCGTCGCTGAGACAGGGTCCCCGGGGTGGCTTCTCTGCGTCCGTTGTTGAGACTGGGTCTCTCGGCCCTCTTTGCTTCTGAACCAGAGGCGGTTGTAATTTGCTTGCCGCCTCCTGGTTGGTTCGTCTATTGTCTCTCGCGCAATCAGAGTTTCTGATTGGCGTGTATGCTTGCTAGAACCGTCCTTGTTAGTTCTAGAGGACATTTGATTGTCTTTTTGAGTTTTCTCATTCAAGGCGACTTGGTTCGAAATACTTGTCGCGTCTCTCTCGCCCAGTAAGTGTTTAGGGAGGTCGCCTTGTATGTTATTTGATAATATTTCATTATTGAGAGAAAATATCGCATTTTCTCTCTGGTGAAATATTTTGTTTGACGGAGTTATAACTCGACGTCTTATAAACGTTTGTGTGCCATGTCTACCTCTTTTTGGTAGCCCTGAAAAGGGCTGTTGAAAAGAGGGGGTGGTTTTCACCACAGGCGCCCCCCCAAGACGTCGTGTTATCAACGACGACGCCGGTTGGGGAGAACTGGGAGGGACATACAGAATTCCCCGTATGTTACCTTCACCATTTGGGGTGGAGGCGGAGGTGCAGGCCTCTCGTCCCGCGCCTGGTGTGAGCCCCGGCCTCGCCGGTTTCGGCGAGCGCCGCGGGGCGTCCTTGGCCGGCCCGAGCTCTGCCGACGGGTACCAAACCCGCGAGGGTTTGGCCCGCGGCCGCGGCTGGGTCGTTGCGGAGGAGCTGGTTCCGGTGACGTCCACCCCGCTGCGCTCATTTCGTCCCAGCGAGGCACGGGGACGTCGCCCGAGCTGATCCACTTGCGTGGCATAGTGGGCAGCTGGTGAGCGGGTGGAGCTTTGGGTAGCTGCTGAGCGGGTGGAGCTGGCTTCGTGAACGCGGCTGGCGTACTCCAAATCACCTCTCTGGGAGCGCTGGCGTCTGCCGGTTTGTCCTTCTCGGGTGAAGGCGGGAGCGGGCCGATGAGCGCAGGAATTTCCTCCGCAAGGAGGAAATTCTCTACCTCTTCCGTTATCATCGCCACTTCTTCTTGCGTGGTAGTGGATGCTGCCATAGTCAAGATTGGTATGAGCTCCGGGCCCGGGGCGCTCCGTATTTATATCTCCCACTGCTCCTACCCGAAAAAAGTGGGCGTGGCCTGCTTCGAGCGCAGTCACCCACCTCTCGTCGAATAGAGGCGCCCTCTGGCGGATTTTCGGGGAGTCTCCTCCTTATTTTCTGCCTGATTTGTGCTTAGTGAAACAGCTTCGTCTGTGTTTAGAGTGTAAGCTGGTTTGATTTGCTGTTTGGGAACCTTTTTTGTGTGTTCGCCAATTTGCACTGTAACCGAAAACTTATCTCTTTTAACAACTTTGAATGGTCCTGTGTAAGGACATTGCAAAGAGGAGAGCTGTGTGGGCACTCTTATGTAGACATGTGTACATGTATCTAAATTTTTGGGCATATTGACGGCATATTTCGTATTATTATGCCTGATATGCGTAGATCGGAAAAAGAGAGGCTCGGAAATGTTCGTAGAAGTTACGAATATGTCGCCTGGGAGCGGCACGTCAATTCCATAAACTTTTTGGAAGGGCGTAGTTTCCGTTGCTGGGTCTACTGCCGTACGCATGGCGAGTAGTACTTTCGGAAGGGCGTCGAGCCAATGTTCGTCCTGTGCTTTGAGAGCCTCTTTCAAGGACCTATTTCTGCGTTCCACCATTCCGTTTGTTGACGGTTTGTATGGCAACGTGTGAGTATGTTTTACTCCGAGACGTTCCATAATGGAATGAAATAGGTCTGATTCGAATTGTGTGCCCTGGTCACTTGTAATGTATTTAGGTACACCTTTTGAGGCTACCCAAATATTTATAAAGGCGTTTGTGATAGTGGACGTTTCGATGTTGTTAAGAGGGACTGCCTCTAGCCAACCCGTCGCTCTATCGACCATCATTAGGATGTAACGCTTCCCTCCTTTAGCTAAAGGTAAGGGTCCGGTAATGTCAACGTGTACATGGGAGAATTTGGTAGCCGTTTCAAATTCGGAGTAAGGGAGCTTCACGGAGCGAGTGATTTTTGCTCGTTGGCAAGTCTCGCATGCCCGGACCCAGTTGGAGACATCCGCACGAAGGCCGTGCCAAAAATATCTCTGTTTTACCTTATACACTGTAGAGTGTATGCCTGGGTGTCCCAAACTGTGAATTTGTCTGATTATTTCGTGCCTTATTTCGTTCGGAATATAAGGTCTTGGGTGTCCTAAGTCCAGGTTACACCAAATCTCTCCTTGAGGGAATTCAACTCGTGTGAGTTTTAGTTTGTCCTCTGCGTTAGGAGGAGAATGAATCTGTGCATTTGAGATGTGCAGTAAAAGGTTGCACTCTATTGCGGCCGTAATTTGTGAAATTTCGGCTTCGGACGGACCCTCGTCAGTTTGGGTTGAAATTGACTTTGTTTGAATTTCAACTGGGTCGAAAGGTCTGGAGAGTGCGTCGGCTTTGACGTTGTCTTCTCCGGGTATGTGTCGTATGTCACTTGTCATTTGGGAGATGTATGTTAGCCATCTCAATCGCATTTTAGAAAAATGTGCATTTTTTTTTAGCATTGTGCCTAGCAGAGGCTTGTGATCTGAGCAAATATGAAAGGAGCGTCCGTCCAAGTCATTGTGCCAATGAATGCAAGCTTGGTAAGCGGCGAACATCTCTTTGTCGAACGAGGCTTTATTCTTCCATTGTTCCGGAATTTCTTTACTGAAAAATTCCAATGGTTGGTAAGATTTCGAGCCGTGTTTGTCTGTAATTTCCTGCTCCGATGTGTGTATCGGATGCATCGCAAACTATTCTCCACTCCGCTGTAGGGTGGGGATGAGCAATATTGTGCAATGTAGCTTTTATCATTGCGTGTTTTAAGCTGTTGAAAGCTTTTTCTCTCTCTGACGTCCATTTGATAGGGGTTTTGTCATTCTTTTTGTTTGACTGAATGGAGTCATACAGAGGTTGCGCTGTGTGAGCGAATTTACTTGAGCAAGCTCGGTAGAAACCACACATACCTAGGAATCTGCGTAGGCTTCGTACGTCTATTGGCCGAGGGAATTGCTCTATGGCCTCTATTTTATCTCGTTTAGGAATTATCCCTTCTTTTGAGATAGTAAAACCTAGGAAATCGACGGTAGGTTTTGAAAAAATGCATTTGTCAAAACCTACTCGGAGTCCGTGTTCTCCTAGTTTGTCGAAAATTTGTTTGAGGTGGTTCATGTGTTCTTTGTAATTTTTAGAAGCCACCAATATGTCGTCTAGGTAGACAAATGCGAAATCGAATTTCCGCATGACGCTGTCCATGTACCTTTGCCATGTTTGAGCCGCTCCGGCCAAACCCATGCTCATTTTTTTAAACTCATAGAGACCAAAAGGGGTAATAATGGCCGTCTTATGAGCGTCATCTGGGTGCATCGGGATATGATAATATGCCGATTTTAAATCTATTGTCGAATAGATTTGTGTATTGTGTAAATTCGCTTGGAAAGAGCGAATGTGAGGCGGCGGGTAGGCGTCTTTCTTAGTTTTTGCATTGAGGAATCGGTAATCGCCCGTGATTCTCCATGTTCCATCTTTTTTGGGCACGCAATGTAGCGGAGAAGCCCATTCGGAGTCGGAGGGAGCGATGATGCCCTCTGTGAGCATTTTGTCGAAAGTATTTTTAACCTGAGCCCGTTTTTCGCCTGCCATGGGCCTTGCACGGAAGTGTACTGGTGTTCCTTCCGTGGTTATACAGTGGTAAACACCGTTGTTTTTCCACTTTCCTTGAAGTTTGTTCATTTTATCATTGTATTTTTCAATGATAGAGCGTATGTTTTCGTCCTCTGTGAGCTGTGTGTCCTCTGGTTTAGGACTGTTGTCATGATGAGGAATAGCAGCTGCTATTTGTTCGTCAGTAAATTTTTTGCTCATGACTGCAGCGATTTTTTGATCGGCATAGCTCTTTACTTTATCTTTGTAGATATATTTGTGTTTGACCCGTATTCCGATATCCCAAGATTTGAGGAATGGTATACCGAGGATATCTAGATCAACTTTAGTGATCATGAAATCGGTGGTCATGTCTCCGAGGCCGATGTTAATTGTCGTGTCAGCACGCCCTAGTGTGTCTATAGGGGCGCCGTTAGCTGCTGTGAGCTTGACATTGGACTTAAGAATTTTTAAGCCCAATTTTTTGGTGACATTGTGGGGCAGAATGTTCACTTCTGCTCCCGTGTCAATGAGAAAGTCAGTGCCATTTAGTTTGCACTTGAAAAAGAGCCTTTTATACTCTTTAGTCTGCCGGTGTATAGGCTCAGATACACTGGCAGTTATTCGTTTTCCGAACTCTCTGCGTCTGAGGTTGGAACGGTACTTTCTTGTACCGGTCTGTGAGTATTTTCGCTTGAAACCAAGTTTTTAGGCTGGCTGATAGGCGCTGCCTTTTTGATAGGTTTGGGGGCGGTATTTGCCTTCCAAGTGCAGTACTCTGGGTCTGCACACTTGCGAGTTTCGCTACCGAAACGGGCGTGGTTCCGGCAGAAGTAGGCCGTTGGTTTGTGAGGCTTACGCTCTGCTTGCTGAGGTTTGGACTCAGCTTTTTGTGAGAGGGCCTTTTTGAAACCAGTATTGGTAGGTTTTGAAGTAGATTCTACTCCTCTTATGTTGAGAGGAGGATTCGCTGTTTTGTACGCGTGTAGCGTATCAGCTAGGTCGAGCCGGGCATTCGTAGTAGGCTGTGCTGCGACCATGCCCCGGGCTTCGATGGGCAGAGTTTCGATCCACTTTTGAGTGATCAAAGCCTCTGAGAAGTACCCAACAGCCTTAGAGTACATTTCATGGTACTTGGTGCTGGGTTTTTTGGCGAGAGATGCGGGGTCCTCGAGCGCGAGGAGCCTGTCCTGCAAGGACAGCCCGTATTCCCGTTGTAGGCGCTGTTTGGCCTCTTCGTAAGGTGCGTGGGGTGCCGTGAGGTAAGCTGAGTCAATAGCTTCCCGCATTTCTTCAGGTACCCACTTGTAGATAGCTGAGAAACATTCGTTCTGCGTTCTCAGGTTTTTTCGCACGCAGTATTGATCGAACTCGGCGAGTGCACGATCAATATTCTTCTTTTGGAAGATAGGTTTTTGGTAATCTCCCATTTCCTCTAAAAGTGCTCGAAAGCCACTTTGTGCAGAGGGTTGTTGTGTGAGATGTGGGGCGTATAAGCCCGGCGGGGGTCGCACGCCCGCAGTGGTTCCCTGAAATCCACTAGCTTCATAAGAGGGAACGAAATGCTCCGTGTTAAGCCTGTTCAAAGGCGGGGTCACCATTTGTAGTGGATTTATATATGTCTGACTTGGGGTAGGTAGACCAAGTGGGACGTTTATGTTCTGATTATGCGGGTTAGTCCCTGTAATATTTCCGAAAGGAATGTGAGCGAAACCGCCAAGGTCATCTTGCTTGGCGGGCGGAACCTGAGGATAGTTCGCGCATAGGCCGCGTGGAGCGCTGGGCTCGCTTAGTGCGTGCTGGATCCGATCTGTTTGGTGCTGAGCCGTTGTGTAATATTCCGGCCTAAATTTATATCTGTAGGGGGAATATAACGGGCTTGGTTGAGGTATTGAAAAGTACCTTGCGTTTTGAGCAAGTTAGGAGTGAATTTGACACTCGGATCGGCCGGGTAGCCTTGCGTAGAATATCGTGGATATTCCGATATCTTTGTCGAATCACGATGATTGACTTCAGAGCGAGTCTGGAAAGGATCCTCGAACTTTTGTGTGTGTGAGGCTTGACCTAACATTTCCTTCATGGGTATGTTAGGTAGTAAGGCGATCTCTTCGCGAGAATCGAGCCTTTGTCTGTCGCTAGGACCAGCGGACGGGTCGAGTATCGGGTAGGGAGCGCTTCGTGGGCTAGAGCTCCCGACCGCGCCGGGCTCTGCTTCCTCTTGCATGAGGAAGTAGGACGGGCGGCGCTCCATCGATGTACCCGAGTTGATTAATTCGTCTTTAATACCTCTCCGTATAGGATGCAGGATTTGGAAGGTGGACTCGCTTGACAGAGCTTCTTTCCTTTGCTCGGATGTCAGGGTCCTACCTTGTAGCCTTGAAAAAGGCTTCCTTGGACGATAAATTAGAGCGGATGAGCTGAGTAATTTATCGGCGTGCCCCGGCGGTCGGTTAAGAGCTTAGTGCTACGAAACCCGGGCGACACGTCTAGAACGTCCCTGCGGGCGTACGATCTAATGAGGATATCAATAGATGTACCGGGTGGCGTTCTGACAGAAGAACTACGTTGGGCAGTGAGCAGGATAAAAGATCACTGGACTCGTAGATGCCAAAGTGAGATCTGTGAAGAGAGAAGATATGCCTTGTGAGCAATAAATTGCCGTTCTGAAAAGAACTCGTGAGCAGAAGGGTCGTCAGCGTAGAGCGTGTAGAAACTTCGTACTGGTAGAGTGTACTCGTCGAGAGCGGTGAGTGGAATAATTAACCCGGCCAACGCCTCCCGTATTTATACCCGGGGGTGGTGTTGAAAGGGGTGGCCACTTAATGGCTAGTATGCAAATTAGCCCGTTGATTTATTGGGCTATTTTCTGATTGGTTGTTGGGGGTGGCTTCCCCGCGTCCGTCTCTGAGACGGGGTCCCCGGGGGTGGCTTCTCTGCGTCCGTCGCTGAGACAGGGTCCCCGGGGTGGCTTCTCTGCGTCCGTTGTTGAGACTGGGTCTCTCGGCCCTCTTTGCTTCTGAACCAGAGGCGGTTGTAATTTGCTTGCCGCCTCCTGGTTGGTTCGTCTATTGTCTCTCGCGCAATCAGAGTTTCTGATTGGCGTGTATGCTTGCTAGAACCGTCCTTGTTAGTTCTAGAGGACATTTGATTGTCTTTTTGAGTTTTCTCATTCAAGGCGACTTGGTTCGAAATACTTGTCGCGTCTCTCTCGCCCAGTAAGTGTTTAGGGAGGTCGCCTTGTATGTTATTTGATAATATTTCATTATTGAGAGAAAATATCGCATTTTCTCTCTGGTGAAATATTTTGTTTGACGGAGTTATAACTCGACGTCTTATAAACGTTTGTGTGCCATGTCTACCTCTTTTTGGTAGCCCTGAAAAGGGCTGTTGAAAAGAGGGGGTGGTTTTCACCACAATCTTCTTATTACGTGAAAGACACACTCAGAAGAGATTATCAACAGAGTATGCACGATCTTCTTTCCCATAATCTCCCCAATCGGTCAACTCGTTTAAGTTATTGTTTACATGATTTATTTTATTTTCTACATTGTTTAATTCATTTCGAAACTTGTTTAGTTCATTTTGAAGAGTGTTGACTTCATTTTCAAAACTGTTTAATTCAATCTGAAAAAGCAATTATTATCTTTCCTAACGACTGATAACTCATATAACCGTTCATATAATTCATAGACTGACTAGGTATATATATCCTTATATTATGTTATGTTCCTAACGACTGCCACACAGTGCTTCGAGTAATGGACAAAAATGAAAAAATCAGCATATCAGTTAACCAAAACTCCCTATATGGGCTTATTCGGAGAGGTCTAAAGATGAGAAAACGTCACTAATTGAACCTACATTGGTGACTTAATTGACGATGATACCTGTAAACAAAAGGATGCTGAGGGAGAACAAGAGACAGTCGAAAGACAGTAGTGAGTTCTCTCGCATGGGGCTCGGTTCTCCGCTTTAAAAAACGATGGCCGGGTCTGTGAGAGGTATGTTCAAACTTATTGATGAAATTCAGCAATTTTTTAAATTTAAATTTCCTTGAACATTTTTAAAAAACATAGGATGGGAACTGTTCACTATACCCATTTATAACATAAATATATATAAAACTACGACATGAATAGAAGAACAAGTACGAAAGAAATGCGTTAAAAAAAGAGAGCTTTCCAACGAGTGGAGAACGATTTTTGTCCGATGAAAACTAAACAAGTTTTATTTCCTCAGCAACGGCTTGGTTGCCCGTGAAAATCAAAAGGAAAAATTTCGTGACACATCCGCGTAACGTTTTTCGCTTGTTAGTCTAAGGCTGTTCCATGCTGAAAAAATATATATATCACTGCGGCCTTATGGTTAATGCTAGAGGTCTGGAAATTTAGCTAAAACATTTGTTATATAGCCTAGTTACAAGTGTATAAATATCAGAAAAAGAAATCAATTTCTTCACCCGGAAAACTGTGAAATCTGTCGCATTCTTACCCTGTTCTACGTAGCTGAAGACTCGTTAAGTTAGGAAAGTTGCGAGGAACTTCGAACCATACGTTTTATTGCTTACAAAATTAAGTTTTATGATTCGCTAGAGGCTTCGTCAAAGCTCTCGTCACTTCAAGAGAGTAAATTATTGACCTACCTTGTACCTGAATGTCGCTCTCCCATCCATTTTTCTCAAATTCGCATCTGTTTGCCGACCATCCCTCAGGGGCAAAGGTCGTGTTCTCGTGTACCTAAAAATGTTGAGGACAACCTATTATTTTTGATCTAGGTGAGATAACAGGACTCGGCGTGAGGGAAAATCCGTGAAAACCCGGTGGTTATATATGTGTTGTGATAAAATCTTGTTCAGGCTACCCAGGCCATATTTCCAACCGATCAGCGTGATTCTTACGAGTGTTTGGTGCAGAGTTGCCAGGCGGTATGAGGGAAAAAAAAAAAAAAAAAAAAAAAAAAAAAAAAAAGGATATAGCATAGCAATTAATTTCAGGCCTCAGCTGATATGCACCTTCAAGATTACTTCTAAATTTCAGCTTCATACGATTAATATGGTAGAAATTCGCTTTTGGAGCCAAAGTGTTGCTCAACAGTCTACACAACCTGGTTACGGATTGGTTGTAATTAAAAACCAGTATAAAACTTTCGTTACACTTTTTTGGACTGAAAAAGACGTCACACATGTTTTTCAAAAACTCCTAGCTAAAAGAAATATCCATGTCAAAATTATACAGTAATATGTTCGATGCATGTAGGACAATAATCTACTAGACACCTAATTTACTAGGCCGACCATTGCGCTCTGACGGCAATCAGTAGTACCTATCCACTAATACTGTTTAATAATAATCCAATTTACTGCCCAACCCATTGGCGAGATTTATACTGCCCACCTGCTTGGCATATTTATACCGCCCGTACCTTGGAAGTGAGCGGAGAAGGTCGCGAAAATCCCTCTCTTCAAACGAAGGGGGCCACCCTTTGTTTTTTGATCCAACCACGTATTTTGACAAACTTTTGCAAATTAAACGAACATGGTTCGAAATTTTTGAAAACTGGGGTTTTAACATACTAGTCAGGGGATCCAGAGCTTGTATTTGTGTACCAATAGGGTTCTGTTGAGCCGAAATGGGCGATCTTTTTGATCCTCATCATCATTCTCATCCTCTTTGTGCAGTTTTATTACATAGACTATGCATATGATTGATAGTTAATATGAATTACTGACTATCTGATAGGTATGCTTTTTCTATATGTTCACTAAAATGTGTGTGTTCTTAAAATTAAATAACCCCTTTATTCCCATACTATGGTAATAGTATACGTATAACATAAGTACAATAAGAAGATTGAAGAATAACCAACAAAATAATTGCTGTCCTTTACTAGGAATCCGCTAAAGGCTCACAAATTTAACGATTTCAACCTTACAGCCAAAGTGAATTAGAATAACACACAGAGATTGACATTTAAGCCCATTTCTGAGTGTAATTAAACGATAAACAGCTGGAAATGATTAATTTTTGGTTTTATTGGCTCATTGAGACTCACAGTCATGGAGAATGGAGTGAGAGTAAATACTGCGATAAATAAAGTACCTACGCATTATGTGGTTTTACTTCATATTTTACTTAAGACTGACGCTTTGCTTTAAAACTTTCATGGAGGTAGGTACCTAAGCTTTTTGCGCCATATGGGACGTACTTGCAATGCATGCATTAGATACTTAGCAATATGTTTAAGATCAATCCCACAGAAAAATGTCGGATCAGCTGTGAAAAGGCCGGCCTCAGCAGTAACCCCACCTCGAAACGCCGATTTATAAGACCCACGAACGCCAAAATCCGGATCTTTCGTCACTGGACTGTCAACGCTTGGTAACGATTGGCCTTCTTTATCCTGCACTGTGAGTTGGATCCAGGACGAATTGAAGAAGCCTAGACCTTCTAGATCTTCAAGCCTCTACGAGAACCAAGGTACAACGAGGAGAGACTAGGGTGAATTAGGTTTTAAAAATACTGTATCAATAAAGGGGAAAAATTTATCACTCTCTTTGTTTAATATCAACTCTTCCCTAAATTCCTAATCTAGTTCTAAATTGGGCATTTACAAAAACATGGTGTAATTGTATAGGTTCTAGAAGACTTTGTTTCACTTCTTGCATAAATTGACAGTTCTCTCAGGTAGTGGGAGGAAGTTCATCTAGTAGGTGGGTACCTTACTTAATTACCTAATACCCATATGAATGAAGTTTCTATCATCATTTGGAAGGAAATAAGATTGGCCGAAAACGGTGATAGTCTCCCCTGACAAACTCGCTGTCGGATGAGTTATTTTATTATGTAATTACGTCAGGTCACTATTCTTTCCCGATCGCGAATTCGTAATGTATTTTTCTTGTCCAGATATCATTGGACAGAAGTGACAGTACAAATTCGAGACAAGACCTAAACTATAATATAAGAAGGGCGTAACAAGGGGAAAGGAAGAAAGTAAGATTCACTTGGGCAGGTTCAGGCATATTGGATAAAGTCAGTTACCTGTAAACGTATATTTGTGGAAAAGGGTGTAGTTCCACGTTGTGGATACCGAACTCCCTGTAGGGCCTCATTTCATCGGGGGACAGTACGTAGGTACATCTGGCTCAGGAAGGACATCTAGTTTCTACCTTCCTACCATCCTCTAATCTAAATTAATGGATTGAAATTATAATATCCTTTTTATCTCAGAAATTGAAATACATTTTGCCGTTCCTCACCTTGTAATAGCTGTGCCATAGCGGTAGCTGAGACCAGTCAGATTGTTCACGACGAAGACTTCGACGGAGTAATTGTGATCAGGCTTCAGGCCCTTGATGATGCTGCTTGTCCTGCTCCCAAGGTTCTCTATCTGTACATCATAAAATACAACGTTTATACGTGGAGATGAACCTTGCATATTCATTACATTGTTCTTAATAAACAGTTTTCTAGGCTCTATCACACCTTAAATTAATTACGTATTACTTGTTTCACTTACGGTCACGTTCCCTTTTGTCACCTCTTCTTTCACCGGACTGTTCATGTCCAGCCCTGCCATTAATTTGGCTGAGCAGAGAGCTTGAGCTGGGGTCGATGGGGTCAACACAAGCCAATATGTCACAGCATGAGGGCTTACTGAGCTGAAAAAATATCATTGCTGATTACATATATTACAGACATACTTTGTCATAATCGAGGCACACCTTCTTACCTACCATTATAAACCATCAAAATCCATCAAAATCCAACTACATCGACATTTACTTAGGCACCCACCAACTCCAAATTAATGAGGTAAAATAAATTACCTACGTACGCTTCACAAGTCCATCTTTAGGTGACAAAAGTTGTCATAAACTCGATTCCGTGAAGTGAGAATTCCATTGAAATTAGGAGTATGCATGTGTAAGTTTCGTCTCCCTCTTTCTCACTGTGGACTTTTATCCCTATAAACATGCATGTATTGTGTATCACTAAGCGTAGATGATACTTAATTTATAAATTTTTTGGTTCTTGCCACCGTTTTCAGGTTTGAATTCACTTGCACCGACCTTACCTTTCTGGCGTACCAGCGAATCCCTCGATTTTCATCCAATTTTAATGCTGTTTCCGGGCACATGGTGGGTTTGTAAGGTCAAGTGTAGCTTCCCATGAATGTGATATGCAAATCTATAAATACAAAAATGAATCTCTATTTCCATTGGTTGCTCCATAAGTCGGGAACATCTGGAACTACTTTAAAACAGGGACTTCGCTGATGATCAGCTTTGTTCTGTAGGTGGCCTTAGGCTACTTTTTTCTTTTTAGCGAATTTTCATATAAAATGAAGCTACTGCAATGGCTTGGAAAATTTTAAAATCAATATTTATGAAAAATTTCTTTAATGAAATCCGTTTTGAGGCATTCTGAAACGATTCCTGAAGTTGGCGCTTTTTCATATATATATATATATATATGACTACGAGAATGTCTAGCCCCAAGATTCATCAGGTAATTCAATGCCTTGACGTAATCACAACCAAACTTCAAAACTGCGACTGCATTTTGATGGAACATACAAATGTTTCGAGTTCACAGGTGCATACTCTGTCGCAAGAAATTTCTAACAGCCAAGAACCTATCTTGCTCGTACAAAAATTGAATAAGAGAATTGACAGTATAGATGAAAATCTAGCATTATCTGAAAAAAATAATACGAAACAGAAGCGGCACAAGGACAATAGAAACGACCTTTTTCTCCGTAACGTTCTAGAAGGGAAAGAAAACATGAATATTCTCAAGAGGAAGGTGATGGAAATTTTTAGAACAGAACTGAATTGCGTTCTTGAGGATTATAAAGCTATAGGTGTAGGACGTTTAGGCACCATCCAACCCTCTAGAAGTAGACCAGTTCACATTCATTTTGCTAATAATTTCTCTAAATCTAAAGTACGCCAGAACATTTACAAGTTGAAGGGATCCCAATTTAATACATCCGAATTATACGACAGACGAACACGGGAAGCATCTCTTGCCCAAGTTGTTTCAAACAAGAAAATACGGGAAGCATGCCGGCATTATCCTAGCTAGGAGATGCTGGTTGATGGAGAAAAAAAACTTATCATTCACTATGGACGAAGTACGTTGGAGGGTTCTACATCTATTGGGTCAGAAGTGAAGGTTAATCTGAATATTCTTCCTCCGTCCTCTCCCAACATTTCCAAAAAACAGGTCAAGAAGAAGATGAAAATCTACAAGAGGTAGAACAAACATCAACACCGCTTTGGATATTTTGGCATGACTCGGGATTATTATTGAAATTTGGCAGTGCAGCGTTGACATTATTGATTGTTAACTATGCAGTGCTCATTTATCATACGTAAATTATGTAGACCTGTATAAGTAATTATTTGATACATCTTACGTAAAAGTCTAACACTGTTTGTTGAAGCAGAAATGAAGGCAAGATATCATGTGCTATTTTTTAATATGTATTTAAGGAACTCCTTGTAATACCTACGGGTTATACAATAAAATTGAATAGAATTGAATTGAAAGGACTTTTGCAACGCAGAACTCTACATGTTAGAAATAGTGAAGTCATCCTAGGAATTCGTAACGTATGACTCTGTGACTCTGCCAGTTTTTCTTGCATAATCAGGTAAGTAGATTACTGGGTGGATTACGTTGCATTTTTCAAATGGGTTACATTTTTCGATACAGCAAAATAGAATGGACGCAGGGCAGTCATTTATCGCGTTATTCAGAACTAACTACTGGTGAAGAAGGAAGGTAACACAGGTAAGGTAAAGGTACAAGTGTAGACTTGTAATGCACCTTGAAAATTAACAAGTGTACAGGCGAATTTGGACAAGTTACAAGTGTTTCCCCATCATCTACATCTACTGGGTCAGAAGTGGAGATTAATCTGAACACTCCTCCTTCGTCCTCTCCCAACATTTGTTGAAAACATGTCAAGAAGAAGATGAAAATCCACAAGAGATATAATGAACATCAACACTACTTTGGAAAATTTGGCAATGACTCGAGATTATTATTGAAATTTGGCAGTGCTGTATAGGCATTATTGATTGTGATTTATGTTAACGATGCAGTGCTCATTTAATACACCTAAATTATGTAGACCTACATAAGGAACTATTTGATACATCATACGTACAAGTCTTACATTGTTTGTTGAGACAGAAATGAAGCAAGATATGTGCTATTTTTAATATGTATTTAAGAAACTCTTTGTAATACCTACGGGTTATAGAATAAAATTAAATTGAATTGAATTGATTTTGTTGAAATAGACGAATGTTCCTCCATGGACTTGACAGCATTTGCCTAACCACTGGCGCAGCCCCCAAGCGATTAGAGTAACATCCTTGCAACGCGCATAATCTATTTGTGTTAATAAGCAACGAGCCCCTCCCTTAGCCGGTTTAGCGAACCCTGTGGTTGTGCCTGATGGCGTTCCGTGGAGCAATAGGTCTATTTTGACGTGAACGAGTCTTTTATGGTCGTCAAGGGATTTTACGGGACGCTTCGTTCAGGAATTGGGTTCGTGACCCATTTAGGATGAAGTACCCGTCGCTTCAAGGATTTTGCGTCGTTGGACTGCCCGACTATTCGACCCACACGAGAGCTCCATTTATTCGGTGGTCACGTTAATTTAGAATTTAGTACCTTCAAAACAAATTTAGGAGGTACCTACATTAAAGTTGATATAATACCTAGTAGGTACTTCATATTTTGGTTTATTATTTTTAATAATGAATCTATCGACCAAGGAAACAATTTGCTAGCCAAAACATCTCTTGCTATCCCCTCTGAAGCTAGGCTTCGTCAATAGAGGGACGACCTATTCAAATCAAAATAAAATCAAAATCGTAAGTATGATTGGATTCCTCAAGATGTTTTGCAAATGTAGACCTACTCTTATTTACCCTGAAATCCTCCTGATGCTCTTCTATTCTTTCCCTGAATTTCCAACCAACATTTTAGTTTATAAACCCCACTTTTACACTGAACATTGATTTTGCCTTTAACGGAACCTGGTACCTAATGCTTTAAGACTATTTCTAGTTTTAAATCCCACTTTGTAAGCCCTCGATGATAGAATTTTGCCGATTTTATCAGAAATTTTCCCATAATAAGGTGTATTTATCCATTGTTAACACAGAATGTGTTTTTACGGAGGGTTATTTGGTTTGAAAATGTCTGTTCAGTATGATCCCCCCGAACCCCAACCCTCTGTCGTGTCTATGCACGGCCAAACGGCTGAGTGGGGGGAGTCTACGAGTGGGGGGATCTTCTTGGGATTTTCCGAAAGGGGGCATAAGCGAATTTAAAATTTTCTAATCCCACCCGAACCATGGGCCGTAGGGCGGGAGGGGGTCGAAGTAACGGTTAATGTGCGCTTTTTGGACTTCCCCGCTTCCTGTACCCCTCTAAACGGCCGTTGAAAATTCCGGAAAAATACCGGTTTCGTAGGTTTTTCTGCGAGGAAGACGATGGCGCAATCGGTTTGCGAAAAAAGTATCGGGAAATGCGTCAAAAAATTCATAAGTACGGACCCGTTTTCTCGAAAATTCCGACGAAAAACTACGTTTTTTCCGATTAAAATATAACCCATAAAGGTACGTTTTTCGGAACGGTTTTCGCGGGCGAACTAAAGGTTTGATCCCGACGAATCTGAATCCGAAATCGGATATCGAAAAAAGTGACGGGAAGTCGGTCAAATTGCGAGACGAAGCGATTAAAGTGACGTGGAGGCGAGCGAAGCGAGTCGGAGCGGCTAGTATGTTGATAATGGTGAGTGGAAACGCTGCTCAAGTTTCTCTACGGACTGGGCAATCAGTACCTTCTCACGTAGCCGTGCGACCCATCATTCGTGCGAGCGTGTGTTTAAATGAACATATATAATATAATAAATTGTGGCAAGCATTATTATAATATTATTATAAATATTATAAATAAGCCGGTAGGTAAGAAAGACCGGTACGTACTGCTCCCATTTCATTGACAGTTAATATAAAGACGTTAGTTGGATTGCTTGTAATCTTTATGATTATTTGACTAATTCATCAGGAAGTGGGTGTTTTCTTGTTTAAAGATCTCGTTTGAAGAAGAAAAAATCACTACTTCTATTAATAATAATTTTCCAATCGGACTGATGTTGTGATACTTTAAATGTACCTATTGTGATTAAGTAGGGTAATGTAACCCGTTCTAGTTCAGAAACACAAAAATTTACCGACCTATATTGCTGAGTTGCTGCTATTGTATTGTTGGAATCCATCCACTATTGAAAAATTCATTCAGCCTCTTGTGATTAATAGTTCGAGTCTTAAAACCAGTTAGTTTGTCCAAGTTCAAAACTCATCAAGTTCAATACTCAGTTTGTCCAACATAAACTTACTCCTCGAGGTGAAATGCAATGTTTTGAGTTTTACCGTCAATTCAGCTGAATACAATTCGTACAAAACATTTACATTTTACATGCTCTCTATCCTATTATAAGTTGATCCTTGATCCTAACATTAACAATCCGGGGGTCTGGGGGTGTCCCCCAGATTTTTTTCTTCTAAAGTTACATCTTCCCTAACCAGATTGGAAACTTTATCTCTACTCTTATTCCTAAGAACCTTATCCCATGTGGATAAAACGAGATCTCCTCCGTAACCATTACTAGCTGCTATTCTTTTAATAATGGATTTTTCCTTGTTTAAATTTCGTTGACTCATTGAAATAGATAGTGCTCGGATGATCATACTATGGAAAGCTGCATGCTTATGGACTAAAGGGTGATTTGAAGTACTATGGATCGTTATATCGCTATATGTATTGTGGTGAAAACCACCCCCTCTTTTCAACAGCCCTTTTCAGGGCTACCAAAAAGAGGTAGACACGACACACAAATATTTATAAGACGTCGAGTTATAACTCCGTCAAACAAAATATTTCACCAGAGAGAAAATACGAAATTCTCTCTCAAAAGTGAAATAATAACTAATAACATACAAGGCGACCTCCCTAGACACTTACTGGGCGAGAGAGATGCGACAAGTATCTCGAACCAAGTCGCCTTGAATGAGAAAACTCAAACAGAAAATCAAACGTCCTCTAAAACTAACAAGGACAATTCTAACAAGCCTACTCGCCAATCAGAAACACGAGAGACAATAGGCGAACCAACCAGGAGGCGGCAAGCAACCACCTCTGGTCCAGCAGCCACCCCGGGGAATCCGTCTGAACAACGGACGCAGGGAAACCACCCGAGGACCCCGTCTAAACGACGGACGCAGGGAAGACAACTCAAGGTCGTCGTCTCCGCAACGGACGCTCGTAAGCCACCTCTGGGGACCCCGTCGCAGCGACGGACGTGGGGAAAACACCCCGGAGGACCAGCTCAGCTATCATACTCGCAGATACTGAGAAAACAATGTGCGAGCCAATGAGATTACACAGTTGAATTAACGAAATTAAGCGGACCAATCAGGAGGCGGCAGGAGGCGGCCACCTCCCTATAATTACCCCGCTCGGAGCCCTCCGAAATTCATTCCACTCTCCGCTCTCGACGACTACACTCTGAAGTACGAAGATTCTACACGCTCTACGCTGACGATCCTTCTGCTCCCGAGTTCATCTCAGAACGGCTTCCTACTGCTTTCTACAAGGCATACCTTCTCTCCACACAGATCTCGCATTGGCATCTACGAGTCCAGTGATTATTCATCCTGCTCATTGCCCAACGTAGTTCTTCTGTCAGGACGCCACCCGGTACATCTATTGATATTCTCATTAGATCGTACGCCCGCTGGGACGTTCCGAGACGTGTCGCCCGGGTTTCGTAGCACTAGGCTCGTCACCGACCGCTGTGGGCACGCCGATAAATTACACAGCTCATCCGCTCTAATTTATCGTCCAAGGAAGTCTTTTTCAAGACTACAAGGTAGGACCCTGACATCCGAGCAAAGGAAAGAAGCTCTGTCAAGCGAGTCCACCTTCCAAACCCTCTATTTCTATACGTAGAGGTATCGAAAACGAGTTAATAAACTCGGATATTTCGATGGAGCGCCGCCCGTCCTACTTCCTCATGCAAGGGGAGGCGGAACACGGCGCGGCCGGGCCTCTTAGCCCACGCAGCGCTCCCTACCCGCTGCTCGACTCGTCCGCTGTTCCTAGCGACGGCCCAAGGCTCGATCCTCGCGAAGAGATCGCCTTCTCACCTAACGTATTCATGAAGGAAACGTTAGATCAAGCCTCACACACACAAAAGTTCGAGGATACCTTTCAGACCCGCTCTGAAGTCAATCATCATGATTCGACAAAGATTTCCGAATATCCACGATATTCTACACAAGGCTACCCGGCCGATCCGAGTGTCAAATACACTCCAAATGTGCTAAAAACTAAGGATACTTTTCAGTACCTCAACCAAGCCCAACATATTCCTCCTACAGATATAAATCTTAGGCCGGAATATTACATAACGGCTCAGCACCAAACCGATCGAACCCAGCACCCACTATGCGAGCCCAGTGCTCCACGCGGCTGCGACACGAACTACCCCTCAGTTCCTCCCGCCAAGCAAGCTGACCTTGGCGATTTCGCTCACATTCCTTACAGGCATACCTCAGGGACTAACCCGCGTAACCAGAATATAAATGTCCCACTTGGTCTACCTACACCAAGTAAAACATATATAAATCCACTACATGTATCTTTTCTATAAATTGAAAAGCATGCTTCTCGTTTACCAAAGAGATGGACAGATCAAGAAAATTTAGCGTGTTCCCGCCGAATTCGAGGATGAATTTGATATAGGGATCTAATTTATTGATTTTTTCCCATCACCTGTGACCTGCTGTGTGAAGCTGTGTCGTGTGAAATCGATTTAACATAGTAACTCTTTATTTTTTCGTGGAAATAGACAACGTTTTTCACTAACTTCCGTTTTGAAATGGGTTTCCACAAATTCGTCGCGAGTGATTTAGTTCGTTTCGTTTTAGGACAGACAGTCTGGAACGCATTCGTGTTTGGTTGTATTCGTGTTCTTTTTTCCCTTTCCGTCTCACATAGAAACGATAGTCTTATTAACTAAAATAATCTTTTGGCTGCACCTCCAGGTCCTTAAATATCAATTCACAAGTAAAAACACAAATCGCCTTCTCTTGTTAGAGACGTCTTCGGGGAAACCGTTCAACTATGGATGATCGTTTGTCGTTACATTCACTTCGCATAAACCATACATAAATTTCTCCCCTGAGGGGAAAAACAATAGATCATGGATATGTCAAAGTTGTAGACATTACGTTCCACTCTGTTGGGATGTTGGGAACGTAAAAATGGACATTACTTTCCACTCTGTTGGGATGTTGGGAAAGTAAAAATGGACAATACTTTCCACTCTGTTGAGATGTTGGGAAAGTAAAAATGGACAATACTTTTCACTCTGTTGGGATGTTGGGAAAGTAAAAGTGGACATTACTTTCCGCTGTCTTCGGATGTTGGGAAAGTAAAAACTCCCGCGCTACTTTCGTTCCATGCTAAAACAGAGAAAGGCGGAATTAGGTACTTCATTTCGGTAGTACCTCATTGATTTCTACCTAGCCTTCACTTTTCGTGTTAATAATAATTTAAAGTTTCGGAGCGTTGTATTTTGTGTCGAGAAAAAATAGTGTCGCAAAAAATTCTTTGACCTCCAGCCAAAAGACATACTTATCTATGTCAAAAAAACTTCAATCTGAACGCTTAAATACTTGATGGAATTTTGTGGGACTAGGTGGTTAAACTAACCTTGGTGGCCACCTGACGGAAAGCTGCCCTTTGTGACGCCTGCTGGTGACTGTGAGGTTCGCAGTGGGCCTCAGCTGCGAGACCGGAGCCGGCGAGACGGACACGAAAATCTGGACGTTGCCGGACGAAGCGACGCCGACCGCCACTTGGTAGACGCGCGGTGTCGCGTTTCGCTCCTCGTAGACGTCGGGCGACGTCGAGAACGAGTCCAGAGTCCAATTACTCAGGTTCACGTTTACTGCAAAATATCGCCATCAAAACGTTGTGGATTGAAATTTAATAATGATTATTAGTTGTTCATCTCACCCAGCAGATCACGGTGGTTCTAACTTGATAACACTGCCCCCTCCCCCTCCCCAAAAGTCTGCCAAGTTGGGTGGGCAGTACAGTATAGCTTCCTCACATATTGTATGAATGAATGAAAAATTTATTATTTCCAAAGTGTTTACATTTTTAAATTAGGCAAATGACGTGTCATGGAAACTACCCCCTCATAGATCAATGATCTGTGCCAAGGGAGAGTTGCATATGAGAATTAAATTTGTTTAATTATAACTTGTATTTTAAATTTTCTCTCTTCTTTACCAATTGCCATTCATACTAAAAACCTACATATACCTACTATAAGTACCTAATAGAAATAATGATGTCAAAAAGTATAAATACTGGACGTCATGGCATCACATTCCGTGGGAGTAGCAGCAATGAGGTACGAAAAAATAGATTTTTTGTATTCAGATCTGGTGATGGAATGGGGGTGGGCCAGAGAGGCCGGAACTGTCCGTAAGATGTATGCCAAGTTGTGGTATAAATGGCGAGAAGTGGATTGTAGGCGGCTTGATGGTATCGGTATCACTGCTTGAGTCGTGAGTCACATTGTACAGGTGCTCTGTTCAGATGATCTAAGCGAGGTTGAGTCTAATGTATCAGGATGTTTCTGATAATATAGTAGAGCGTGTTTTATGTAGAGCTGCTTCAATGTAAATACTTTTGCCTCGTTAAACAGCTCAGCACTGGGGAACCTCCAGGGTTTTTTAGAAGAACTTTCAAAATTGCTTTTTGCTATACAATTATAGGTTCCAACACGCTACCGTATGCGTTACCCCACCACAGAATTCCAAAGCTAAGAACTGACTTTATACAGTAAAATAAGCGTATTTTTGAAAAGCAGTTATGGATAGAGTAAAATATGTGAACAAACTTTCTAGTTTTCTTCACCAGAGCGTTTACCTGGGCCTTCCAGTCCAGGTTCTTATCTAGTACCATCCCAAGGTACTGTGCACTTTTTACCCTCTCTATTTCCATACACTCACATGCCATGTACTCTGAATTACATAAGTGTAATTTTAGGTTGTATAGATGAGAGTTCTTGTTCCTCGCGCGGGAAAACAGTAAGTATTTTGACTTTTTTATGTTTATGGTGAGGGATTGCGAATTAAGCCACAGGCATACCTTACTCATAAATATCCTCATTCGCTCGAGTAAACACTTCGTGCCATGAGCCATGATCAAACGAGAAGGCTGCATCATCAGCAAATAGGTACTAGTTACCCCTAATGGGTATATCATTGATATCAATATCATTGATAAAGATCCGAAATAAAATTGGCCCCAGCGTACTTCCTTGGATTACTCCAAAATTAACCGGAAGTATGCCACTTTCTACACCGTCAACACTCACTATCTGTTTCCTATCAGACAGATAGCTCTTGAACCAAGAGAGCTCCTTCCCTAGTATGTCATGTCGCTCCAATGTATCTATCGATCCCTGTCTATGGAGTCAAAGCACTTAGCAAGGTCTATCAAGCAAGTAATATGGACATATAGAATAATTGAAGAACACAGTACGAGTCGAAATGAGATAAGACAATATTATAAGAAAATATAGTTATCGCATGCGCACTGACTACAATTTTCCAACGGCAATGAAATTTATAGGAGGAAAACCGCACATTCCTAAAAATCTCATAAAATCGGGCCATTAGTCTCGGAGTTTTGTCTGTATAGATCAATTTCAGTTTTACGCATGCGCGATAGTTATTATTTCACCAATTGTGATATAATTCATAGGAAATTTTCCTGATATACCCATCTCCTCCCCGAGTTGAAGGAAATCGAACCAATAGATGATAAGAAATCGACTTATTATAAATTAACGTTTGCGCGAATTGAAAAAGTGAGATTTTGGCGCAGGTGAATCTTATAGTTCAATTCCCGATTGAAAAAACTCTAGATTTTCCAAATTAGGTAAAATTTGCTTTTCAGGGGGTTCGTTCGTGTCTCATACCTTAATATTGTTAAGAAAGATCTGGCATCTATCCAATAGAAAATCTAATGCTCTTTCCAACGGTATCCTCAGATTTGAATTTACATAGCAAATTAAGGGAGTTATAATAGTTTTATTGGCAAAATGTGGAAAACACAAAAAAAAATCTTAAATATTAAATTACTCAAAACTAAGCTTAAAAAGAAGAAAAAGATCAGAAATTAGCTCCAGAATTGACTCCTGCAGTACTGACCATCTTATGCGGGACACCCTGTAAATCCCCTGTGTATTATAAATGTTATCACGACAGAAAGTGTTGTTATACACAAAGTTATCAATAAATAATTGTAAAAAGTAGTTGGGTTTGCACCAATTAAACTAACCTTTTTCACCAGAGGATGTGATGTTTTTGACTGACCAGGCCACAGGGATCGAGCAAGGCGTTATGGTGATGGTCAGATACTCCACGTCCCACTGGAGCAAGTAAACAAACCTGAAACACGGTGTACACTTACCAAATTATCAATTAATATTAACAATCAATGACAATATATAATTAACAATCAATAACTCAAATTAGGGCCCGTTTATCAATTACAGCGGTAACTTCCAGACAAACCTCAGGTAGACAAATACAGGTTACCGCAACCTATCGAAAAATTTTGGTAGGGCGTTTTTCCATCAACATTATGCTCTCAGGTAGACATACTACAGATAGCTAACTGCTCAGTAACTTCGTCTGTAGGGAAAAGGGGTACTCTACTGCAACAATGATTTCCCCACGAAACGAAGTATTCGTGACGTCCATGGGTAAAGAGTAGATAGGTATAGCACAACACAACACTCCTGTCCTTTCAGTTTCATTTCTGATGCGTCGACATAAAACGAGGACATCGAAGCAGAGAATCACCACCATCTCTGATACCAAGGGATCTCGATTGTCATTTTATGCTACATTATGGTACATTATTAACCCCCAGTGTGCGGACCCTATGTTTGAGCATTTACGGGCGGACTGTGTCTGTCAGACACCTAGTACCAAAATCTCTCATATAATGGGAGGTTTCCCTGAATTTAGTAACAGTGTGAACAGAAGACTTTAGTAGAATGTATTTATTCATTTTAAAGTGTTTCTTGCATTGAAACTTTGAAACAAACAATAAAGCTTGAATGAAAATATTATAAAATATGCAGCTGTAGAAGATATCTACCGACATTGCCAATTGTCGCGATTCAATGTAAAATAATTGATGGATATATTCTCTGTAATATAAGTATGAACAAACTATTTTATATCAGAAACAAGTTTTAGAAAATTTGAAACAATCAAATTGTTGTAAGAAAAATTAGCTATTTTTTCAGACATTGGATGCAAATTTTTAATATCATCCAAATCCTCCCAGCCAACATCAGGGGACTAGTTGGTTTCACCATCATTGTGAACTGGTGGAATTACAACTTCTTCATTTTCATCACATTCGGACTGGGATACATCATCAGAAGCAAAACTATCTTCTGAGTCAGAATTGTGCAATAGGAGGGATCTCACTCGATCTTCAAAATCGGGATCAGCTGTTGAAATCCTGTCCCCTCCCCTCCTACCATCGCTAGTACTTGATTCCTGGGACATTGAGAGAGATCACGGTGACTAAAAAGTACGACTGAAAGGATTCGACTAGGCGTATAGGGCGGACCGTGTCTGAAAAACACATTACTGTTGCTTATGTTCAGACCCGTGTCCAGAGGACACTGCAGATAGCGGGAAAACCGACACAACACTCACCTTGTGACATCTGTCATGATAATAACCACTCCCTCTAGTTCAACAGGCCCCAAAGAGAAGGTACTAGGGCGGTGGGGTTCAGAAGCCACTCCAATGTTGCCAACTGACAAACATGAAAATTGGCAAGTGTCTGACAGACACGGTCCATCCATTAAGGGTTAAGTAGCAACTACTCACAAGACCATAGAATCTGAGTTTAAGGAGAAGTTTTGTGATCGGCGTTATGGAGTTGTTTCTGTCACTACGGGTTTCTAATTTCCCTTCAATCAACTCCAGCGCAAACATCGTCGTTTCTTTCGATAGTTGGAAATGGATGTGAAAATCGACATCGTCGAGTAAATTTAAATAATCCGGAACTGGACGAACCGTATAAGGTCTTCGTTCGTATTCTAGAAATTGAACGATTTCCTCATCCAAAAAATCGGAATCATTCAAGTTAACATCGTTGTACATTATGACTTTATATTATAATGATATATATTATATTATTATTACTACTATACGTTATAACCTCTCTACAACACCGGAGGGTTTGGGGGCCCTGAAACTGTATATACGTTTTTAGTTATTTTACCTTATAATAAGTTTCTATAATGCATTACTTATTATTCCAGATTACAAAAGGTCTAAAGCAGAAGAATTGTATGAGTTTTAACTGGTTTACTCTTTACAGTAGAAAACAAAGAAATAAGTTGTGACCATTTCAAAGGACAGTAATACTAAAAAAAACGTTTTCAAAACAAACTTTAATGTTACAACTTTTTTGAATACTACAATCCTATGAATAAGTTATTCGATGGCCCAATTTGACAAACACATTCGTCTTGCTTTTGACTGACTAAAATGATGTAAGACTTTATCTACATCGATTTCCCTTTCCTTGTGAATATGAGCCAGTGCAATCCCGTTCAGTCGGTCTGATGCAGTCCGATAGATCACTGACTGAGCAAGCACTGAACACAGTGAATTATCTGCGATTGATAAACAGCCCCTTAGTAGGACATTCTATATGGTTTGCTTCCTCACTAATAAATGTCTCTATGGGTGATATTCTCGAGACTTGGACACTAGCGCATCCTTACATCGAGGCAAGGCGAAGTGGAAGTTATTTCACCTTGTTGTCATGGTGACGAGTAAACTATGCGAAAATGCGCCATTCGTAGCCACAGCTGGACAACTGCATAACATAGTCTTACCTAGTTCCTAGTCAATGTTTTCATTATTTTTAATATGCAAGGTGATAAATTGTATGCAAATTGTGATTATCAGGTGATGACCTCAATCGCTACGAACGCAAGATTTAATCTGTGGGGTAGAGATCAATGTGAAATGTTTGTTGGGGAGGTGACATACATCAGCCGCGAAGATGTTGTGGATTACCTATCAAGTTTTCAGAGCTGTTCTTTGAATCAATTGAAACTAAAAATCTTTAGAGTACTGAGAAAATGGTCTTGTGAAAGAGTGTGCTATGAGAGCTCTGTTAGGCGGGAATAGTAAGTATCACATGTGGAAAGGTAAGTACCTAGAGGGAAGGTACATACTTCCCGTATATTATTACTAACTTGTTCATGTACTTCATTGATAAAAACGAAAGTAGATACCTAATTAACTTTTTTGTCCCTAAAATTTGCGTAACTGCAAAACTCGTGCAATAACTGCACTGCCAATGCCGTCTTTATGAAATCTTACCTTCAGAAGAATGCATTTCAAGGCTTTTGGTTTATTATTTCCAATAATAAGCCTATGTGATCGTATAGCAAAAAATTTTTATAACCCCCCCTCAAACTTTGTCACTTTACGTTTCAAGGTACGTAGAATCCAAATTTGAAATGTCCGTCCGCCGTCCGCCGTTCGCCGTCCGGGCCATAAAAGGCCTAAGAATTGACTTAAAAAACCCGTTCTTTTGCACATAGACTCCATTTGGGGTCTAGTTGGTCCTAACGTTTAACCATCCCGATCGCTTTATTCGCATAGATGCTATGGGCCAAAAACGGGCAAAAAAGAGTCTTTTTTCGACGCGCGCACGCCTGGCAGGGGGTCACGGTGGGTGGAGAGGGGTGAGCGGGGGGGGGGGGGTGGAGTGAGAGGAGGCGCCGGCACCGCGGCTTGTGGTGGTTACGGCGCCGGCGTTCGTTCGAGGCATGAATATGTATTTTTCAAGGTCATATTTGTGTGTTAATACCAACGCTTTTCCTACGCATATTTATTAACATATCCTCTCGACTTTTCGTACGTACTTAGATAATGATATTATTAAGGCAATAACTTACTATTTGAATAGATTGGAGCTCAAATCGAGAAATAGAAACATGCGTATATCTCTATCTCTATCTATACTATTAATAAGAATGAAACTCCGTCTGTCGCTCTGTCTGTCGTGTCTATGCACGGCCAAACGGCTGAGTGGGGGGAGTCTACGAGTGGGGGGATCTTTTTGGGATTTTCCGATAGGGTGTATAAGCGAATTTAAAATTTTCTAATCCCACCCGAACCATGGGCCGTAGGGCGGGAGGGGGGTCGAAGTAATAATTAATGTGCGCTTTTTGGACTTCCCCGCTTCCCCTACCCCTCTAAACGGCCGTTGACAATTCCGGAAAAATACGGGTTTCGTAGGTTTTCCTACGAGGAAGACGACGGCGCGATCGGATCGCGAAAAAAGTATCGGGAAATGCGTCAAAAAAATGCGAGAGTACGGACCCGTTTTCTCGAAAAGTCCGCCGAAAAACTTGGTTTTTTCCGAATAAAATATACCCCATAAAGGTACGTTTTTCGGAACGGTTTTCGCGGGCGAAATACAGCTTTGGGTCCGCCGAATCTGAATCCGAAATCGGATATCGAAAAAAGTGACGAGAACTCGGTCAAATTGCGAGCAGAAGCGAGCAAAGCGATTAAAATGATTCTGCCGTGGACGAGAGAAGGCTCAAGAATTGACGTGAAGGGTTCGATGTCACAACATTGCGAGGCGAGCAGGTATGCCTACATAGGTACCTACCTTGCGAGCGAAGCGAGAGCCATTTCAAATAATAAATACGGACTTTGTCCTACACATATACAGGTATACCTTGCGAGCGAAGCGAGCAACATCCCCGAATAAACTTTTCGTGGTTCCACGTAGTTTTATAAGATTTAATTTGTTTGTAATAATTCCCAACTGAAAAAAACGTCTGCCAAGTTGGGTGGGCAGTATAACTTCCTCAAGCGAGTGAAGCGAGCAGCATCCCCTACAGAAGTTAAGCCTACCCTTAGAGATCTACCGTTTGCGAGCGAAGCGAGCAGCATCCCCTACAGAAGTTAAACCTACCCTTAGAGATCTACCGTTTGCGAGCGAACCGAGCAAGTTGGGTGGGCAGTATAACTTCTTCAAGCGAGCGAAGCGAGCAGCATCCCCTACAGAATAAATACGGACTTGCGAGCGAAGCGAGCAACATCCCCTAATAAACTTTTCGTGGTTCCACGTAGTTTTATAAGATTTAATTTGTAAGTAAGAATTCCCCAACAGAAAAAAACGTCTGCCAAGTTGGGTGGGCAGTATAACTTCCTCAAGCGAGCGTAGCGAGCAGCATCCCCTACAGAAGTTAAACCTACCCTTAGGGATCTACCGTTTGCGAGCAAAGCGAGTAAAATTCCCTAAATGCCATACTTTGCGAGCGAAGCGAGCAACATTTTCTACATGCCAGACTTTGCGAGCGAAGCGAGCAACATATCCTACATGCCAGACTTTGCGAGCGAAGCGAGCAATATTCCCTACACGCCACACGTTGCGAGCGAAGCGAGCAACTTAATGGGGGGTCCGGGGGGCTTGCCCCCCGGCTGGACGTGGAGGCGAGCGTAGCGAGCCGGAGCGGCTAGTTATTAATAAGAATGAAACTCCGTCTGTCTGTCGCTCTGTCTGTCTGTCGTGTCTATGCACGGCCAAACGGCTGAGTGGGCCGGATCTACGAGTGGGGGGATCTTCTTGAGATTTTCCAAAAGTGGGAGCGAGCGAATTTAAAATTGTTTAATCCCACCCGAACCATGGGCCGTAGGGCGGGAGGGGGGTCGAAGTAAGAATTAATGTGCGCTTTTTGGACTTCCCCACTTCCCCTACCCCTCTAAACGGCCGTTGACAATTCCGGAAAAATACGGGTTTCGTAGGTTTTCCTACGAGGAAGACGACGGCGCGATCGGATCGCGAAAAAAGTATCGGGAAATGCGTCAAAAAAATGCGAGAGTACGGACCCGTTTTCTCGAAAAGTCCGCCGAAAAACTTGGTTTTTTCCGATTAAAATATACCCCATAAAGGTACGTTTTTCGGAACGGTTTTCGCGGGCGAAATACAGCTTTGGGTCCGCCGAATCTGAATCCGAAATCGGATATCGAAAAAAGTGACGTTAAGTCGGTCAGATCGCGAGCGGAAGCGAGAAGAAGCGTTTAACATCAGAAATTAATTTTGCCGTGTTCGCGAGAAGGCTCTACGAAGACGTCAAGGGGTTCGTCAGGTATTTCACAATGTTACCTGCAGGCCTATTTCAAAAGAATAAATACGGGTTTTTTCCTACCTATATACAGGTATACCTTGCGAGCGAAGCGAGCAACATCCCCGAATAATCTTTTTGTGGTTCCACGTAGTTTTATAAGATTTAATTTCTTTGTAAGAATTTCCAACAGAAAAAAACGTCTGCCAAGTTGGGTGGGCAGTATAACTCCTTCAAGCGAGCGAAGCGAGCAGCATCCCCTACAGAAGTTAAACCTACCCTTAGAGATCTACCGTTTGCGAGCGAAGCGAGCAACATCCCCTACACACGTTAAACCTACCCTTAGGGATCTACCGTTTGCGAGCAAAGCGAGCAACATGCCCTACATGCCACACTTTGCGAGCGAAGCGAGCAAAATTCCCTACATGCCACATTTTGCGAGCGAAGCGAGCAATTTAATGGGGGGTCCGGGGGGCTTGCCCCCCGGCTGGACGTGGAGGCGAGCGTAGCGAGCCGGAGCGGCTAGTAATTATAGAAGTATAGGTTGTGGCAACTCGAAGTAGGACACGCCGAGGAGTCTGGACGGGCCTTATGACGTACGCTAGCTAACTAAAACTACGATCATACTCAATTGAAAAAATAATAAACCTTTGTGAAATAATTTGCAGCGTTTTTCCTTGCAGCTTGTTTTTAATTCATGTTGCGTAGTCCCTGATTCGATATTTGACAAACTTGCTAATCAGCGGTTGTATTCGTCGGCAAAGCAACGACCCACCTACTTTGTTTAGGCACTTTAAACCAACAGCAAATCTGGTAGGACGTACGTACCTACCTAAGTAGTTTCGTTTCTTGGTGTAGCAACAACCTGCCTTGTTTACTTTGACAAACTATCAAATCTCTCCTTTTATTCGTAAAGATTCCATATAACAAGTAAAGCTTCCTCAGTTAAGCATAGTACCAAGAACTTAAAGCTGATGAAGCTACCCCAGCAATGGCCATGAACCTACCTACACTGCGGTACAGAAACCTGAGGAATTTTCAATAATTTTTTCTTCACTATTTTTCAGGTTAATTATTTGCAGAGCCTAAACGAATGAAGTTCTTTAGTTTTCGGACACTGATTAATTACAATAGTTAGTGGGTTCCTAGTCCAAATAAAACTCGTTCGTGTTAGATTGGTATCGTTGACTGCAATCTACAATCAATTATTGCGCTGGCAGGCACGATTATTATAACATTTAGTCGAATTGAAACTGTATTGCTACAATATTATACTTTTACCAAACAAAATTCTTGAAAAATGGCCTTATAACCACGAATTATGTTGACGTGAGACGGCAAACTTCTTGTGAGAAATAGGTTGGTTGAGTAGCGATTCATTGACGTAGGGCAGTCATGGCCGACTTTGGCTGAAACGCGAACCTACTCCAGGCGTGACGTCACGAGAATATGGGCCATACACAGGAGATGGCTATTGTCTTGGGGTCGCCGATCCTGTCCAATTTTTCTCTGGCGATTCTACTGTGGGAAAAGATGACTCGCACTTTCACTTCATCCAATAAGCCTTTAAAATCAAGAAAAAAAAAACTTTCGAGCCTTGCCAGCGGCGCAACCCCCTTGGACCCTCCAAAATTTTCTGTTAAAAACCAGCGGCTTAAAAAAAATCATTGCATATGCTTATAACGCTTATATATAAAAATGATTTTGTGAAGCCGGAATCGGGTCCTCTCACAGAATATTTTGGTAAGCACTGACCTGATCAAGATGAGTCCTTCATTTCATTTGACTTCTGTTTTCACTGAGAGGCATCCTGTCAAATTTGAATTTAACAGGATGAACACGATAGAATTAAGCTCAATAAACTGATCAAGAAAGAACCCATAATTTCAATCCCCATTGTCCCAATGGGTCACCCTATCAAAATGTTCACGAGTAAACTTAGGTGACTAGCTAGGAATCGGATTTCGTCAACATGCTATTCTTGGGCCTTAATGTATATTTTGATTCCAGGATGAGCATCTGTCGGTGACTCGTTTACAACCTGAAGCCATAAACATCTCTCGCGAAAATTCAGGGAATCGGGTAATGGCAGGATAATGAAAGTTATCATTAACGCTGTGAATGATGCTCACATAGAAGCGATGTTTTCATAGTTTGCTGGAACTATCTGGGTGTAGTTAGTAGGTATCTATTCAAGAAATTCTGGGTAAGGCTGCATTTTCAAGAAATTTTCAGTAAAATGAAGTATTAAGAAGTAGGTAGGTATTTTTGTTTCTGAAGAATTTAGCGAATTTTTGAAGAAAATTAAGCTATTGCTCTCGCCTCAAAATTTGTAGAATGTGAATTTTTGAAAAAAATGTTATGCAGAAATCCGTTTCAGGCTATTCTGAATCATATTCTGAAGTTTAAAGCATTTTTTTAATGTATGTATGTATGTATATATGTATGTATGTATGTTTGTGTCATTCCAGACGATAACGTCTGGTCAGCATGATCGGATTACATCTTCGGGTTGAAATTTTCAAAAATGTAGTCAAAAATTTCAAAATTGCCTGTTTTTTGCGATTTGTTGTGCGAAATAATTTTTTCAGCATACTATCATGTGGTATTTCCTATAAGAATATGTATCAAGTTTTCAAAAATTTCAAAGTTGAAAAATCAGTCAAAAATCGAAATAATGCCGTTCGCTAGTTGTAAAAATCGGTTGGTAATATTTGCATGAAACATAGTCCATATTCAGATTGAACTACTCTTATGGAAGTATCCCTGTATAACCAATCCTAGAACCATGTTTTTAATAATTTGATTCCATGTTTGTCTATCAAAATCATAAACTAAAATTTCTCTACACGATCAATAGCGACTGAAATGTTGAAGATTTCTTCAAAAATTCGCTCATCGGGTCATACTGCATGACTGGACTTTTTCGTTCCGCGTTTCCTTTCTTTTCTGGATGACCTCGATCGGGATGACATCTGGTTATACCTAATAGGCGAGACGCATTCAAACATCGTTTTCTCATTAGGTTTGATTATTTGGTACCCAACACTTATGTATCATCTAAATGTTGAGAAATACATACAAAAATCCCGATTTAAAAAAGTAAAATTGCATTGCTACGTGGAATTATTTACCATAATAAATTTTGATCATATTTGTGTGCACAAATTTGCAAATTTTGAGCATAACAATTTGCACAATTTTGAAAATTTTGTGCATAATAATTAGCACATTTTGCACATTACATTTTTGCAAATGATACAATTTACGGTCTGACTATTTCATTGTGCGTAAAATTATGGTTTTATGATGAGATTTGCAATTTTTACCATTCAATAGTTCAATTTTTGAAGTTTGCAGGTCTTTTTTCTTACTACACTTCGCTCATACGTTCATGCTGAATGACCGTGGATTTATCATTTATATATTTTCCAATCTTTTTCAGTGTTCTTTTTCTTCCTGAATTGAATAAAACCATTTCCAAGTCAATATGACGATCTTTTGAAGATATGGATTTTTTTTTCGTTTATGGTCCATTTGGCAACACTATCCTCTTTTGGGAGGTTTTTGATGATATACTATTGACGAGGCTTAATAATTTACTTTTAATATTTAAATAGTCTAATAATTTACGTAGAAGGGCTACCCTATCTCATACAGAAATAATGAATCCTTGTGTAAACATTTGCAGCGTTTTCTTGGTCTATTTGAAATAATGAACCAAGAACATTATTGCAGTTGCATGGAAATGAACAGAGGTATATATAAAGATATAGGTAGGTACTGTTAATACCTCTAGACATTAAAGTAAATGGAATTTTCATCATCGAATAAGTGTCCTTTAAATGGAATATCAATCTGTGTTACCTACTCTACCGAAAACGAGGGATGCCTCTACCTTCTTTCCTACATCTATCTTGACATAGTTTTTCTTCTAATTTTCTTGCATTGATGTAGTATATATATGCTAAAGATGTGATCTGATTGCAGTTGTTTTGAAAATAATAAGGGAAGTACTCATCCGTCTAGTATTCATTCGTCGAGACGGCTTCTGGTTCCAGAATAGATCAACATGAGATTGTCCTCTATCCTGTCACCGAAAATCCGTCTCATAATTTGAAACGACTTGGTCGGCGAATCGATTTATTTCAGGTTGTCTATCCCAAGTTCAGACGGACTCCTAGCGCTGAGGTCCTACTATAAAAGTCTAATTCGAGTCGGCCAGACGGGTTTTGAGGGTCTCATGTGTTCTAGCGTCTGGCTCAACACAACAGTTTTTGACCTGTGGGGACGTGGGGTTTGAAATGGTACCTACCTATCTACCTCAGTCTGATCACCCAATTAATAAGTTAAAAAAAATATTTGGTTGTTTGAGACTGTTACTAGTACAACAAAACATTCCTCATTGGGCAATACACTTGGTTATTTGGTCAGCTTTGTGTTCGTGATTGAAGTCGAAAAAATTGTTGCCCTCCAAAATCAAAATTTCCACTTGATTTTTGAATCCCAGAGTGTGCTGATCAATTTTGGTTAAGCCAGGGTGTCCACCAAACGGAAATTTTCAATTTCCCTTACATTTCCCCGACTATTCCCTGACCGAACTTCAGATTCCCCTGACAAAAAATATCAAATTCAAATTTTGTTTGCTTTCTCGTCATTTTATTGTACCTTGTACAAAATCCCTGGGCTGTAGGTAGGTACCTAAAACACATATTGAGTGACTCAGTTGTCCACTCGGAAAACGGCTTTAATGCTTCGAAAACAAAAATCGAATAATTTAAAGGAGAAAAAAATAAACTACTTAGGTATATTCAACTATTTCATTGCCCTCAAATTGCTCAAATACAATAGGTAATAATTTAACCTAAAAGCAATACGAAAATTTACCCGTACTATCATGCTGCATGACTTTTTATTTAATATTTTATGGTCTCTTGATTTGTGATCTGAAGCTATTTGTTGAAATACATTTTTCTACATGGATTTCTTAGCTCTGGGGACAATTCAAAATTTTCGTCTGACAGCAAAAAATGTCACGCTTTTTTATCACCCACTACCAATCGTTACCAGAGATAGTATAACTTCCTGATTTCCCATCCTACAAAAATCGTTCGTTCGAAAGTTGATCTGTGAATTTATAACACATGACTCCACATTCCAATGGGCCAATTTCCCCCTTCTGAAAAGCCCTAGATTATGTATACAAACTAGTTTTGGGACTCTTAATGAATCAGTCCACTGCTCTGCTGGTTTTGTTCTCCCTAGCTCAATACTCAATTGATTTTTATCACAAATGGTTTACTCTAGGTGATGTAGTTACTAGGGAAGCCAATGCCACATCCCTTCACTTTTTATGTGCGTGTAGCGCTGTTACTTTTGAACGGTTTAACCACAACTCTTGATAATTATTTTTGTCATTCGTATAACTCACCTATACGAAATAATATGTACCTATTATGATAAAGTACTCTATTGAAGTTTGATTGTTTAGGAGTCATAATAAACCTAAAAACGCTTTAAATTGTTAATTTCAATGGACCTTACATTTTGGGCTCTCCTTTGGCAATATAATGAGTCTGCGTCTCTTCTTCTTTGAGAAATTTCATTTTGCCGATCATTTCAGTCTTTTTTGGAGAGGAGAGGTCGTCAGCAGAGGCCACTTTCCACATGAGGTGCTGCTGTCCGCTGCAAGACGCCACCGCCAGGAGCACCAAGCTCAAGTTGATCTGCCTGAAACAGAACCATAATTTTTACCACAAAAGCCTTCCAAGTTGGTAAAGCAATAAAGTAGGGATGGGCATCGGCTAACAATTAATCGATTATTGGAATCAACGATTATTTCATCAAGATTAATCGATTAACCAATCAATCGGGGCCTAAATAATCGATTAATTAGGAAAATACTGGAAAAAGAGAAGGTACATTAAATCAACTAAGATATTGAAACTCGTAAACGAGTTCCACTATCTGCTTTACAAGCAGATACCATGTTACATGGATATGTCTTTGATTGGGGATTTCATAACGGTTGTCCTCGAGAGTTGTAAACAAATCCTTTTACTTTAAACAAATCCCTGGGCCGCAAACCGACTAATTCCAACAAAACAACGGTTTACTTATAGAAATGTTGAAAATAACTGTGGAGAGAAGCCACTACAATGAGTTGTTGTTGACAGTCGACTGTTGTCAAGAGGATGAAAATGTTTCCTATGGAGTGGAGTAAATGATGCTATTGCTTTACGTTAAGAATATTGTAACCGGCTTATTAAAATTGTTTATAGTCCAATCGACTTAGTTTAGGAATGTAGCCAGGTACGTAAGGAGGGGGAAATTGGTAGCTTGAGATGTGAACATTTATCACATAAATCAAGCGCTTTCCAACGAGTGGCGAACGATTTCTGTGCGATGAAAACTGCGTAAGTTCCATTCCCCTAGCAACGGCTGGGTTGTACGTGAAAAACACTGAAATTGTGACACAAATTTTGCGTCACGGAAATTTTTGGTTGACCCCCCAGAGCAAAGACATATCCATGTCAAAACATCGAATTTTTAATATAATAATGTCATTGTGTACAAGAAAAAATTAATTCACAATTTAGAACTTAGTAGTGAACGTCACGTGAAATTTTGTGCTCTGCGTATTTACTGAGATTTGAGTGGTTTTTTCTCATCATTGATATTTGAGATTTGGCACCGCGATACTTCAGGTATGGATCTCGGTACTTAATCCATCGTAGGACGTTTCTAGTGCATAACTCTTGTCAAAGTGACACTTTTAGTGCAGTGCATGAGTTCCAGTGGAACAGACAATTCGCCTCACGAAGGACGCCCTTTCCCTCGATCCCCTACATTCCAATTCAGGATGGCCTCTCCCCCTTCAAGTTCAGACAGTGAGTACGATTTTGAAATGGTTTTTAATCGTAAAAGACAATACAAACCAAAACAAATTAAAAATCCCAAAATTACTAAATTTGATAGCGTCCCAGTTGCTACGATTCCAAGGGTTCCTCAACAACCAACTTTAGCTGTAGTTACCAATAGTCGTAATGATAATATGGATGTAATTATACCGTCTTCCCGGCCGACAAGCCCTATACAAACATTCAATCGCTTTGAACCATTATTACCTGAAGAAATCCCCGCAAATCCTGAACCAGTGGTGGAGAATATACCAAAGCCACCGCCAATATTCTTGGCTTCGTCCACTAACTTTGCTGAATTACTAGGTCCGCTCATCAACGAAGTAGGCAGAGATAAATTCAAGTACACTTCTTCCATGAAGTATATAAAGTTGACGTACTCTGATAGCGAGACCTATCGTAAGTCAGCAGTGTTTTTCAAGAGGAGAGCAATCGAATTTCACTCCTATCAATTAGCTGAGAAAAGGGCTCTACGAGTTGTCGTGAGAAATTTACACCCTTCAACAGACCCGACAGCAATAAAAACTGAATTGGAAGGGCTAGGATTCCAAGTCAGACAGGTGGTGAACGTGCGTTCGCGCCACAAGATCCCCTTACCATTGTTTTATGTGGATTTGGAACCAGAAAAGGTCAATGAAAATGTATATAATGTAAAAGGACTGTTGAACTGTGCTATACGTGTAGAGGCATTCAGATCGAAGAATCTGGTTCCGCAATGCACCAACTGTCAGGATTATAATCATACAAGTGGATATTGTTTACATAAACCAAGATGTGTCCGATGTAAAGGAGAGCACAACTATAGAGACTGTCCAACCCCCCGTTCATTGCCCCCAGAATGTGTGAACTGTGGAGGTCAACACACTGCCAACTATAAAGGATGCGAAGTTCACAAGCTACTGTTGAAAAAGAGAATGCTGCGAACTGCTCCACAAATCCCTATGGTGAACTCAAATGAACAGTTCCCAAGATTATCTCCAAGCTCAGCTCAGCCGACTCGTGTTCCAGCCTCTCAACCTTCAACACACTCCCAACGCCCTTTGCTTACCCAAAGAACGAACAATCCAACACAAAGCTACAACCATACAGCGAGACCAAGTTATTCTTCCGCAGTTGCTGGGGGCACTTCACCAACAGACATGGTAAGCATTATTACGAACACTATAACAACTGTACTACAACCTTTCCTCCAAGCTATTACTCAATTATCCAATGCAATTAGCCAAATTGAAAATCTACTTATTAATAATGCAAAATAGACCACAAAACCTCAAAAATATGAACATAATTACGTGGAACTGTAATGGACTTGAGCAACGGAAATTGGAACTCCTTACATTCTTGAACAATCATAAAATAGATATAGCTCTAATCACTGAAACTCATTGTAAGAACACTACAACAATTAGATTTCCAGGATACCGCTGGTACCATACACCAAATCCATCTGGACGTGCAAAGGGTGGATCGGGGATTTTGATTAAGAATGGAATTTACCATTCTGAGATCCCTTCTGTCTCATACGATGGCATTCAAGCAACCTTCGTATCAATCATTGTTGATGAATCTCCATTGGTTGTTGGAAGTTGCTACTGCACGCCATCACTACGACTACAGCGTGAACACATCATGGAAACACTTGAGCAGTTGACACCTAGAGGAATCCTTGGAGGTGATTTCAATTCTAAAGTCATAGATTGGGGATGTCGAACAACTAACAGCAGAGGTAGAATGATGCAGAACATGATTTTGAATCAGAATTTGAGAGTCATTGCACCTTCATCTCCAACTTATTGGCCTACATCATTGAGATTACTTCCTGATATTTTGGATATTTTTATAGTCAAAAATATTACTTCTCCTCTCAGTGTAGATGGAATCCACGATTTGAGTTCAGATCATAACCCCGTTCTCCTATCAAGCAATCCGATATCTATAGCAAAACTGAAGGGTCCTCCTAAATTAACTCAAGGTCCTGTAAACTGGGAACTTTTTGGCAAAGATTTTGAAACGGAGATAGATATGTCTCTTACAATGAGAAACTCTGAAGAGGTGGATGTAAGTGTTGACCATTTGGTACAAACTATCCACAATTGTTTATGGAGTAGTAGCGTGCCATCACACAGTCGACAACGACAGAACAATGAAATACCATCACATATAAGACATCTGTTGGAACGCCGGAAAGTAGCGAAAAATGACTGGCAAAGAACTCGTCACCCAAATGCCAAACGAATACTCAATCGGTTGGATCGAGAAGTTAAGGAGGCCCTAAATTCAGAAGTAAACGAAAACTTTTCGGCACACCTTCAGACTTTGTCAGATTCAGGCAACCACGGAATTTGGAAAACCTGTAACGTCTTCCTCAACAAAAATCCCAAATCATCGCCTCCACTCAAGAACGACCAAGGTAGGTGGGTGATTGAAGATGAACAGAAGGCAGAAATACTCGCAAGTCATTTTGAAGAGGTATTCAGGCCAAACGACAGCAACGGTTTCACTGACGATTTTGACCGACAAGTCAGAGAAGAATTGGATGCGCCTTTGCAAATGTCTCTACCTCCAACACCAATTAGCCCCGATGAGCTCAAATCAACAATCATGTCCATGAAAAACAAGAAAGCACCGGGTTATGACTTGATACAGCTTGAAACAGTCAAGAAACTTCCTCGAAAAGGGAAAGCTTTCCTTCTCAACCTGTTCAACGCTCTTCTGAGGCTGGGTTATTATCCAAAAGTCTGGAGACATGCTGTAGTGATAGTTGTCCATAAGCCAGGCAAACCACAACAACACCCTGCGTCCTACAGGCCAATCAGTCTACTTCCAGTTCTAGGGAAAATCTTCGAAAAAATTTTATTAACCCGGATGAAAAATTTGTTGCAAGTTACACAAAAAATTCCAAATTTCCAATTCGGATTCCGAACACAACATTCTACAACACAACAAATTCATCGGGTGGTCGACTACATCGCCAAAGGCTACGAACAAAAGAAATACACAGGAGCAGTATTTTTAGATGTCCAGTCCGCCTTTGACCGGGTCTGGCATGATGCTCCTGTTCAAATTAAGGTCCTTCCTACCAAACTCCCTCTTCTTACTCATGACATCGTTTTTGAGAAATCGAACTTTCAGAGTCAAGGTGGGAGAATCTTTTTCCTCGTTCAAGTCAGTGAGGGCAGGAGTACCACAAGGATCTCCTCTTTCTCCACTCCTGTATAATTTATACTGTTCAGATTTTCCCGATTCCGAGGAAGTAGTTGTAGCACAGTTTGCTGATGACACTGGTCTATTATCTGCTGGAACAACAATCGTTGAGACTGAGCGAAAGCTACAGGAACACTTAGCTCAAACTGAAGAGTGGTGTGACAAGTGGAAAGTTAAAATAAATCCAACTAAATCATCCCTTGTCACATTCACGCTCAGAAAAGGTTCTCTGGCAGCGCTCCAACTAAATGGACGCATAATCCCTCAAGCCACTCAGGTAAAATATTTAGGACTGATTCTGGACAGGAGACTCACATGGAAACAGCATGTCAACCGCACTACAACAGAGATAAAACGCAGACTCCATATGTTGTGGCCCATGCTGAACCGGAGATCCAAACTGAGTTTGAACAACAAGCGATTAGTATACCTAACACTCATCAAACCAGTTTGGATGTATGGATGTGAGGTTTGGGGATCAGCCTGTTTGACTACACTGAACAAAATACAAGTCCTCCAAAACAAAATTCTAAGAATAATGACAAATGCTCCATATTTCGTAAGAAACGATGTTCTCCATTCCGACCTCCAATTAGAAACCGTACAAGAAACAATCCGAAAATTATATACCACCCTCCAAAACAAAACTGACGGACACGCCAACCCAGAGGTACAGGCCATATCAAGACCAACGTCATACCGGAAGAGACTAAAAAGAAAATGCTTAAGGGACAACCTTTCGTTGGAGTAGAAGCGCACTGGGACCAACTGGCCTCGAGGCTGCCTTCCCTAATGAACCACCCCCTCCTCTCACCACCACTATAAGTCCCTAGGACCGATGTGGGAATATAAATAAATAAATAAATACAATTTAGAACAGTTGAAAACTAGTTAAAAAAGAAAAAAACTTTAATATAAAAAAAAAGTTAGTTCCAGAATGAATCATCTATGTCTTTCAGGAATATAAGTAATATAAGTTTATTGGCCATGTCTGGTGTCAGCCGGCTTCTCTGTTCCCTCAGAATTTGGCCAGCTTCAGAAGGAACAGAAGTTGCTACCGCTGGCACATATCTCAAGGCGATTTTGGAAACTGCTGGGAACGTCTCGACCATTTGCTTCCCATATACGAGTATGATAGGGTTTAGTTGGATTCTTTAATTTGTTGGTTTTTTAAACAAAGACAAAGATGGTACACCTGAAAGGAAGAAAATAACTTCCCACATATTTTAATTTTCACTCCACAATGCCGACACTTTGCATGACTTTCCGCTTTCTCAAAATGTTCCCAAACCGCACTTTTTGGTGGCATTTTGATCGAAGCTCAAGTTCCGCGTCAACAAACGAACGATAACTGAAAAAAGGTGTTTTTGATAATGATAGCCGTAGATATGTGATAAGACCGATAAGTGATAACAATAACGTGAGGCGAGGTGTTGTCCACTTTCTTGCCCTAGGTATTGTTCCGCGATAGACTTGATTCTGAAATGTCAATTGAATAATTGTTACAAACGAATCGATTATCCGATCAATTATTTTACAAGTAATCGATTAAACAATAATCAATTATTTGGCCAGTTAATCGATTATTTCGATTAATCGATGCCCATCCCTACAATAAAGCTTTTTGACATTTTAAGACCGCCGTATGAAAAACAACCTAGGAGCCATTTTTTGAGAATTACGTTTTTTAACTTCATGTGACATAAGACAACTGCTGATGAAGTTTCTGTGCGATAGTAGAGCTCCAAACGGTTCGTTTATCAATTTCAAACCAAATAAACCTAAGTGCCCATTCTGCTGCACAACGTTACTTGCGTTGCTACGCTTCCTCAATGATCCCCTGATTGATGTTTATTACACGCAAACGAACTGATAATATAACAAGTAGAAATAAAGATTCCCTTTGTAATATTAAGTCAAATTGTAGGCTGTTAAACTATTTATTCAAAATGTCATGAGTTAGTACAATCAATCCAATACGAATCCGGTAAAAACCACACTGCTCTGATCCTACTCCTAAAAATAAGTAGGATCTACCTAAAATAGGAGTAGGATCAGAGCAGTGTAGTTTTTACCGGATTTCTATTGGATTGATTGTACTAACTCATGACATTTTGAATAAATAGTTTAACAGCCTACAATTTGACTTAATATTACATGGTGACAGCGGTGGGATACATGGAACCTAGTATGGATGTAGGTATGTACATGGAACATTAAAGATGCCAATATACAACACCCTTTATTCGGTTTAAGTTAACTTTGCCCACATCCCAAATGTATTGTAGCAGACAACTGGCGTGTATCAACATTGGGATTCATATCGAAGATAGCCGCGGTGAAGACTTCTTCTCTTTTAGGACGAGACAGAGGGAATTCGGGGCTATAACGAAATCAGCACCTGTATTCATAACTACTTATACAGCAAATCTTAAATCGCCCAAAACAAAAACAATCTTGTAGTCAGATAACGGTGGGGGGGAATAAAAAACAGGGAATTTTGACCATGTTTGTGCTAAAGTCGTTAAACAGGTTTTACGACTGGATGGCCATTGCGAAAGACAGCGGTTCTTCAGTCCGCTACCCTTCCTCCAAAAAAATGGACTGTTACATTTTTTTAAAAACATTTATTGTAAAGCGTAAAATTCCTGGAACTGTAAAGGTGTGAAACTTTTTGGGAGGCAGAATGCGCCGTGTTCTAATCATATAGTATTATGTACGGGGTTTAATAATTATAGACCAATGATCTGCTACGAAAATCTGTCTAACACAGAAATAATAAACCTTTGTGTAATGATTTGCAGTGTTTTGGATACTACGCACCTTGAAATGTTACCCAACAAATTTTCAGGGGGGTGGAGGAGTTACTTTTGGGACATCCTATGTATATACTCGTACATATACATAGGTGCAAACTTCAGGATCGTTTCAGAATGCCTCAAAACAGATTTGAAGAAAATGTTCATAAATTTTGATTGTATTTTTGAAGCCATTGAAATAGCCTATTCTTTTGCTAAAATTTGCTAAAAGTCACATCAACAACCGTCATCAAGTATTGTCAGATCCGAAAATTTCCATGAATTTCAAAACAATCCCTCGGAATAATAACCTTGGAAACTTCCGAGGATGGCGACAAAAAATAATTCGAAATTAACGCAAAAAGGACTGGGAATGAAATCAAGCGCGATATGGAGCGAAAGAAGAGGAATTCGGCTTAGGCGATAATTCTTGCGAAAGTGACCATTTGTCACGAAGAGTGGCGGGAAGGAGTTAATGGACTGCATCAGGTGCAGGTAAACGTTTTACTCTCACATTTATTTGCGTATTTAAACCCGTGTTGTAGGTCACCGGTGGTTTTTCTCTGGGTTGAAAAAATATCAAAAAAATAAACTAAAAAAATGACCAGTCAAGTATGCGAACGTGAGTGTTTGCACTTTTGAAACTTACGTGCAAAAATGTCATCGCCGCGGTGCATTCAAAGAAAAAAGCGAGTTATTTGAGAACCCTTTCAGGCCGACGTGTAGTTTAGAATTTCTATGCTGATATTCTATCTTGAGTTGATGTAATCAGAATGTATTACATATGTATGTAGAAGTAGACCAATGGCCTAAACCTGTTTTTTAGGACGTCCCTATGAAGCTAGGCTTTGTCAATAGAGAGACGACCTATTGGAATTGATCCAGGGGGCTTGAGATATGAGGGAGAGAGAAAAAAAAGTCCAGTCATGCAGCATGACCCCATGAGCGAATTTTTGAAGAATATTACCGATTTTTACAACCAGCGAACGGCATTATTTCGATTTTTGACTGATTTTTCAACTTTGAAATTTTTGAAAACTTGATACATATTCTTATAGGAAATCTTACGCTGATTCCGAATATACCACATGTTAGTACGCTGAAAAAATTATTTCGCACGACAAATCGCAAAAAACAGGCTATTTTGAAATTTTTGACTACATTTTTGAAAATTTTAACCCGAAGATGTAATCCGATCAAGCTGGCCAACGAACTTGAACTTTCGTTTTGTGCCCTTAACATTTTAAAATTTGTTTGAAGTTTCTAGCACAATTCTACGGACAGTTATCGTCTGGAATGACACATACATACATATATACATACATACATACATACATACATACATACATACATACATACATATATACATACATAAAAAAATGCGTTAAACTTCAGAATATGATTCAGAATAGCCTGAAACGGATTTCTGCATAATTTTTTTTCAAAAATTCACATTCTACAAATTTTGAGGCGAGAGCAATAGCTTAATTTTCTTCAAAAATTCGCTAAAATAAAATAAATAAATAATAACCGTATACAAATCCGTTTCAGACCATCCTGATACCGAATCCTTGAAAAAAACCATAGGCGTCTGAGGCATTTTGGGACAAAACCTAGAGTTTAACGCATCTGGCATGAGCAATGGCAGGGTGAGGTCACTGGTCTGCGTGGTGTCCTTCAGGACTTGAGCCCGGAGGGGCCCTTTCGTAACCCAACTTCCAAGGAGGGATCGAATAGTGGTCAACCGGGTTGCCACTGGCCATACCCGTCTTACTCACAGACACCTGCTTAGTGCAGAAGCTCGAGATGTGGTGTGTGGGAGGTGTGGGGGTGATCTGTCCATCCCCCACTTTCAGGAGGACTGTCCAGCCCTTGTGCCGCCGGAAGGTCCGATCCCTGTTGTTGTACCTGAGGGCCGCTGAGCTCTACTACGAACTGTGATATCTGATCTGTGATATATACATCTGGTTGTAGTTTCATTTCACATTGCTGATTGTTAAATTTTGTAGTAAGATGGCAAAATATGATAAGTCAATTCTTTCCCAAAATAGAGATTTATACACAGCAAAGTTGCTAAAGATGGTAGCTGGGTGGTGTCAAAATATTACGTCTCTACGATAACCACTTCCAAAGTTATAAATAGTAACAATAATGTGATAAGTCAAAAACCGTCAAATTTAAGATGGCAAAATATGCTAAATAATTTTATCGATTTTGGTTATCTGTTGAAAACAAAATTCATTTGAAAGAATGGAGATGACATGAAATGATAAGAAGATATATGATATATAGCCTTCTAAAGTTTTAAAAAAATCTTACTTTCTCTCAGATGGCAAAAAGTGATAAATCTACTAGTTAGTCTGACTGACTCCATGCAAACACGGTAGGTAGTACAGGTAACAAGAGTACTAACACATGACTTATCATGTTTTACCATCTTCACATGAAGTTGGCAAAATATGATAAGTAGGTACATCGATCCGAAAACGGTTTATAGTCAACCATTGCGAAGAAAACAAAGTTACTCGACTGGATCTCATTATCAGATATTTTTTCAAACCATCTGTAGAGAAAAATTGCTTTTTAAGAAAACAGCCGATTTTTCAGGCAGGACCAAATCTTAAAATTGACCTCCTGAAAATGTGAGAAATTTGGACTTATCACCTTTTGCCATCCTAACACATATATAGTAGCATGTATATAGTTATTAGCCAATTTTACATCTAGTCTTAGTTGTATTACTTTATTTTTGGGGTTTTTTTAAAATCTACTTTGGGGTATAAAAAGTGGTTATCACTGTGTTGCCTATGGAGTCCATGATGGCGCTCCTTTTTAGTTAAGGATGGCAACATGGCTCCCCTTATAATTGAGCTCCCCTTGCAGAGTTCCTTTACACACCTTATTCAATGCCGCTAATGACCCTTCTGGTTGAAGTGCGGCTTAAACATTAAAAAAGAGGAACTTCTTTTTCGTTTCAGGAAATGTTCGGGTTCAGACCCATACATACATTTAGGAGAGTTCCAAAAAAGTTTGGGGTCAATTTCATACATACTCGTCTAATGAATTTTTGAAAAGATGTAAATGAGAAAAATGGTACCTAGGATTTATTATGGTTAATACTGTTTACACCTTTCGGGATGACTAATGAAAGCAAAACATAAAAAGTTCCAGTCATGCAGCATGATCGTTTGAGCGAATTTTCATAAACTATAGTAGGTATATGTTACTCGTACTATAATATGTTAAATTGCATTGAAATTGGAGCAATTTTAGTTGAAAGAAATGGTTAAAAACCAATTTTATGGCAAAAAACTTATTCTATGTAAATAAAATTCCACTGATTCAGAAGGGATTTTTGATTTTTAAATTTTTTTGCAGTTTTTATGGATATTTTAGCAAATTTTAATTACATTTAAGTACGTTTTTCATCATAATTTTGAGCAAAAATTTTTAATGTCCTAGTTAATCGTTGAAAATTGAGTTTTGACTAATATCCTGCAAAAAATAGAAATTTAACAATTTTTGGCCGTTTTTTAGCCATTTTTAGTGATTTTTTGGCTACATTTTTCGAAATTTGACCAATTTAATGTGCTCAAAAATTGTTGTCCAACGAACTCATCCTTTCTTTTGAAATGCTTGATTTTTTGGCGAAAGAACGAAGTTATTATCTCAATTCTATTGCCTGGAATGACACATACATATACATATACACATACATATACATATATATATATATATATATATCCAAAAGTATATATATATATATATACATATATATATACATATATATATACATATAAAAAAGCGTTAAAATCCAGGAATCATTTCAGAATGCCTCAAAACAGATTTCGATGAAAAAATTTTTTGAAAATTTTTATTTTAAAATTTTTGGAGCCATTGCAATAGCTTTATTTTCTAAGAAAATTCGCTAAAATGATTAATGATGCGGAAATGTTGGTAAAACTCTTTCTAAGACACACTTTAATACCTGTAATTAGACCAGTTATCAAACCAAAAGTACGAATTTTGCAATTTTTAACAATAAATTCATGTAATTATGTGTAAATACCCATATTCACCCGTAATTATGCGTATTAGTTTTTGGTTTGATTGATAGTGAACTATGTTGGTAGGTAAAAGTGCTAACATGCAAGTCTGACTTAGCGCAGCCCCTAGAGGTTACGAAATGCAAGGACCTGCATAGCAGTTGAGCATTGCGGGTGAGATATACCCACAAAGCTATCGTGGAATGACTCCTTTCGAACTGATTCCTCTTAATTCGTATTAAAAACGCTGCAAATTATTACGCAAAGGTTTGTTATTTCTGTATGAGATAGCCCTTCTACGCAGATCATTGGTCTATAATTATTATTAAGCCACATATATATCAAGTAAATTATCAAAACTGGGCGCATCTTGCATCTGAAAAGGGTTCACACCTTTATAGTTCAGGATCTCATAATTTTACAGTTTATAGTAAGTGAATGTAAAATTGTCTAAAAATGTCAAAACAACAGAATAATAAACTAAGTGAAACGGTAGGTAAAAAAGCCTCGTTTATTTATTTATTTATTCACGGCTAGAGCCAATTACAAAAAATTCAATAATATATTACATAATAGAGATTAAGTTGTTTGAAATAAGACATAATTTACGATAAAAGATTAACAAAAATAATATGGTACATGAACTAGTATAAATAAAATATTATAAATGACAGAATTGGAATATTTGACAATGGATTTAAGAAAGTATCAAGAGCTTCGTGACATGAGCTTAGAAAAACATTGTATTCACGAGGTAGGCGACAGAGGGGACGATTGTATAAATAATTTACGGCGGAAAATGGGACAGAAAACAGAGAATTGGAGCGTGTGGCATATTGAGGCACATTAATATTAACAAGAGCTAATAAAGAAGGGCAGTCCAAGCTGTTGATTAGAAGCTTGTGGAGGAATACGATGTCAGCAACACGTCTGTCCTCCAGAGGAGAAACATTATGTCAGCGGAACTTGTGGCAATTAAAGTGGCCTTGGAACATTTCCATGCCTTAGGAATCCAAAATGGAGTGATACTCTCTGACTCTAAAAGCATGCTGAAAACCTCAAGAATTGAGTAAGGTCTGATGAAAGTATCGTCTGATGATACTTCTAGACGAGCATGTGGTGGTCCAATGGATTCCCGGCCACTATGGAGTTTTTGGTAATGAGTAAGCCGATCTGGCAGCTAAGAGAGCAGTAGCAGGTGAGTCGGATAGCCTTATTCTACACGCACTCGTAGATATCGCTGATGAAAGGGTATTTACCACCATTGCATCCAGCCGAAGATCAGTCGTCTGAATAGGTTTTCTGATTGGAAATTGTCAAGGAGGCATCTCATTCAGCTCTTCAGACTGCGAGCAGGACATGGGAACAATAGAAGGACTCTATATCTATATTACCGTGCGGAGGATCCATTGCAACCATTGCAACGTTCTGGAGGACATGGAATACATAACGTTGATATTCTAAAGCTAATAGCATGGAGTGAAAGAGCAGTTCACTGTAAACGTTTACGTTCTCTTCAACGTTCGTTTCATTTGTCATCTCGGAACGATGACAGCATACTACGTAGAAGGCGGGTTTTGTTCTCAAGAGAATCAAACATCATAAACAAAATCTTCGGCGAAAATAATCTCATCTACCGTAATGACGAGCCTGATGAACCCGACGTCCATAATAGCGGAAGGCGGACAATAGTCCGAAAGAAAAGGATCTCCCATTGAAATCCTGGGATACACCGGCAGAAGCACCACCCCGGGCTCGTCAAAGCGAGGGGCCAGGTGAAAGGATAGGTGTACAATGTATAGCAATCGGAGTTACTACCGATCGTATTGTCTTACGACGTATAGGATCTTCTCGCAATTCCCAGCCACCGTCATTATGCTCATATTGGACTACCTGGTCATCAGGGGTCCCCGATCCCGACCCTAATCTGACTCGGTGGCCGATTGAGTTGTTTCACCTTTCTTTGAAACTCGGGTAGCGTTATTACCCGCCATGTGCTTCGAGCTGCATCCGAAAACGCTTTTCGAGCAAAAAGACGGAGTAGTAACGTTGTAGAGGTAACGTGGTAACCTGGGTTCCACATTTTCGAAAACGTTGAGCTAAAGTTTGGGAATGCAGTTAAGATATCCAGATTACACTGGGGAACAAAAGCGTCTGCCAAGTTGGGTGGGCAGTAAGTATAGCTTCCTCACATATTGTAACATGGACGTATAGAATAATTGAAGAACAAAGGAGTCGAAATGAATGATAAGTAAATGTTTCAAGAAAATAATGTTTGAACATGCACACTGACTACTATTTTTTAAAATTATTTTTATTTTAATTTTATTTTAAGGTTTAAGCCGCACCTCAACCAGAAGGGTCATTAGCGGCATTGAACAGGGTGTCAAAAGGGACACTGGAAGTGGCACGATTCTAAGGGGAGCCATGTTAGCATCCTTGACTAAAAAGTCATCATGGACTCCACAGGCAACTCGGTGGGGGAAAAAAGAGGGGTACATTGATGACTACTGTTTAGCCTCCAAAGTGGATAAAAAAAACCCAAAAATAAAGTAATACAACTAAGACTAGATGTAAAATAAGATAATAACTATATACATGCTACTATATACAGTCAGCAAAGTGAAATAAAACTACGACTAGATGTATATAAATATATCATAGATCAGATATCACAGTTCGTTGTAGAGCTCAGCGGTTCTCATGTACAACAGCAGGGATCGGACCTTGTTTGGTCCGAATAAAACGTCAACCCACTGAGGGGGCTGATGCTGGACTCGGAGATCCACAAGGGTTGTGCAGTCTTTCAGAAAGTGGCGGATGGACAGATCACCCCCACACCTTCCACACACAACATCTCGAGCTAATGCACTAAGCAGGTGACTGTGAGTAAGACGGGTATGGCCAGTGGCAACCCGGTTGACCACTATTCGATCCCTCCTTGAAAGTAGGGTTACGATGGGCCCACCGGGCTCATGTCCTGAAGGACACCACGCAGACCAGTGACCTCACCCTGCCATTGCTCATGACCAGAGCCCTTCAAGTGATATTTTGCCATGGCGCCACCCTTAAGTGCCATGTTTGGCCAATTCTTGGGTAAAAAGCCATTTTTTGCCAATTTCAGGGAAAATGCCACGTTTGTGCCATTTTTCGCCTGATTTTCTTGAAAATTTGTGAAGAAAAAAAAAACATGTTTTCTGGGATAATTCGCAAAAAGTTGGGGTTTCAAGTATTTTTTCAAAAAAGTCAAGCTAACAAGGGCTTTTTCATGTGGGCAAGCTCACAAGTCAACGACCGGGATTTCCCTTCCGAGGATTAAGGTCTCCAATGTCCGAGGATTACAGCCATTAGTGCTTGAAAAGGAAAGGGTCATTGCAAGGTCATGGGGGAAAAATTGAAAAAAAAAAAAAAAAAAAAAAAGAAAAAAAGAAGAAGAAAAATTGAACTGAGGGCTTAACAGATGCTTTTTTCTAATATGACTATTTGACTATATGACTATAACTATATGACGTATTTATTGTTCATTATTTCGTTTTGAATACTATACGTAGTTCAATTTATAAAGTATTTCAATTGAATAAAGTGGATTGGGCTGATTAGACATGAAAAATGAAATAAAGCTTTAAAAACTTGGGCAGTTTTGGTAAGTGTAAAACGGTAATTAAATCCCCTATCAGTTTCATCGTTCTTGACTCAATACCTCACTCTGCTCATGCGCAAACATAAAAAAGTTTGGATTTTGAAGAATAAATGACATGTTTGGCCAAAATAAAAGCCACGTTTGGCCAAAATAAGAGCCATTTTGCCATGTTTTTTAGAGCCACGTTTGGCAAAAACAAATGCCATGTTGTGAAGGGCTCTGGTCATGACAGATGGAATTGGCTTTATGTTGCATGTAGGAGATTTTATCCTCTATGCGTATAGGCAACATATCAATAGATTTATCACCAATGACTCTCCTTGCAAGGGCATCTGCACACACATTGCCATGAATACCTGCATGGCTCGGTACTCACATAAAAGTTATGGTTGAGCCCAATGTCGTGGCTTGGTCTAGCGATACACGTAGGTTTTGTATTAGGGGATCATCAGAATATGAGACCCTAATCGCCTCGATGGTACTTACTGAATCGCTACAAATCACACAATTCCCCTGCCTACTATTAATCCATTAGCAATGAAATTACTAATAATTACTTTTAACGATACGTACATTATAGTGCAATTACTAACGCGTAAGTGTTTTACCCAACTTTTCGAATAAAAGGTGGTTTGTTTTTAAATAATCGTCCTAGGCAACGAAAGGACGCGAGCGACCGCTTATTGTAAACGCACACAAACTAGATTAAAATTTTAACGTCCTATAAACAGTCTACATAGGTTCAACTAAATAATGATGATGGATGTTTCGCAAAACATAGAAAGTCTCCTGGTGTTGAAGATTTATCAGCGAACTTTCTTTATTTTTGAAGATATAAAACAAATTTTATATGGTAACACCCCTTTATTTTATTTATTTATTCATTTTTTTATTATATTCATCGGTGATATCGGACTTTGATTATCACGCACCACAGTAGCGCTACTCCTCCTAACTCTCGATTTTCACGTAGGAACCCCCATTTCTTATAGCCGATGTAAACTCTACATATAATTTCATGGAAAAATTACCCACCAGAATTTTTGAGTGTGCGAAAACGGGGGCAATCACGGGCAGAAAGGTTGAGGCGTGAAGTTGGTTTCTAAAAGTACAACCACTGTCACATCAACAAAATTTAAATGAAGAAATAAATAAATAAATAATAAATAAACAAATAATAATAAAAATAAATAAATAAAAATACTGTTCTCAGACTATAAAAGTTCGAGAGGACTAAATGAAATGAGATACACCATTTCTTGCTTAGAAAATTATGCGCACTCAATGACAAAATCGTGCGGTTAAATTTGAAAACCCTTAATTTTGTTCGGTAGTGTAGTTCAATTATCACGAAGATGATTGGGGAATAATAACACCATAGAACTAATTTTGTTTTCCAATGTGAGATATAATATTGAAATCCCATCATTTCTTCGCAGTTAATTATTTTGATAAGAACAGGAAACATCCTTTATTTATTATTCCTCAATCCCACATAAATTTCCTGTTTCGCAAGAAACTTTTATCGAAATAACACGTTGCAACTATGATAATGAAAATTTCTCCATTCACCAGCCAAGATATCGTAGATTCCAAATAATCCAACGGCAATGCAATTTATAGGGGCCCGTTTAGGGGCTAACCACGACAATCCATGAAAATATCAGAAAAATCGGTACATTAGTCTCGGAGTTTTGTCTGTGTCAATAAAATTTAGTTCTACCCATGCAAAATAGTTGCTACATTACTAATCGCGATATAATTCATAGAGGATTTTCCTGGAACATGTACCCAACTCCTCCTCAAATTTGAACAAAATCGGACCAATAGATGATGAGAAATCGACGTTATGGAAAAATCTCGAATACGCATGCGCATAAGCTACTATTGATCTAAAGGTAATGAATGTTATGGGGACCATTTAAGAACTAATGTGCACACTCCTTAAAAATTTAATCAAAATAGATCAATTAGACTCCGTGTTTTGCCAGTGCCTATCAATTTTAGTTTTGCGCATGCTGAATAGTTGATACTTCACTAATCGCAATATAATTGATTTGGTTATTTTCTTGACAATATATTCTTGATTTGTTGGCGCAAGTACGGAATTTTCATCTCAATCCTAAGGAGAGTTATCTTCTGGAAGGAGCCATATACAGGGTGTCTTTAACTCACAAATTTGAGTTCCTATATGATCAATTTTACGTGGTTTTAGGGGTGAAACTAGTTAGCTTAAGTATAAAACTCGGTTATAACGGGATTTCAATCTCAAGGACATCGATTTTCTGAGGTGGTACTGACTTTCAAAAACTTCTGTTTTGTCAGTCCTTGAACAAATTGGATACACAAGTCACGGGTAGGGATATAGGTATTTACATAGAATGTACAAATACAGTTGTAAAATCTTTATATATAATTCCGAACGGTCTTTGAAATTGTTAAGAACTTCGCGGTCCGATTTCAGTGTTAGACGGCTCATTCGAATCAGCACGGCCCCAAGTTTGTTGCAAAAGTGTCGCCGTTCGTCTCTATACCCGCCTTGATCGTGTTCTAGGCGGTCCTTATCAACGAGAGTTGTTTATAAGGCTGTGGCGGTAACAACAGTTGCCATCAATTCACGGTCAGTAAGAAACGTTAGTGTAGTTACTAACATCTAGGAGAGTTATTTCTGAACGAAGAAATTGAAACTGAAGTACTTAGCGGACTTTATATATAATTCCGAACGGTCTTTATATATAATTCCGAATCAGCACGGCCCCAGGTGTCGGTAAGTAAGAAACGTTGTGATGGGGTCTTTTCTGATCAGCTGAGTGAGCTAAATCCTTTCCTGTTCACTGTAGGAAGTTGAAATTTGATAGGGAGACTCACTGTTTATTAGGCTGTGGCTGTAACAACAGTTGCCACGGTAAGTAAGAAACGTAGTGTAGTTACTAAAATCTAGGAGAGTTATTTCTGAACGATCTTTGAAATTGTGAAGAACTTCGCGGACCAATTTCAGTGTTAGACAGCCCCAAATGTCGCCGTTCGTCTCTGTGCTTATCTTGATCGTGTTCTAGATTAGGGCTTCCCAAGCCCTAACAGGCCTCAAGTAATGTTATAAAATAGCCAACTTCTCATCACAATTTGAAATGGCAGAATGTGCCTAGATGGCGTCGTAGGCTGTTGTCATTGAAGTTATGGTGATACAAATATAAAAATACCTAGTCATGCAACTTGACCATAATAATATTACGAGACAATTATAACATGCTTCCTGCGCTTTCTGAGTCGAAATAACTTTGGGATCTCGACTTCCATGCACTGATTTTTAGGAGACCGACTTCCGAAATTTCCAATGGAGACGAATCAAAATCGCGTTTGGATGGAGTATTCCTGTGGTTCGAAATTTCCTGAAAATCCTGAATCCTTGAAGAAACCCATATATTAGATTGAAGTGCACTTCATCTGGGTGAAGGCATATGGAGGCTTGTGAGAAAATGAAGGTGCGGAAAATGGACCTCCACTCAATTGTCCCATTATGGCTGAGGACTTCATTCCCCAGATGAACTATCAGCACAGAGAAAAATGGAAGTACACATTTGCTGGCTCTACAGATGCCTTATTGACATTTTATGTCTTTGCTATGGCACACAAACTAAAAAAACGTCACGGAAAATTGCTCACCAAAATATTTTGAAGATTTCCACTTACAACCGAGTCGTCGCTAATAAAATGGTACTACGTCATTCTTCATCCCACAAAATTCGTTTACCATTCGCTCAAAAGCTCTCCATTTATCCAACCATGTTATGTTAACTACTGCGAAGTGTGTGGCCAACAAGCTGAGTTATGAGCAAGGTTATTTGAATAATTGTGTACACTCAGGTGATCATTCTCAATAATTGATATTGTGAACATGATTGCCACCGCTTGTTAATTTCTGATGATTTCATTGAGCTGGTGTTTCGATGATTTGATTCATAGCGGGTGATCCAAATATTGCGAGAACGGTTTGATTTGTGAAGCGGTGGTTAAATCATTTTAATAGGTAATTTCTATGCTTTACACTCTAGGAAGCTGTAATTTCGTATGTAGCCTCTTTAGGACATTTACTTGACGAAGCCCAGGGTCCGGATCAGATGAGTGGCTCTTAAAGCTAATTTCTATGTTTTACACTCTAGGAAGCTGTAATTTCGTATGTAGTCTCTTTAGCACATTTACGTGACGATGCCCAGGGTCCGGATTAGCTGAGTGGCTCTTAGAGCTTGCATACGAGTCTGCAACACATACTTGTCTTCAACTAAAGACATAAAATGTCCCAATGTGTTGCACACTCGTATGCAAGCGTTTCGTTTTATATGATGCTACAACTCAACCCACCTCAAGCCCCATGGTTTTATGGGAGGGGTATTGCAAAATATCTGGGACGAGTGATTTTCCGCTTGAGAGTCAACTGTGGGGTATGTGACATTTTGGTTTATTATTTCCAATAATAAGCCTATGTGATCGTATAGCAAAAAAATTTTATAACCCCCCCTCAAACTTTGTCACTTTACGTTTCAAGGTGCGCAGAATCCAAATTTGAAATGTCCGTCCGCCGTTCGCCGTCCACCGTCCGGGCCATAAAAGGCCTTAGAATTGACTTAAAAAATCTGTTCTTTCGCACATAGACTCCACTTGGGGTCTAGTTGGTCCTAACTTCTCGCCAGCTCGATCGCTCCACTCTCATGGGTGATATGAGCCAAAAATAAGTGAAAAAGTATGTTTTTTTGTAAATTTCAAGTTGTATAGAAATCGGAGATTTATGAGTGAAAAGAAATTGTTAGCTATTAATTTTATGAAAAAAAAAAAAAAAAAAGTATTCTAAATGATACTTTTCTATTCAAAAAGAGATTTTGGATTTTTGGCTATTTTTTGCAATAGCCTAACTATAGCGACACTAAATATACTATAAGCGGCGTTTAATAATTATGGACCAGAGATCTACGTAGAAGGGCTGCCTAATACATAAATAATAACCCTTTGAGTAATAATTTGCAGCGTTTTTACATCGCATCAATCAGAGTGAAACTGCTCAATGCCAAATTTGTGGAGCACCTAACGGATCACTTGGCATGTAATCATGGAATATCCGGAATACGATGGTGCGAGAACAGTGTTTTTCAGAGACATTATAAGAAAGACAGACATTACTTTAAATTATCGTTCAATTTTGTCGGCAAAGAATATGTATATTTATAAAGAGCAGCTTGAATTCATTGATGTTTGTCATATTACAATTTAAATAACAATTAAATACCAATTATGGCTGTGTCCAAAGATGTAATGCTAGTTAAAAAAACGAGTTCCACTATCTGCTTTACAAGCAGATACCATATTTACATGGATATGTCTTTGATTGGGGATTTCATAACGGTTGTCCTCGAGAGTTGTAAACAAATCCTTCAACTTTGGACTGTAGGCGACGAAATGTAGGATAAGGAATTTATTTTATTATTCTTGGAGGCATAAAAAAGCATACTATACATACTATTAATGTTATTTCTCCAATATAGACGCTATCATGTTTATGTTCATGATAGCCACTATAATGAGTTGTTGTTCACAGTCGATTGTTCTCAAGGGGATGAAAATGTTTCCTATGGAGTGGAGTAAATAATGGAGTAAATGAAATAAAGTGGAGAAAATTTATTGTTTATATTCCAATCAACTTAATTTAGGAATGCAGCCAGGTACATAAGGAGGGGGAAGCTTGAGATGTGATCAATTATCACATAAATCCAGCGCTTTCCAACGAGTGGCGAACGATTTCTGTGCGATGAAAACTGCGGAATTTCCATTCTCCTAGCAACGGCTTAGTTGTACGTGAACATTTTTTAGAAATTGTGACATCAACTTTTGCGTGACGGAAATTTTTGGTTGACCCCCCAGAGCAGACATATCCATGTCAAAAAAAAAAAAAAAAAAAAAAAAAAAAAAAAAAAAAAAAAAAAAAAAAAAAAAAAAAAAAAAACCATATATTATCATCGCTGCACTAGTTTGAAAATGATAGGGCAGTAAAGCACTTCTAAGAGTTTGTAAAACATTATGCTATCAGAATGGATTAATGAAGATAGAAGCATTGAAGATTTCAGGTTGGTAACAGCTTTTCTCTCACTATTGTCTCGTTATCACCATCATTTTGCGGTCAAATGGCTCCTTGATATCGTCTACGAATAAATCAAAGTATAAACATTAAATCGACGTTTCACTGAATCGATGTTTACTGATAGCATCGGATACACAAGTCACGGGTAGGGGTATAGGTACATCACTGAATCGCTGTAAATCGATGTTTACTGATAACAATGTAACCATTGATTACGTTGGTGAAACCTGTTTGTTTTAAATTCCCCTGCCTCATTTCAAAGACTTTTTAGTGCTGAACACAATGGGGAAGCCAGAATTGCGATATTCCGTTCTCGGATTAGAGCAGATAACGATGAAGAAGCGTGATTCATTCCATGTTGGCTCAAGTCGGAGCTTGATATCTCTGGTCTTTCTCAGTATTTGAGATAAAACAAAAAGAACGGGGTGCATCCCATCTCCATTAGGTACCTAATCATGAGATGTAAAGTCAACTTTGGTATATGGGTTTGAGGGGAAGATGATTAAATACGGCTAGTCCTCTTGTTTATAAATATGTTCTCTGAGCTCATTCCCCCTACACAGTCTCTTCAGGATATTATGGTTAAGATATATTATGGCTAATATTCATAGATTGTGATACATTTCAGGTAGAGCAACCAGGTATATATGGAGTGCATCCTGAGGTATATGTTAGATGTAGTACTGGTACCTCTACCAACTAAATCACTCCCGACGAAGTTGTGGAAACCCATTTCAAAACGGAAGTTAGTGAAAATACACTGCCAAGGAAATGGCACATGAGCTTCCTCGTGACCTTCACAGTACGTCACCATTAAATTCCAGAAAACTAGAAACGACCGGTTCTGGCATCTGGGAATTAATAAGGTGGGCACAATCACTGATAGTACCGTACGATTCGTATGGCACCTCAAGGGACTCTACCGGGATCATCTCTGAAAATTTGAACAAAATCCGATAAAATTAACTAAGCTGTGACCGTAACAAAAACATCACTTTCGCGCATACGCCTAGCGTACCGCTGCTGATGATCGCGAAGAATGTGATACGGGACCTCAAGAAACCTTGCCCGCATCATCCCTGAAAATCTGACCGAAATCCGTTCACAATTGCCTGAGTTATGACCGAAACAAGAAAATTTTGTTTGCGCCTGCGCAGAAGCTACCGTTGATTCGATCATGACGGAACTGATAGGGGACCATGTAGAGCTATACCCGCACGATCCCTAAAAATTTGAAGAAAATAGCATCAAAATTGTGGAAATTATGGCTGTTGCAAGGACCGTAACAAGAATATTTCGTTCACGCATACGCAGAGCGTACCGCTAATGCAATTATGATGATTGTCTCATGGGACCTCAAGGGACCCCTTACCCACATCATCCTTGAAAATCTGACCGAAATCCGTTCAACATTGACCGAGTTATGACCGTCACAAGGAGTTCACGTTAGCTCCTGCGCAAAAGCTACCGTTGATTCGATCATGATGAAGTTGATAGGGGACCATCTAGAGCTTAACCCGCACGATCCCTGAAAATTTGGTTAAAATCGGATCAAAATTGTGGAAGTTATGGCTGTTACAAGGAAATGTGGACGGACAGACAGACAGACAGACACGGAACCAAATTTGTTCAGGAGGCTCTGAAACGCAAAATGCGAGTAGAAATTTTGATTTTGGAGCAACATTTTTTTTTTTTCATTTCGAAAGTGAAAACAAAGCTTCCGCTGCCTTGCAGTCTCGGAACCAAAACTTTGTCTATTTCCACGAAAAATAAGGAGTTGCAATGTTAAATCGATTTTGACGGTTAGGCCATCATCAGTAACAAGCAATAACTGAAGAAACATTAGAAAGGACCCAGCTTTTATAGTCACAGGTGAAGGGAGATTGAATCCCATTGGTCAAGTGAAAGGAAATCTGTCCATTCTGCTGTTTACTGTTTTATTTTTGGGGTAGTTGGCTTTCAGGATTATACCTTATGGTTTTTGAGCTTCTCGTATTTTGTAGTTTTTATTCCAGCTAAGAACTTTCGCCAAATAGGCCACGTCATAGCTGTAAAATGTCAGCACACACTAAGTACAGGTTTGTATTCCTATATTATTGTATTAAGCTATTTAATTTTATTTTTAGTGTAGATTTAAGGTTTGAGAGTATTATTATTACAGTTTCTAGCTAGTTGACCGCATGTCTTGTAATGTTGATGTAAGTATATAGTATATTCTATAGGTATTTTCTTGCTAGTATATTTACAGACTCGAACATAATATTTATAATTACCTGCATATAAATTCATTAAGTTTTTCGATCGACCTGCATATAAGTCATATTATAGCTTTGCTTTGTTAGGGTCCTCAAGGATTTCATAACGGTTGTTCTCGAGAGTTGTAAACAAATCCTTTAACTTTAAACAAATCCCTGGGCCGCATCCCGACTAATTCCAACAAAACAACGGTTTACTTATAGAAATGTTGAAAATAACTGTGGAGAGAAGCCACTACAATGAGTTGTTGTTAACAGTCGACTGTTGTCAAGAGGATGAAAATGTTTCTATGGAGTGGAGTAAATAATGATGCTATTGCTTTACGTTAAGAATATTGTAACCGGCTTATTAAAATTGTTTATAGTCCAATCAACTTAGTTTAGGAATGTAGCCAGGTACGTAAGGGGGGGGTTATTGGTAGCTTGAGAATATGTGAACATTTATCACATAAATCAAGCGCTTTCCAACGAGTGGCGAACGATTTCCGTGCGATGAAAACTGCGGAAGTTCCATTCCCCTAGCAACGGCTGGGTTGTAGGTACGTGAAAAACACTGAAATTGTGACACAAATTTTGCATCACGGAAATTTTAGGTTGACTCCCCCAGAGCAAAGGCATATCCATGTCAAAAAGAAAAAACGCTGCAAGTTATTACACAAAGGTTTATTATTTATGTATTAGACAGCCCTTCTACGTAGATCTCTGGTCCATAATTATTAAACGCCGCTTATAGTACATTTAGTATCGGAACTCGGAGCTTCGGACCTCACAAATGGGTTCAATACATTACAGCAGCGGAATCTCACAATTTAACGCTTATTAATATAGTTGATAAAACAATTTATTACCAAGTCATCTTTCCAATACATAAAAGTATTACCTATACTGTATATTGATATCATTTAATTGGTCAAATTTCAAAAAATGTGCTGACAAAGTCACTGAAAATGGCTAAGAATCGTTAAATTGATATTTTTTAGCATAAGATTGGTCAAATAAAGTTTATCAACTATGAAATAGAACATTCAAAAATTTGAAATGCTAAAAACTTGAACTTCACTAAATTTTGTTTTAAAAAATTGCAAAAAATAGCCTAAAATCCAAAATCTCTTTTTGAATAGAAGAGTATCATTTAGAATACTTTTTTTCCATAAAATTAATAGCTAACATTTTCTTTTCCCTCATAAATCTCCAATTTCTATACAACTTGAAATATACATAAAAAAGTCCAGTCATGCAGCATGACCCCATGAGCGAATTTTTGAAGAAATCTTCGACATTTCAGTCGCTATTGATCGTAGAGAGAAATTTTAGTTTATGATTTTGATAGACAAACATGGAATGAAATTTTAAACAAGCACCTACTACCTACGTTTTAAACAGCATGGTTCTAGGATTGGTTATACAGGGATACTTCCATAAGAGTAGTTCAATCTGAATTTGGACAATGTTTCATGCAAATATTACCGATTTTTACAACTAGCGAACGGCATTATTTCGATTTTTGACTGATTTTTTAACTTTGAAATTTTTGAAAACTTGATACATATTCTTATAGGAAATTTTACGCTGATTCCGAATATACCACATGTTAGTATGCTGAAAAAATTATTTCGCACAACAAATCGCAAAAAACAGGCTATTTTGAAATTTTTGACTACATTTTTGAAAATTTCAACCCGAAGATGTAATCCGATCATGCTGGCCAACGAACTTGAACTTTCGTTTTGTGTTCTTAACATTTTAAAATTTGTTTGAAGTTTCTAGCACAATTCTACGGACAGTTATCGTCTGGAATGACACATACATACATACATACATACATACATACATACATACATACATAAAAAAATGCGTTAAACTTCAGAATATGATTCAGAATAGCCTGAAACGGATTTCTGCATAAAATGTTTTCAAAAATTCACATTCTACAAATTTTGAGGCGAGAGCAATAGCTTAATTTTCTTCAAAAATTTGCTAAAAAGACACTTTTTCACCTATTTTTGGCTCATAGCACGCATGGGTGTGGAGCGATATAGCTGGCGAGAAGTTAGGACCAACTAGACCCCAAGTGGAGTCTATGTGCGAAAGAACAGATTTTTTAAGTCAATTCTACTTGTGGGGTCTTTGGCGTCTACAAGGAAAAGTGATCCCTTAAATCTTTTAAGGTGTGTATATCATTCATTCACGAATTTTGAAGTTTAGTCAGTCTTTTCCTCAATCCGCTAATAATTACTCTAGGAAGTTGATTTTCCTAGTCAGGCAGTTCTAAATCGGTTTGTGGTCTCTTAGATGCTCATCTCGCTCTTCTATCTTTAATTAAGGTATTCCGCTCGCTTCCCTCAATCTCTGCTGATTATTCATTAATATGTCAGTAACACTTCAAATTTCGAGACAGGTGGGTATAATTTTTTCGTCAAGCCTGAGTTTTTGTAGGGCTTCCAACCCGGCCAATCTTACTTGAGATCGAGAAATGAACAATGTAAAACCAGTTGTTTTTAGGTGTTTAGCCAAACGTCTTGACTGTTACTAATATGCGCTATGTCTTGTGTTGCCGTAATAATTGAAATTTCACTGGTTACAATTGAGTAGAATTATTTTCAGTAGGCAACGTTCCGCCCAAATTGGAAAGGGATGTAGACAATAATAAATTATTAGAGAGAATTTGGATAACAAACACACTAGATTCTTTTATTTGGAGCGATTCAGACACAGTCCGATGGATTCAATTCCCACATAGATTTTAGGACACCCTTATCGATCTGATTCAAAATAGTTGTTACTTAAGGGCACCCGTAGGGTCTCCCCGCTACACTGTATTCCTGATGCAAGAGAGTCATTTTTCGGTACCTACCGTGCCCTTAGTTTTCAACGTATCTTCTTGAAATTTTCAGGGAAGTTTTACACTATAGTGATCTTCATTTATGTCGAGCCGTTTTTCTGTAACTCAAACAGAAACGTTTTGGCAGCAGATCGAAAATTTGAAATATTTATTGCAGCTTTGTGAGACTGTATCACCTGTTCTAATTGAAATTTTAAAAAACGGCCCAAGCAAGATCTTCCTCTACTATCCCCGAACAAATTTAAAAAAAAAAAAAAAAAAAAAAAAAAACTCGGCGCTCCGCGCCTCGCCAGGGGGCAAGCCCCCTGGACCCCCGGTTACCTCTATTTACATACTTCGGACGAAATTATTGAAACACAGAATGTGTTTGCGTTGTCGCGCAACCAAGTGACAACCAAACAAGCGTCATTGTTTACTATTCATTTATAACATCAATTTATATAGTTATAGTATGAAACTACGAAAAAAAATACGAAATAAATTCGTGATAAATCAAGAGCGATTTATCAAGTAAATGTCCTAAAGAGGCTACATACGAAATTACAGCTTCCTAGAGTGTAAAGTATAGAAATTAGCTTTAAAAGCCACTCATCTGATCCGGACCCTGGACATCGTCAAGTAAATGTCCTAAAGAGGCTACATACGAAATTACAGCTTCCTAGAATGTAAAGCATAGAAATTAGCTTTAAGAGCCACACATCTGATCCGGACCCTGAGCATCGTCAAGTAAATGTCCTAAAGAGGCTACAAACGAAATTACAGCTTCCTAGAGTGTAAAGTATAGAAATTACCTATTCAAATTATTTAACCTCCGCTTCACAAATCAAACCGTTTTCGTAATACTCAGATCACCTGCTATGAATCAAATCATCGAAACACAAGCTCAATGAAATCATCAGAAATTAACAAGCGGTTGCAATCATGTTCACAATATCAATTATTGAGAATGATCACCTGTGTGTAAACAATTATTTATATAACCATGCTCATAACTCAGTTTGTTGGACACGCACTTCGCAGTAGTTAACATAATATTGTTGGATAAATCGAGAGCTTTCGAACGAATGGTCAACGAATTTTGTGGGATGAAAAACGACGAAGTACCATTTCCCTAGCAACGACTCGGTTGTACGTGAAAATCATCCGTCACACATTTCGTTACCATCCCGCGTTCCATTTTCGGCTAGTTAGTCCATGGCTAAAACACATTCTGTGTTGAAAAAAAAAAGCAATCCAATGTGATCAATATCGACCGAGCAACGTGTACCGATAGGTCAGAAAACGTGGTTTTGAGAAAACGTCATTTTAGTGAAAAGATAAGGATACCACCTCCTAATCTTTTCACTAAAATGGCGAAGCCTGCCAAGATCTCTTAATCTTTGAAAGCCGCTTGTTTTTTTGTTGTTCATAATTTCAATTCATATTTTTGTTTAACCGAGAGAAAGCTCAACTTTTTGCAGATCATCTCTATGAAACTTTTCAACCTCTTCCAGTGCAGACACCTGAAGAAAACGCAACACTGATAGAAAAAACGGATGAGCTTGATATTCGGCCCGTTACGTTAAAAGAACTCAAAGATGAAATTAAGGGCAACATTAATCCTAAAAAGACCCCAGGCTATGACCTGATAACCGGTCGAATTGTGAAAGAGCTCCCTGAAAAGGCTATAACAAAACTACTTCATATCATCAACGCCACGTTCAGGTTACGACATGTACCTTCCCAGTGGAAAGTAGCGGAAGTCATAATGATCTCCAAACCAGGAAAATCACCAAATGAGAAGACGGGGTACCGACCCATATCCCTCCTCCCTGTCTTATCAAAACTGTTCGAAAAATTGTTGCTCAAACGGCTTAAACCAATTATTGAAGACAGAAAATTGATACCAGACCACCAATTCGGTTTCAGGCAACGCCACTCTACGCTAGATCAAGTTCATAGAATCACTAACATAATAGAAAAGGCTCTAGAAGGTAAAAAAATATGTGCCAGTATCTTCCTGGACGTGGCCCAGGCATTTGACAAGGTCTGGCACAAGGGACTTGAGTATAAACTGCACAGGGATCTCCCAAAACAGTTTTACTTACTCCTAAAATCCTACCTAGCGAACAGACACTTCAGGGTAAAGCAGGGTGACCAGTACTCTGTCTTGAAGCCTATAAAAGCAGGGGTACCGCAAGGCAGTGTCCTGGGCCCAGTACTTTACCTGCTGTACACACGAGATCTTCCACAACAGGAAAACACAACTGTAGCTACTTTTGCAGATGATACTGCCATCCTCTCTGTTGGAGATGACGCTGAAACTGCAACTCGCAATCTACAGACGTCCACTAACAAGGTTGTCAATTGGACCAAGATGTGGAGAATGAAACTAAATGAAACAAAGTCAGTGCATATCAACTTTACTAATAGAAAAATCATAGCCCCAGAAGTTGAGATCAACTCAAATAAAATTCCATACTCTGACACTGTAAAATACTTAGGGATGCACCTTGATTCCAAACTTAACTGGAAATATCACATTGAAAAAAAGAATCAGGAACTAAAAATCAAGTTCAGAAAGATGTACTGGTTGATGGGAAGGAACTCCCATCTCTCACTACACAATAAATTACTCATATACAAACAGATACTGCGCCCTATCTGGACCTATGGGATTCAGCTTTGGGGTTGTGCGAAAAAATCAAATATTAAAACAATCCAAACCCGACAAAATATAATACTGAGAAGTATAGTTCAGGCCCCCTGGTTCATGCGGAATGATGATATTCATCGAGACTTGAGGGTAGAAACGGTCACCGAAATTATCGCCAAATATGCAAGGAAGCACGAACATCGCCTCCACAAACACGAGAACCTGGAGATGCTCAACGTTTTAAACAACGAAGGAGAACTTCGGCGACTCAAGAGAAATAAACCTCTGGACCTAACTGTGCTGTGCAAATAGTGCAAGTGTAATCCAGTGTTCTTTTAACTGTACTTGATACAAGTATGGGCCAGGTTTTGCTGTAAACCTCCCCCCTTAGTGAGCCTAACATGAAATGTAATATTGCTAGATGAGATGTATATGTTTCAGTTGCAATAAATAAATCACGAAAAAAAAAAAAATAATAATAATTTTGTTGTTGTTTCTACGGACACGGATTCGGAAGTCGGATATGGACTCGGAAGTCGGCTAAAAACGTTTGTTTCTCACGAAATATTTCTGACTTATCCGATTCTGAGAAGTGGTTTGTGGTGAGGATAGTAACTCACGAGTTTTCCAAAAATATGATTCGTAACAAGCCGGTTTTCAAAAAGTTTGAAGCTGCCGAAGGCAGCCATCCTTCTTATTCGGCAGGCACTCACTAAGAGGTGACTACTTTTGAAGATTTATTTTGACTGCATCAACCCACTCAAACCCTTAGGCCGTCTACACACGAAGCTACCAGTTAGTAACTGGTTAGTGACGCGAATTACTAACCAGTTTACTTTGAGTCACTTCCTATGTAATTCAGTGGGGAACCGCACACGGCGCAACTGGTTAGTAACTGGTTAGAAACCAGTTACTAACTAGTTCCCTGTTGACTCGCATGTCCAGTCACCTGTGATTCCAGTTACTAACTCGAGCCATGGGTGACCAACAAATCAACCTGTTGTTAGTGGGAGAAGTCGAAAAACATCCGATTTTATACAATTTCAACCTTCCTGGATATTCAAGGAAACAAGAAACGGAGAGTGCGTGGGCAGAAGTCGGTAACGTCGTAAAATTGACAGGTATGTTCAAGTACAAAAGTAGATTAGCATTGTTCAAGGTTAAGGTGAATTTTAACTCAAATATCCAAAGCTGCACTCCTGTTTTCTAATTATTGAAATCGTTTTTCTTCAATTATCCGTTCAATAGCAGTTTTGATGGTGAATAATCACGGAAACGAATAACAACGTTTATCTCTTTTGAAGCGACAAACAACCTATTTTGAAAATTCTTCTCAAGGTAGGTATGGGTGTATCCAACAACTTCTGATTTTTCTTCTTCTCCTCCTTCTTATATAATTATACAATATTATGGTTTCGTCACCACTTGAACTATCTGACGTTTCTCCTACGATGTCCATGATCCTACTGAACATCAGAGATTTCGGTTAGTGATGAGTAGCCTCGTGTGTGGAGCCAAGTCACCAATCAGTCTGTAACTGGTTAGGAACTCGAGTTACCAACTGGTTGCGTTACTAACTAGTATCTTCGTGTGTAGACGGCCTTATTGTGATATGCCAAAATCTTCAGAATTCAGTGTAGTTTTTTGGAATAAAAAACTCAAAATTCTTTTTTTTGTTGAAAATTTTGCCCAACAGGTGCCCTTAAAAGTACTCACTTAAAAATTACCTATTAGGACCAAACTTGAGGTTGACGTATTCGACAATAAAATCCCCTAGTTTGTTCAGTGATGACGAAGATGCCCAATATCCCCCTCCCCCCCTTCCCAAAAAACACACCCTTCTATGGGTTAGTTTGAAAATTTTCAAGTAGCCTGTGATTTAAGTTTGAATATTCCAAACATATCTGACAACTCAGATCTCCAGTTGGTGACGTTAGAAACGCTTTAACTCCCCCTCCATTATGGGTCAGATTTGAACGCTGCAAATTATTTCACAAAGGTTTATTATTTTTTCAATTGAGTTTGATCGTAGTTTTAGTTAGCTTGCGTACGTCATAAGACCCGTCCAGACTCCTCGGCGTGTCCTATTTCGAGTTGCCACAACCTATACTTCTATCATTATATACGCATGTTTATATTTCTCGATTTGAACTCCTATCTATTCAAATAGTTATTGCCTTAATAATATCATTATCTAAGTACGTACGAAAAGTCGAGAGGATATGTTATTAAATATGCGTAGGAAAAGCATTGGTATTAACACACAAATATGATATAGAAAAAAAGATATAATTCATGCCTCGAAGGAACGCTGTACCCACCTCATGGTGCCGCGGTGTATTATCTGGGTATAACACGTAAAAGTAATAATTATCCATTCTCCTACACCCCTCTGCTACGCTCCTGGTCACTCCAGCCACCACAAGGTGCCGCGGCGCCTCCTCTCACTCCACCCCCTGCTCACCCCCTCAACACCCACCGTGACTCCCTGCCAAGCGTGCCAGGCGTGCGTCTAACACGTCTAACACTCAAAGTCTCGAAAAAGACACTTTTTCGCCCGTTTTTGGCCCATAGCATCTATGCGAGTGAAGCGATCGGGATGGTTAAATGTTAGAACCGACTAGACCCCAAATGGAGTCTATGTGTGAAAGAACGGGTTTTTAAAGTAAATTCTTAGGCCTTTTATGGCCCGGACGGCGGACGGCGGACGGCGAACGGCGGACGGCGAACAGCGGACGGCGGACGGACATTTCAAATTTGGATTCTACGCACCTTGAAACGTAAAGTGACAGAGTTTGAAGGGGGGTTATAAACATTTTTTGCTACACGATCACATAGGCTTATTATTGAAAATAATAAACCAAAAAGTAGTCTTTAATTTGAATTAGCGTAATCCAAACATATTCGACACACGAATCCCCAGTTTGTTCAGTGATTACAAAGATACCCCATTCCTCCCCCCCCCCCCTCCTCCTCCCCTAAAACACCCCCTATGGGGCAGACTTGAGAAATTCCAAGTAACCTATGATTTAAGTTAGAATAAACCAAACATATTCGCTCAATCAGATCCCCAGTTCGTTCAATGGGGTCCAACATACCCCATTTCACCCACTTCCCCTCCCCTAAAACACCCCATCTATCTCAAATTTTAAAAACTTCAAATAGCCTATAATTTAAGTTAGACTGATACAGACATTTCTCCTCCACTCATATAATTATCCAATGACCCCTGTAACCGTGAAAAGAGGAGAAACATACGGACAGAGAAAAATTGAGAAAATGTTACCAATCGTCTACAAACAGCATGAACCGGAAAAGAAACGCAAAATTTTATGATTTTAATCAATGTACAGGCAGACATACTTACGATTTTACTAATAGAAATTTTTCTGGAACATATACCAAACTACCTATCAAATTAGAACGAAATAGGACCTATAGATTATGATAAATCAACGTTATGAGCTATTCAAGGCTACTGTTGATTCGATAGAACTGAAAATTATTGGAGACCGTCTAGAAGCTACCCCGCACAATGCCTGAAAATTTCATTGGAATCGGACCAAAACTTGGTATTGTTTGTTATTTGAGGAAGCAAAAATCAAGCTTTCAAAATGAAAGGATGAGTTCATTAGCCAGCACTTTTTGAGTCCATTAAATTGCTAACATTTCAAAAACTGTTTACAAATCACTAAAAATTGCTAAAAACGGCTGAAAATCAGGTTAGTGAGTGTAATCCGGGACCTCGGATTTCTGCTTGATCTGGGTCTTAAGTTCTGTGACCATATAGACATGATCGCATGCAGGGCAATGAGATCTCTTGGCTTCCTGAGAAGACACACGAGATACTTCACCAATGTTTCTGCCATTGTACTTCTGAACAAATCCCTCGAGTTTCCTGTCATCGTACGCGTCAGTAGTGTGGTCTCCGCACTACAAAATTCATATAGCCCAGATAGAACGGATACTGAAGTGGTTTTTAAGTTATGTGGCTTATAAATTGCACATCCCTTCCGATGAACTACTACAGCCGAAGAAAATGGTTGGACGTCTCTCTCCTGTATAAGCTAATAAATGGGCCTATTGATTGCCCATCACTCCTTGCACACACCAACTTTTCAGTCCCACAATTTTATTCCCGTTCAGCCACGCCATTTAAAACTACATTAAATTCTACCAACAGGGGAAAAAAGAGAGAGAGAAAAAAAAAACTCGGCGCTCCGCGCCTCGCCAGGGGGCAAGCCCCCTGGACCCCCGGTTACCTCTATTTACATACTTCGGACGAAATTATTGAAACACAGAATGTGTTTGCGTTGTCGCGCAACCAAGTGACAACCATCAAGCGTCATTGTTTACTATTCATTTATAACATCAATTTATATAGTTATAGTATGAAACTACGAAAAAAAATACGAAATAAATTCGTGATAAATCAAGAGCGATTTATCAAGTAAATGTCCTAAAGAGGCTACATACGAAATTACAGCTTCCTAGAGTGTAAAGTATAGAAATTAGCTTTAAAAGCCACTCATCTGAACCGGACCCTGGACATCGTCAAGTAAATGTCCTAAAGAGGCTACATACGAAATTACAGCTTCCTAGAGTGTAAAGCATAGAAATTAGCTTTAAGAGCCACACATCTGATCCGGACCCTGAGCATCGTCAAGTAAATGTCCTAAAGAGGCTACATACGAAATTACCTAGAGTGTAAAGCGTAGAAATTAGCTTTAAGAGCCACACATCTGATCCGGACCCTGAGCATCGTCAAGTAAATGTCCTAAAGAGGCTACAAACGAAATTACAGCTTCCTAGAGTGTAAAGTATAGAAATTACCTATTCAAATTATTTAACCTCCGCTTCACAAATCAAACCGTTTTCGTAGTACTCAGATCACCTGCTATGAATCAAATCATCGAAACACAAGCTCAATGAAATCATCAGAAATTAACAAGCGGTTGCAATCATGTTCACAATATCAATTATTGAGAATGATCACCTGTGTGTAAACAATTATTTATATAACCATGCTCATAACTCAGTTTGTTGGACACGCACTTCGCAGTAGTTAACATAATATTGTTGGATAAATCGAGAGCTTTCGAACGAATGGTCAACGAATTTTGTGGGACGAAAAACGACGAAGTACCATATCCCTAGCAACGACTCGGTTGTACGTGAAAATCATCCGTCACACATTTCGTTACCATCCCGCGTTCCATTTTCGGCTAGTTAGTCCATGGCTAAAACACATTCTGTGTTAAAAAATATATATATATATACATTGATTCTGATGTAAAAAAAAAAAAAAAAAAAAAAAAAATTCTACCAACTATCTATACCATAGGCCGCTTTCTAGAATCCCCCGCAATATCAAGTTATTGTTAGAAAACTATTTCGACTTGGATTTCTTCACGAGTCCGCTGTCACATAATTTAGTTCCCTCTAATTATTATTTTTTCCTATAATTTACTCCTTGCGATTAGAACTGTGCTCTGGAAGACAACTGTGTAAACTGTGTTATGTTATTGTTTCTGATTTGTATTTATATATATTCTGTATTCTGTATAATCTGTAATTGGGCTTGCCAGTAATTTCAATAAATAAATAAATCCTCACTCAAGATATGATTTTTTAAAGGTTTTTAAAGAAAACCCGTGTTTTTTCCTTTTAAACTCAAACTTTTCCACTTTACTTAATTTAATTTTAACTTTTGACCTCATTTTCGGAATCAGCGTTAAATTTCCTATAAAAATAGTGTAATTGGGTTCTAAAAAAGTACCATCCAAAGGACCTTCACATCAGCTCAAACGTAGACTATTTTGAAAAAAGAAAATTTCTGAAATTCTTTAAAATTTTAGAACTCTTCCAAAAACAAAATCTTGGAAACTGGCATATCTCATAAAAACTGCTTCACCTAATAGTCTTTCCAATGGTATAGTCAATTTTACTTTTACTTTGTTATTTTGAGGAAAACTCGGCGCTCCGCGCCTCGCCAGGGGGCAAGCCCCCTGTACCCCCGGTTACCTCTATTTACATACTTCGGACGAAATTATTGAAACACAGAATGTGTTTGCGTTGTCGCGCAACCAAGTGACAACCAAACAAGGTCATTGTTTACTATTCATTTATAACATCAATTTATATAGTTATAGTATGAAACTACGAAAAAAAATACGAAATAAATTCGTGATAAATCAAGAGCGATTTATCAAGTAAATGTCCTAAAGAGGCTACATACGAAATTACAGCTTCCTAGAGTGTAAAGTATAGAAATTAGCTTTAAAAGCCACTCATCTGATCCGGACCCTGGACATCGTCAAGTAAATGTCCTAAAGAGGCCACATACGAAATTACAGCTTCCTAGAGTGTAAAGCATAGAAATTAGCTTTAAGAGCCACACATCTGATCCGGACCCTGAGCATCGTCAAGTAAATGTCCTAAAGAGGCTACATACGAAATTACAGCTTCCTAGAGTGTAAAGCATAGAAATTAGCTTTAAGAGCCACACATCTGATCCGGACCCTGAGCATCGTCAAGTAAATGTCCTAAAGAGGCTACAAACGAAATTACAGCTTCCTAGAGTGTAAAGTATAGAAATTACCTATTCAAATTATTTAACCTCCGCTTCACAAATCAAACCGTTTTCGTAATACTCAGATCACCTGCTATGAATCAAATCATCGAAACACAAGCTCAATGAAATCATCAGAAATTAACAAGCGGTTGCAATCATGTTCACAATATCAATTATTGAGAATGATCACCTGTGTGTAAACAATTATTTATATAACCATGCTCATAACTCAGTTTGTTGGACACGCACTTCGCAGTAGTTAACATAATATTGTTGGATAAATCGAGAGCTTTCGAACGAATGGTCAACGAATTTTTTGGGATGAAAAACGACGAAGTACCATTTCCCTAGCAACGACTCGTTTGTACGTGAAAATCATCCGTCACACATTTCGTTACCATCCCGCGTTCCATTTTCGGCTAGTTAGTCCATGGCTAAAACACATTCTGTGTTAAAATTGTGTTTTAATGTTGGAAAATGTGGGGTTTTCATTGGAATCGATGGTTTTTTTTTTGGAAATATGGCTCTCAATGAACCATGGGTTTTAGGGGAGGAGGAGTGGGTGAAATGGGGTATCTTGGACACCATTGGACGAACTAGAGATCTGATATGGCGAATATGTTTGAATTATTCTAACTTAAATCACAGGTTACTTGACATTTAATTTTTCAAAATCGTCTATGTTTAGCTGCTGTGAAGGTTTTTGGATGGTACGTTTTTAGAACACAATAACGCTATTTTTATGGGAAATTTAACGTCAATTCCGAAAATGAGGTCAAAAGTTAAAATCAAATGAGGTAAAATGAGAAAATTTGAGTTTAAAATGAAAAAACACGGTTCCCTGAAAAAACCTTTGAAAAAATAAGATCTCAAAAACGGATTGAGATAAAAATATGCATTTGTCCGCATTTTACTACTTTTTTGTATACAGGCTACCACAAAAAATTTCGTCACTGATCCGGTTCCACCCTGTATATACATATATATACATATATATTTTTTTTAGCTGTCAAAATGAGTTTATCAACAATGATCTAGACCATTACAAAATTTATGCTGAAAAATGTACCTAAATAACCTTTGAATTTGCTAAAAAATCGATAAAAACTGCAAAATTAATGTAAGAATCCAAAGACTATTTCGAATCGCGGAATATGATTTAGAATGAATTTGGTTGCCATAAAATTGGTTGTTAACAATTTCTTTGCACTGAAATTGCCCAAATTTCAAAACTATGTAAGGTAATATTTAATTTATTTATAATTTTTTCAGTTGTATATCTATATGTGCCACACCATATGACAATTGCAATATGATTAAATTCTTTTAATATATAGCTTTTCTCTATCTAATCCAACATTTTCTCAACCAAATTCAACAGTTTCCCAATCAAATTCAACATTTTTCAATCAAATTCGACTTTCTACCAATCAAATTCAACATTTTACCAACCAAATTCAACATTATTTCCTAGACCCAAAAAAAAAAAAGGATGAATAGTTGACAAAAATTAAAAACAGTGATATCATGATATCAACATAATTATTTGCGGTGATGTTACTACAGTGAGTGTATTTCGTGTATTTACAAAAAATTTGGTTACATGAACTCGCTGTCATTTTTCTCAACTATACATTCTTCCCCATGGTTTTGGGGGGGTTCTAGGATATAATGTTGAATTAGGTTGGGAAAATGGTGAATTGGATTGGTAAAGTGTTCAATATGATTAGTAAAATGCCGAATTTTATTGGTAAAATGTTGAATTTGATTGAAAAAAGTTTGAATTTGGTTGATAAAATGTTGAATTTGATTGGGAATATGTATTTGATTGGGGAAATGTTGAATTAGATTGGGAAAAGCTGTAAATGAATGGATAAGATGGTATAAATATATATGAGACTTACATTTGCAGCATTCAGTAGGAAACCGGTGAATTCAAAACGGTGTCCATCAAGGGCAAAATACAAAATAACTCAGAAATCCAAAAAAATGCCGCGTAAATCGAAATGTTGCCGCTCGCTGCGTAAAAAAATAACAAAACCGCGTAAAAATAACGAAATCGCGTAAAAAAGACGAAAAGCCGGTGAAATCGGAGCCGCTCCGGGCTTTTGAAATCGAGGCGGCAACCGGAACGGGGGGATGAAGACCGGAAGGGGGTTGAAAAAAGGGGATCGGGGAAGTCGCGGCTCGCGAGGATCTTCGGAACCCCAAACTCGTGACTCAAGTCGAGAGGGAAACGCGACCGTCTGAACTCGCGGAGGAGCGGCGGGACCTCCCGAACCCAAACTCCCCACCAGGGGGGCCACCCCGAGCGCGCATGCGTCACGCCGCGGCTGCCACCCTGATTTAAATACCCGTAACAGGCTTTCTATTACTTAATCGGCGAATTTTTTTCTCTTTCTTTCGTGCCGAAAAAGGGGGGAACCCTAGTGAGGAGGCTTTTTTTCTCCGGTTCACCGGGTGCGGAAGGCGCGGGGGTTCCACCGAGTGAATAGGGAACCGTTTTCGGGAGGGGATCGGGAGATGAATTGGGCACCGCGAGATGAATAGGGGATCGCGAGATGAATAAGGGACCGCGAGATGATTATGATAGGGCGAGATGGTAATGATAGCATGAGATGAATATGATATCGCGTGTTGAATAGGGGATGAGGGAGTAAAAACAAGTTACAGCCCTGTAGCATGAACGTATGAGCAAATTTTCGTAAATTGTATAGCATTTCCAGACCGAATACAACCTTTTCCCAACCAAATTAAACTTTTTCCATGCCAAATTAACATTCTTCCAAACCAAATTAAACTTCTTCCTAACCAAATGAGGTTTGGAAAAAGTTTAATTTGGTTAGGAAAAAGTTTAATTTGGTCTGAAAAAGGTTGTATTTGGTCTGGAAATGCTATAGTATTGTACAATCTCAAATAGTTTTGAAATTCGAGCTTTTTGAGTGGAAAGAAATTGTTAACTATTAATTTTATGGCCAACAATTCTAAATAACAATCTTCCATTCAAAAAGATATTGTAGATTTTCAGCTTTTTTGTTGTTGCAATTCTATCAATTTTAATGAAATTTAAGTACATTATTCAGCATAACTTTGTACATAAGTTTTTGAATGTTCTATTTCATAGTTGATTTGAGCAATATTCTGCTAAAAAATATCATATCAATTCAACAATTTTTAGCTGTTTGAATAGGGAACCGTTTTCGGGAGGGGATCGGGAGATGAATTGGGGACCTCGAGATCTGTAGGGGATCGCGAGATGAATATGATAGCATATAGCATAGCAAGGATAGGAAATGAGGGACTAAAAAAGTGCCAGTTATCTAGCATGATCATATGAGCGAATTTTCGTAAATTATATAGAATCTCTAGAACAAATACAACCTTTTCCAAACCGAATTAAACCTTTTTCAGACCAAATTAAACTTCTTCCAAACCGAATTAAACTTTTTCAAAACCGAAAACAACCTTTTCCAGACCAATTTCCCAAATTTTCCTCATTTGGTTAGGAAAAAGTTTAATTCGGTTTGAAAGAAGTTTAATTTGGTCTGAAAAAAGCTTAATTTGGTCTGGAAATGCTATAGTATTGTATAATCTTAAATTGTTTGAAATTTGAGCTTTTTGAGTGTAAAGAAAACGTTTACAATAATTTTATTTCCAAAAATTCGAAATAACAATCTTCCATTCAAAAAGATATTAGGGATTTTTAGTTTTTTGTTGTTGCAATTTTATCAATTTTTAGCAAACTTTAATGAAATTTATGTACTATTTTCAGCATAATTTTGTACATAAGTTTCTGTAGGGGATGAGGGAGTAAAAAAGTGCCAGTCATGTAGCATGATCGTATGAGCGAATTTTGTAAATTATATAGAATCTCCAGAACAAATACAACCTTTTCCGAACCGAATTAAACCTTTTTCAGACCAAATTAAACTTCAGTTGAAGCTTTTTGGGTGCAAGGAAATTGTTTACTATTAATGTTATGGCTAAAAAAGTTCTTCTAAATAATAATCTCCTATTCAAATAGAGGTTCTGAATTTTTAACTTGTTTGCAGTTTTTAATCTAATTTTAATGAATTTTAATTACATTTTTCAGCATAATTTTGTACATAAATTTTTGAATGTTCTATTTCATAGTTGATTTGACCAACATTATGCTAAAAAAAAAATATCAATTTAACAATTTTTAGCTCTTTTTTGCTATTTTGAGTGATTTTTTCAGCTCATTTTTTGAAATTTGACCAATTTAATGTGCACGAGAAGAGCTGGCAAATGATCCCATCCGTTCTTTCGAAAAGTTTGATTTTTGGCGCAAGAACGGAACTTTTATCTCAATCCTAAGGATCCATTCGTCTGGATTGTCACATATATGGTATATAAATAAATACAAACAGGCTTTCTATTACTTAATCGGCGAATTTTTTTCTCTTTCTTTCGTGCCGAAAAAGGGGGGAACCCTAGTGAGGAGGCTTTTTTCTCCGGTTCACCGGGTGCGGAAGGGGATCAGGCGCGGGGGTTCCGCAGAGTAAATAGGGAACCGTTTTCGGGAGGGGATCTGGAGATGAATAGGGCACCGCGAGATGAATAAGGGACCGCGAGATGATTATGATAGGGCGAGATGGTTATGATATCATTAGATGAATATGATATCGCGTGATGAATAGGGGATGAGGGAGTAGAAAAAGTTCCAGTCATGTAGCATGATCGTATGAGCAAATTTTCGTAAATTTTATAGCATTTCCAAACCAAATACAACCTTTTCCAGACCAAATTAAACTTTTCCCAAACCAAATTGAACTTTTTCTAGCCAAATGATTTGGAAAAAGTTTAATTTGGTCTGGAAAAAGTTTAATTTTGTTTGGAAAAAGTTCAATTTGGTTTGGAAAAGGTTTAACTTCGTTTGGAAAAGGTTGTATTTGGTCTGGAAATGCTACAATTGTACAATCTTAAATTGTTTCGAAATTTGAGCTTTTTGAGTGCAAAGAAATTGTTAACGATTAATTTTATGGCCAACAATTTTAAATAACTTCAAAACGACTATCTATCCATTCAAAACGATATTTTGGATTTTAATTTTTGTTGTTGTAATTTTATCAGTTTTTAGCAAATTTCACTGAAATTTAAGTACATTTTTCAGCATAATTTTGTACATTAGTTTTGGATGTTCTATTTCCGCCGAGTGAGTAGGGAACCGTTTTTGGGAGGGGATCGGGAGATGAATTGGGGATCGCGAGATGAAAAAGGGACCGCGAGATGATTGTGATATCGCGTGATGAATAGGGGATGAGGGAGTGAAAAAAGTTCCAGTCATGTAGCATGATCGTATGAGCGAATTTTCGTAAATTATCTAACATATCCAGACCAAATACAACATTTTCCCAAAAAAATTAAACTTTTCCCCAACCAAATTAAACTTTTTCCAAACCAAATTAAACTTTTTCAAACCAAATTCAACTATTTACTAACCAAATGAGGTTTGGAAAAAGTTTAAATTGGTTAGGAAAAAGTTGAATTTGGTCTGAAAAAGGTTGAATTTTGTCTCGAAATGCTATAGTATTGTATAATCTTAAATTGTTTTGAAATTTGAGCTTTGTCAGTGCAAAGAAATTGTTAACTATTAATTTTATGTCTAAATAACAATCTTCCATTCAAAAAGATATTAGGGATTTTTAGCTTTTTTTGCAATTTTATCCATTTTTAGCAAATTTTAATGAAATTTATGTACAATTTTCAGCATGATTTTGTACACAAATTTTTGAATGTTCTATTTCATAGTTGATTTGAGCAACTTTCTGCTAAAAAAAAAATATCAATCTAACGATTTTTAGCTCTTTTTTGCTATTTTGAGTGATTTTTTCAGCTCATTTTTTGAAATTTGACCAATTTAATGTGCACGAGAAGATGTCACATATATGGTATATATATATAAATACAAACAGGCTTTCTATTACTTAATCGGCGAATTTTTTTCTCTTTCTTTCGTGCCGAAAAAGGGGGGAACCCTAGTGAGGAGGCTTTTTTCTCCGGTCCACCGGGTGCGGAAGGGGATCAGGCGCGGGGGTTCCGCAGAGTAAATAGGGAACCGTTTTCGGGAGGAAATCGAGAGAAGAATTGGGGACCGCGAGATAAATAGGAGATCGGGAGATAAATATGATAGCGCGAGAATGTTATGATAGCGCGAGATGAATAGGGGATGAAGGAGTAAAAAAAGTTCCAGTCATGTAGCATGATCGAATGAGCGAAGTTTCTTAAATGATAAAGCATTTCCAGATCAAATACAACTTTTTCCAAACCAAATTAAACTTTTTCCGAACCGAATTAAACTTTTTCCAAACCAAAAACAACCTTTTCCAGACCAATTTCCCAAATTTTCCTCATTTGGTAAGGAAAAAGTTTAATTTGGTCTGGAAGAAGTTTAATTCGGTTCGGAAGAAGTTTAATTTGGTCTGGAAAAAGCTTAATTTATTTGGCCTGGAAATGCTGTAGTATTGTATAATCTTAATTTTCTTTTGAAATTTGAGGATTTTCAGTCAAAGAAATAGTTAACTATTAATTTTATGGCCGAAAATTCTAAATAACAATCTTCCATTCAAAAAAATGTTAGGGAGTTTTAGCTTTTTTTTGCAATTTTATCAATTTTTAGCAAATTTTAATGAAATTTATGAACAATTTTCAGCATAACTTTGTACTTACATTTTTGAATGTTCTACTTAAAAAAATCAATTTAACGATTTTCAGCTGTTTTTAGCCATTTTTAGAGATTTTTTCAGCACATTTTTTGAAATTTGACCAATTTAATGTGCTCAAAAAGTGCTGGCCAACGGACTCATTCTTTCCATTACTTAATCGGCGAATTTTTTTCTCTTTCTTTCGTGCCGAAAAAGGGGGGAACCCTAGTGAGGAGGCTTTTTTTCCGGTCCACCGGGTGCGGAAGGGGATCAGGCGCGGGGGTTCCGCCGAGTGAATAGGGAACCGTTTTCGGGAGGGGATCGGGAGATGAATTGGGGACCGCGAGATGAATAGGGGATCGCGAGATGAATAAGGGACCGCGAGATGATTATGATAGGGCGAGATGGTAATGATAGCATGGGATGAATATGATATCGCGTGGTGAATAGGGGATGAGGGAGTAAAAAAAGTTCCAGTCATGTAGCATGATCCTATGAGCAAATTTTCGTACATTATATAGCATTTCCTAACCAAATTAAACCTTTTCCAAACCAAATTAAACTTCTTCCAAACCACTTAAAATTAAACTTTTTCCTAACCAAATGAGATTTGGAAAAAGTTTAATTGGTTTGGAAAGTTGGAAAAAGTTTAATTTGGTCTGAAAAAGGTTGTATTTGGTTTGGCTTCTTGAGTGCAAAGAAATTGTTAACGATTAATTTTATGGCCAACAATTTTAAATAACTTCAAAACGACTATCTATCCATTCAAAACGATATTTTGGATTTTAATTTTTGTTGTTGTAATTTTATCAGTTTTTAGCACATTTTAATGAAATTTAAGTAAGTAAATTTTTCAGCATAATTTTGTACATTAGTTTTGGATGTTCTATTTCCGCCGAGTGAATAGGGAACCGTTTTCGGGAGGGGATTTGGAGATGAATAGGGGATGAGGGAGAAAAAAAAGTTCCAGTCATGTAGCATGATCGTATGAGCGAATTTTCGTAAATTATATAGCATTTCCAGACCAAATACAACCTTTTCCAAACCAAATTAAACTTTTTCCAACCCGAATTAAACCTTTTCTAGACCAAATTAAACTTTTTCAAAACAAAATTAAACTTCTTCCAAACCAAATTAAACTTTTTCCTAACCAAATTAGGGAACACACACGCAAGGATTTGCGGACATACACACACAGATACACACATAGATAGAGAGAGAAAGACACGGAACGAAAGTTCAGAATAGTCAAAAACGTAAAATGCGAGTGGAAATTTTACCACTGTAACAAAACAACATCCGTTTGATTTTAGTGGAGACCACAACTTTTGAATCTCTCGAAATTGAAAACAATGCTTCCGCTACCTATAGGTAGACTTGGGAGCAATTTAAGAGATGAAATTTAGCATTTAGGTACCAATACTTCAGTAGTAGGTACATCCGCACGGACAATTGTTAGTAAACTCGATTTTGCGACGTTATAATAAATTCCATTGAAACTTTTTGTTTGTTTGGTTTTTAGCCATAAAATTAATAGTTAACGATTTCTTGACATCCAAAAAGCGTAAATTTCAAAACAATAACATTACACAATACAAACAACACAACATCATGACAATTCGCTGATGCGATCATGCAGCATGACTTTTCATATGTATCATATGATGTATGTCCCGGATGAAAAAATCATGGACCTTCTCGCTTGGGTAAGAGGCTTGTCCAGATCAGATCTTGGTGGTGGAAGAAACGAATTTCCTAACACGATTTCATTTAGTGACAGGTACCTCTGACTAACTGTAATCAGTAGTTAGTTAGTCAGAGATTTGACTGAGCATTGATAAACCGGCCCTTTGTGTTTTATCGGCGACAAAAGAAAACAAGGAGCTGCTAAATTCACTAGGTTCAAAGCATCAATGCGATAAAAGTCAGGGTTAGGTAATTCTATGTATCTACATTTCAACCAATTAAGAGAAGATAAAGATCAGTTTTTCTACTACTTCCAGATGTGTACCGAAACGGTTGATGCCTTAAGGGCCGCTTTATCAATGGCGATTTAGAGGACTGATTAGGAATGATCAAGCGGTTACGAACGAAGTTGCCTTTATCAACCGCTGGTTAAACCCTAAGTGATGACTAAGTTTAGTCAACGCTCCGAGGCTCGGTTACGCAATAATCACTCGACTAATATTATTGACTAATATTTTACCTGTCTCTATTCAAAAAGTTGGTTCTGCTTACGCAAACTGCATAAGTGTTTTTTAATTTTATTTGTTTATTTTTTATTTTACTTTACTATTTTTACTTTTTTTCAATTTCCAATTTTGGTGAGCTCGAGACCAACCTCAGGTTGGAAAGAAAGAATTATTGTTCTCGAGATAATCCCCCCCCCTCCCTCCCAAGCATTTTAAAATATTTTGAAGAGAGGGAAAATGGTCAATTTCAAAGGTTTATTACTGAAAATAAAACACTAAAACGAGGCTTGTTGCTTGCCAGGTGTTTCAATTAAAGCTTCATAATATATCATAAATATCTCTTCAATCCACATTTCGAACGAACCAGTACGTTCCAGAAGGCTCTCAAGCAGTACCTGAGTTTGGGACTGTATCGCATTGGCAAACTCCTTACAAGTTGAGAAACTTGGAGTGATTGGTTTGAAGAGCGCCTTTCGCTATTGATTAGGAGTACTTATTGAGTACCTACGTTAAACGACCATCGATCTATTATGTAAACTGCGTACCGCTATGTAAACACACCAACTTGAAAAATCGAATGATGAGCAAGATAAACGTCTATTTACATCGATATTGTTGATAACTGAGAGATAACTCCCATGAATAATCGATTAACGTAACTTCGATATGATTTTCTGGGTCTAGGGACAGCACACGGGCGCTCAACCTCTTAGTAAGCACTTAGAGTTAGTCAACAGTTCCTCCCTAAATGATAAAGGTGTCTGCTGCTCTAATCACTGACTGACTAGCCCTAACAGCTGACTTACTAGTGAGGGATTTAGTCACAGAATTGATAAAGCGGCCCTAAGTCTAAAAATTAATGACTCTATCCTAAAACGATTCAGTCATGACTGTCATGAGGCATGATCGTATGAGCGAATATTCGTATATTATCGTATTATATTTATGTTTTTTGCTTCCGAGTCTACATATAGGAAGCATTGTTTGGGGGGGAAAATTGTTCTGGGGGGGAAAAAAAATAAATTTTTTTTTGGTCTCCAAAATTAAAATTTCCTCTCCCATTTTACGTTTTAGACCATTCTGAACAACTTTGGTTCGTGACTGTCTGTGTGGGTGTCTGTCGTGTGTTAATTCCCACAGTTTTCATCCGATTAGGATGAATTCTTCGGGGAATGTGTGGGGTAGGATGTAAACGGTCTCCTATAAGTTTCATTGTACCCAACTTAATACTTCATCCTGCGCATGAGTAAAACTGAAATTCTACCAAGCATCATTTTCTCACGCCTTAGTCGTTCGATCTCGCTCAAATCCAGGGGATAGTTAGGAGAAGACAATTGAGCATTTCATATCAATTTCAATATGATCACTATTAGCTCCTACGCATGCGTAAATATGAAATACTTGTAACAAGCTTAATTTTCACAGTTTTTATTCGATATAGTTGAAATTTTCAGGTATTGTGCGAGTTAGACACTAGAAGGTCCGGTATCAGTTTCATTGTCACCAAATCAATGCGCAAGCGCAGAAGTAAATTACATCGAGTATAATGTTTTCGTTTCTTAATTGACTAACTATGACGTTTCACGCTAGATACATCTTGATTTACTCTTCTATGGAATTTATCAAGATCATTTAAAAGTTTTCAGTGATCTATACATTTCAGTTATTTAAAGTTTTTCAGTGATCTATGCATTCATTTTACGGAAACGAGGAAGCTATGTGCCTCACCCAACTTGGCAGAGGTTTTTTCAATGGTTTAAGCCGCACCCCAACCAATTTATATTAAATCGCTTTAAGATTTGAGCAGTCCAAGTGCTAAGAAATGTTTATATATCAATATAAGACAAAAAAAAACATTCTCTTATATATGTCTTCAAATGTAACACTTTGCTATTCGAAAAAGATTCATGAATTTAAGAGAAAAATTATCAATATGTTTGGCACATTTTGAGAAATTGAAGTACATTTTTCTTCTTCTTTTTCTATCGTATTATAATTATGTTAAATTGTATTGAAATTTATGCAATTTCTGTAGAAAGGAATTGTAAAAAACCTATTTTATGGAGAAAAAAAAACTCATACTAGGAATTAAATTTGGCAATTCAAAAAAGATTATGGATTTTTAGTTTTTCTTTGCAGTTTTTATAGATTTTGCAAATATTAATGAAATTCAAGTACGCATAATTTTGTGCGAAAAATTTTTAATGTCGTAGTTAGCCGTTGATAATTTTTTTGACCAAAATTATGCTAAAAATTATAAATTTAACGATTTTGGCTGTTTTAAACCATTTTTATTGATTTTTTTTTTTAGCACATAATCTGAAAGTTGACCAATATGGTGTGTTCAAAAAGTGCTGGCCAAGATTTCATCTTTTTATATGGAAAGCTAGATTTTTTGGTGCAAGAGCGGTCATCCGAGGTGCCTCCCGAAATACCTCTTGTGTCATTGGGCTGGAGTTCCCTGAGGATCCCATTGATATTTTGAGCCCCATAAATAGATAATTAAATGAATATGTGTATATATATATATAATTGAAAAAGCTCAAACTTCAGGAATCGTTTCAGTATAAGTCAAACCGGATTTCAACGACAAAATTTTTTAAATATTTGATTTTAAATTTTCCAAGCCATTGCAATAGCCTTATTTTCTACAAACATTCTCTAAAATTAGTTATCGAGGAAAAACATTTCCATGATTTTTAGTTTCTCGTAATATTTTATTTGAAAAAAGAAAAAATAATTATCTTTTTGACCCCTTTCATACCTCGATATACCTCGCTTATAATTTATAATGGGTCAAAAAGGTTTATAATATATATATCATATATGGCATTCTGAAACGATTCCTGAAGTTTGAGCTTTTTCAAATATATCTTCAGAATGCCTCAAAACGGATTTCAGCGACAAAATTTTTAAAATATTTGATAAAAAAAAAAAAAAAAAAAAAAAAAAAAATCCGTCCGTCTACTGACCAGAGCTTTTCTCCACAACTACTGGACCAACGAATATGAAACTTGGATTATAAATCACATTTGGGGTCTAGTTAACCCTAGAAGCTGGCCAACCAAAGAGTAGAATTTAAGGCTGAAGTATTCGAAAATCGATACCCCGAAAACTTTCAGCGTAACAGTAATGTTTTCTTTTATTTTATGCACCCACCACTCACGTTACCTTTAGATTAACTTTACCGTTCCTTCCCCAATAATCGTAACCTACTTGAGCTTCATTTCTGTTACCCCTGATTTGAAAACAAGATCATATATGTCGCTCCTCTCAAGCTTCCAGGAGACATCAGTTGCAATTTTCTAAAGGAAACAAGGAAAAAAAGAATCACCTATAACTTCATCCAATTAACGGAAGCGTTAAAAGTAAGGAGGGTGACGCGTCAGCAGTTGAGCTGATAGGCGCTCACGAAACCACAAGCGCCTATAATCATTAAATCACAAAATTACTTCGCATTTTAAGTTTTTCTAGAAATAAAGAAAGAAAAAAATTCTCCAATGCCGCAAAGAAGCTTCTCCGATGATCGATTTATAATTAAAAACGAAAAAAGGACTACGAGAAGTTCTTTCCTTGTTATTTTTATTCTATGTAAAATTCATCGGATGCTAATCGTTCGGCTTCTCCCAAGATATCCGTTGAAATTATAGGTATTTTTCCAATTAGTAGAATCACCTACTAGTTTGTCGAACCCGAAGGCAGCGGACGGTTGTTTTGAGGATATTATGTAAATGCGAGTTTGGGAAGTCAGCGCAGAAATCCTTTTTGGATCTGCGGGAACAGCCAGGTCGCCTGACATCCCCCGATTACCCCTGGCATCGCCCGGTTGACATTTTTCCTTCGAACTTGTTAACTCTCCGGGCTCTGGAGGCGGCCCTTTAAATCCCGAATAACATGGAGGAGGCTTTCGTAGCCACATGTTTTGAGTTTTGACGAGGCTTTTAGCACATTTGGACAAGAATCAAGCGAGACGCTGGTCCCGCATTGCCAAGCTTTCAATAGGCAGTTTTTGCAAAGCTGAGTCGTATTCGAGTGGGAGGGACTAGGACTAGAAATAGAGCATTGCGCATGCGCGAAAAATGCTAACGGTTAGCGGTCCATTCGTTTTACGAATAGAAAAACCCTATTCAGAGCTCAAAGGAAACCGAATACAGCTCCGAATACGCATGTAACCTTCCATGACGATAACCTATAATGCTATAATCAATTTTGGTTTATTATTTCCAATAATAAGCCTATGTGATCGTGTAGCAAAAAATTTTTATAACCCCCCCTCAAACTTTGTCACTTTACGTTTCAAGGTGCGTAGAATCCAAATTTGAAATGTCCGTCCGCCGTCCGCCGTTCGGGCCATAAAAGGCCTAAGAATTGACTTAAAAAACCCGTTCTTTCGCACATAGACTCCATTTGGGGTCTAGTTGGTCCTAACGTTTAACCATCCCGATCGCTTTACTCGCATAGATGCTATGGGCCAAAAACGGGCGAAAAAGTGTCTTTTTCGAGGCTTTGAGTGTTAGACTTACCCACGCACGCACGCCTGGCACGCTTAGCAGGGGGTCACGGTTGGAGGTGTAGGGGGGTGAGCGGGGGGTGGTGTGACAGGAGGCGCCGCGGCACCTTGTGGTGTCTGGGGTGACCAGGGGCGTAGCAGAGGGGTGTAGGAGAATGGATATTTATTACTTTTACGTGTTATACCTATATAATACACCGCGGCTTCATGAGGTGGGTACGGCATTCTTTCGAGGCATGAATATATGTTTTTTTCTAGGTCATATTTGTGTGTTATTACCAATGCTTTTCCTACTCATATTTAATAACATATCCTCTCGACTTTTCGTACGTACTTAGATAATGATATTATTAAGGCAATAACTATTTGAATAGATGGGAGCTCAAATCGAGAAATATAAACATGCGTATATAATTATAGAAGTATAGGTTGAGGCAACTCGAAAGAGGACACGCCGAGGAGTCTGGACGGGCCTTATGACGTACGCAAGCCAACTAAAACTACGATCATACATAATTGAACAAATAATAAACCTTTGTGAAATAATTTGCAGCGTTTTTTTTTTTAGTTCCTTTATCAAGGTGACATGACATGCGCATTGTAATATTCGTGATTTTCAAAAAATGTGGTTGGTTTATAGGATTCATCCTAAATTAAATTATGCTGATTCCTTATAGTGGATTCTAAAACTTCGCGATCTACCATCAGTCTGATTTCGTTCGAGGGTATTCGGGTGCAAATCTCAGGATGCCATTCTACTAATTTTGTTGAAATAGGTAACCATTGCACCTGCCAAACCTGAAATCGGTTGTTATAGACAAAGCACCGATACTGATAGATCGATTTTGATGAAATGGGTAGAGATTGAGCCTCATAACAGAGAAAATAGACACACGGCTTTGCCCTTTGCCGTGTATTAGCGGGTATCCACATCTTCAATAATGATACGTAATTGACCAAGAGGAAAAAGTCCAGTCATGCAGCATGACCCCATGAGCGAATTTTTGAAGAAATCTTTGACATTTCAATCGCTATTGATCATGTAGAGAAATTTTAGTTTATGATTTTGATAGACAAACATGGAATCAAATTATTAAAAATAATTAGGAGGTACTCATACTTTATTATTATTAAACTAATCTTGTAGATTTAAAGAGAAATGTAGGTAAATATTCATAGATTTCGATGTCCAATGTGGTCAGTATTGAAGGCAGTTGAAATCTTAACAGTATCCTATCATAACATCATTTCACAGAGTAAACTCATCAGTTGTGATTACTTTTTTTTTTTTTTTAAAACAAGCACCTACTACCTACGTTTTAATCAGCATGGTTCTAGGATTGGTTATACAGGGATACTTCCATAAGAGTAGTTTAATCTGAATTTGGACAATGTTTCATGCAAATATTACAGATTTTTACAACTAGCGAACGGCATTATTTCGATTTTTGACTTATTTTTAAACTTTGAAATGTTGGAAAACTTGATACATATTCTTATAGGAAATTTTACGCTGATTCCGAATATACCACATGTTAGTATGCTGACAAATTATTTCGCACAACAAATCGCAAAAAACAGGCTATTTTGAAATTTCTATTTTTGAAAATTTCAACCCGAAGATGTAATCCGATCATGCTGGCCAACGAACTTGAACTTTCGTTTTGTGTCCTTAACATTTTAAAATTTGTTTGAAGTTTCTAGCACAATTCTACGGACAGTTATCGTCTGGAATGACACATACATACATACATACATACGTACATAAAAAAATGCGTTAAACTTCAGAATATGATTCAGAATAGCCTGAAACGGATTTCTGCATAAAATTTTTTCAAAAATTCACATTCTACAAATTTTGAGGCGAGAGCAATAGCTTAATTTTCTTCAAAAATTCGCTAAAAGAGAAAAATATCGTGAATATGTAGGTACCTAATGGGTACAGGTAGGTACATCTTTTTAAAATAGGTATGTACATCTTGATCGTTGATCATGTTGAAGTTCCGAATGAGATTCTCCTAACCCAAGGCGAATTTTGATGTTGCCTTAACAATTACCTACCTACCCTTCCAAGTTCCCATCCTTCTTCTATTTCTAGTGAAAAAATTAAACCACAGATAAAGTTGAATTTGATACTTCTTTCATTATGAAAGAATTCATTACGCGTTAGGTAATCCATGACTCGGGCTTAATTATGAAGATTTGGAGTTGTGTAGTTACGTTAGTGTGACCTTTGAATCGTTTCATTCACTCGCACAACGATTCGGTTCTGGTTTACTTGCGCTAGAAGAACCTCTTTTCGTACAACGACTCAGCTGAACGAATCAGATGGAAAACTGCAAAAACTCTCTAATAAACCATTGCGAACCCACTGCCAAGGCTTCAATAAACCATTGCAACGAGACGCGCCGAGATAAGTAACAAAGTAGAACTTCGGCCCAACTTTGGCCTCCTCCCGACCTCACCCTTACTGACCGCTCAAACTTAATTATCTTCGTATACCTTGAGAGGGACATGCCTTCTGAGTCGCCTGATTTCAAAAATGTGTAACGGTAGATCGTTTCTATATATAAGCTAAAACGAAGCGTCAAAATGCATGTTTCTGGGCTTTCTTCATTTTGGTTTATTATTTTCAATGATGAACCTTTGTAATCGAGCAAGAAAAACCAATAATGATTTTTTGTTGTCAAGGATAAATTCAATCCTAAAGAATCGATTAAACGCAGTTTTTTTTTTTTTTCATTTGTAAAGCTTGATTTTTTAGCCCAAGAACGGAATTTTAATCTCAATCCTAAGGAGAATTATCTGGAAGGCACATATATACTTATACCTTTGGTGATGGAGATGACTAGTCCAATATATAAACTTTGGTAAATGGGTTTGGTGAATGAACTATTTTGCAAATATAGTGCAAAATGATGTGCAAGTACGGATTTCTTGCGTTTGTTGTGATAATTACTTTTAGTACCTAGCACTAAAATAATTTAAATTTACCGTCTCACGCACGGTTCACGGTTCGTTTTTAAAACTGAAGCAACAACTATATCCGCATGATGAGGGTCAGATCCTGACCGAAACGTCGCACCCAATATAAAAAAATATCCACACCCAGACTAGTTTTGGTCATTCACCAAACCCATTTACCAAAGTATATACTTATATTAGGAAGGTGAATAGCAATCCCTTGCTGGGTTGCCAATTCATGGTTATCCATTACCACACTAATCTCTTCAAAATTACCGTACATTCTTGTACATCAATCCTACCGTACCTTCACCGTATGCATATTTCAACAAAACTTAGATGTTCATCATATGATTTATTTTAAAATAACGAAACTCGGTAGGTATATTTTGAAATTAACTGACAAGACAACATTTGTTCAATAAAACTTAATTAGAAAAACGAAAAAATTCACAAGAAAAATTCATCTTTGACTGATTTTTCAGGCTTGGGGTTTTCTGGTGGTTCGAGTTTGGATTGCGAATCGGTGAAAATGGAAATATACATAGCTTTGATGAAATCATCATTTAACGCATATCACTGATCAAAATAAAGTTCAAATGAACTCCAGCAACGGGCTTGCGCTCACTTATTCCAGGGTTGTATTTTTATGAGATTAGCTTTGCTAAAATCCTCTCACATTGTGCATTTGAGTAAAGGAGGGCAAATAAGTTCAATAAAAATTATGGCAGGCGTTGCATTTATTTTTCACTCTAGATAGTAGATAGTACCTACCCTGAACAAAAGGGTTGTCTCCTTCTTCAAAACCTGTTGTAACTTTTAGCTATGAATTCATGCTAAAATGTTGTTTACATTTTTAATAATATATTTACTTGGTATTTCAGTTTTACCGTATTTTTCTGTACGGTAGTGAGATTACTACCGTACACCATACGCGCATCAAAATTACCGTACTTTTACGGTAATTACCGTACTGATGGCAACCCTGATCCCTTGTAGAGTAGGTCATGACATCAGCTGATTCATTGTCCCGGTGTTCTAATCGTTCAACTTTTTAGCGAATTTCCCACAACAATTTTCCTAAACTCCGTTGCGGAATCTCCGTTATTCCGAAAGCAATATAAACTAGTTTTGGGTTGGTGCAAGACGCCATGGTTTGATCCTCGAGATAGTTTTTATTGGAGTTTGGCCAATAAAATTTTTGTGAAATTTGGCCTAAGGACTTCAAAATCGCATCCCGCAATGTTTTGTGAGATTCTATCTCTTATGCTCATGTGTATTACTGGTTATGGAACTATTAGGTAATTGAAATATGACTGTCAACCACCGACAGCCATTCAACTTAGGTGATTATGGTAATGTGACCTAAATGTCACCTAATACGGAAGGGAGTGCAAGTTGTTTAATCAAAGACAGCGAAACTGGAATCTCATCAACCCAGCATCTTACGTATTCCTAGCACTAAAATCCCTTCAAATCTCTTTCATATTTCACCGAACTGATTGAATCATTCCTGCCGTAACCCCTCTCTTCCCAAACGTGTTCCCATGCTCGTCATTCCGTGTTCGAGTCCGTCATAGGTACTAAATTAATCGTATGGCAGTGCAAGCAAACGATTGCCCTATTGGGGTCAGGAAGGCGAAGCTCAGAAGCGATAAAACTATGATGATTAGTAAGATTGCCTAGGGCCGTAAGCCCTGCCTCGTGCTGCGTCCTATTTGGGAATGAAGACCTTGTTGGTTGCCTCGTGCACCTTATTTGTGCAGCGCCTGCAACTTTTACTGCTCGGCGGCGTTTGACCGAACCATTTCGACTACTTATTAGTAGTCCACCGACTATCTATTGTTGCACCGACATTATAACCACGCTCTAACGTCATTATCTACAGCTATCAATGATTGACTCATAACTCTTACCGGCGTCCCGAATTAATAATGAAATCAATGAAGAATTTCTGCTCGCAAAAAGAGGAAGCTTTTGGTAGAAACAAAAAACCCATAGCAACTTCAATATTGGTCTGACTCAAGTCTGCCAAACCTCATTCGATTCAGGGTTAGATACCAGGGTGGCCCCCAACTGAAAATGTCCAGTCATGCAGCATGACCCCACAGAGTAAACTCATCAGTTGTAATGTAACACATTTTTTCTTCTTTTTTTTTAACAAGCGCCTACTACTTGCGTTTTAAACAGCATGGTTCTAGGATTGGTTATACAGGGATACTTCCATAAGAGTAGTTCAATCTGAATTTGGACAATGTTTCATGCAAATATTACCGATTTTTACAACTAGCGAACGGCATTATTTCGATTTTTGACTGATTTTTCAACTTTGAAATTTTTGAAAACTTGATACGTTTTCTTATAGGAAATTTTACGCTGATACTAAATATACCACATTTTAGTATGCTGACAAAATTATTTCGCACAACAAATCGCAAAAAACAGGCTATTTTGAACTTTTTGACTACATTTTTGAAAATTTCAACCCGAAGATGTAATCCGATCATGGCTGGCCAACGAACTTGAACTTTCGTTTTGTGTCCTTAACATTTTAAAATTTGTTTGAAGTTTCTAGCACAATTCTACGGACAGTTATCGTCTGGAATGACACATACATACATACATACATACATACATACATACATGAAAAAATGCGTTAAACTTCAGAATATGATTCAGAATAGCCTGAAACGGATTTCTGCATAACATTTTTTCAAAAATTCACATTCTACAAATTTTGAGGCGAGAGCAATATCTTAATTTTCTTCAAAAATTCGCTAAAAGACAAGGAACACTTCGTTGTCAGAGAAATGTCAGAGAATTTTGTGAAAAGCACCAAATGTCAGGGAATTTTTTAAATGAAAACTGAGTAATAATTTGCAGCGTTCTTAGGTATATTCTAACTCCTAAACAATCGAACTTCAACAGTCTACTTTATCATACTACATATTATTTCATAGGTGGGTTATCCGAATGTCAAAAATAATTATCAAGAGTGGTGGTTAAACTGTTCAAAGAGTAACACGCAGATACATTGTGACATCGATATGTCTTTGGCTCTCGGTTACTAAAACACTTAGTAGTAAACCATGTGTGGGAAAAATCAACTGAGTATTGAACTAGGGAGCATACTAAGCAGAATAGTGGGATGATCCATTCAGAGTCCCATCAACTAGTTTGCATACAAAACCTAGGACTTCTCTGAAAGGTTAAGGAGGGGGAAATTGACCCATTGAAATGTGAAGTCATATTTAATGCTTTCTAACATTTTTTATGGATGGGGAATCAGGAAGTTAAATTATCTCTAGCAACCATTGGTTGTAGGTGAGAAAAAGTGTGACATTATTTGCTTTCGGTCGAAAATTTGATTTTTTAACCCTAGAGCTTAGAAATATTTTACCAGGTAGAAATCGACCAAAGAACTCGACCTGTCTTTTGCCAAGAAGGAACGAATTTTTTAAGCCGTATTTTAAGAGAGTTTCTAGGAATTCACCCTATGTACATGTATATATATGGTAGGAACGAGGGTTTTTTGAGATGGTGACCAATCTAGTCTTGTGGTTGGATGTAGTTTTTTATTGTTCCATATTTATAACAACGACGTTTCGGCTCTGGATCTGAGCCCTAATCATGTTTGTGTATATATTGCCTGGTAGGTAATTACTAATGATGACTAGGTATGCATTGTAAAATGCTGACAGAAATAGAAAAACTGGTTCCTATCAACCAGGAAATATAAACCACATTACAGTTATTGTGTAAACTACTAGTAGTTTACTACAGTTTACAGTAGTTTACAGTAGTTTAAACAATAACTGTAATGTTGTTTATATTTCCTAGTTGATAGGAACCAGTTTCTCTATTTCTGTCAGCATTTTACAATGCATACCTAGTCATCATTAGTAATTACGTACCAGGAAATATATACACAAAGATGATTAGGGCTCAGGTCCAGAGCCAAAACGTCGTTGTTATAAATATGGAACAATAAAAAATTACATCCAACCACAAGACTAGATTGGTCACCACCTCAAAAAACCCACGTTTCTATCGAATCCTACTAGTCAACAAGATTTTCCTTAATTCTACATATATATGTATATATACGACGCTAAAATCTAGGATTGTATTCTTTGATGTACGAAATGGATATGTATTGGGTACCCGCCCCCTTCCTCTCAACTTTTTAATTTTGAAGCCATCTAAATAGCTCAATTTTTCTTTGAAAATTAGTCAAAATGACAAAAAACAGTATTTGATTTTGATATCTTTTGTCTGGGAAATCTGAAGTTCGGTTTTGCTCAGACTGTTTCCCATTAAAGTACAAAGTAAAAAGGCCGTTTTTGCGAACTTTATGTGTAAAATGACATAGAATTCATAAGTTAGGCAATGTAAAGGCCTGCTTTTTTCATTATCAATGTCTCCAAAAAAAACTCGTAGAGTTGGGGGCACACATGAAGCTGCTTCTTTTAGAAAGTTGTTGTTGAAAATTTTGAATCCAACATCATTGAAACAGATGGTTGCATCCCTCCATCCAACTCCCATAGCAATAATTATTCTCTCTCCATATTGACATGGATATGTCTTTGCTCTCAAAGTCTTGTCAACCAAAAATTTCCGTGACGCAAAAAATATGTCACAATTTCTAATGATGTTCACGTACAACCAATCCGTTGCTAGGGGAATGGAACTTCCGTAGTTTTCATCGGACAGAAATCGTTCGCCACTCGTTGGAAAGCGCTTGATTTATGTGATAAATGTTCACATCTCAAGCTACCAATTTCCCCCTCCTTACGTACCTGGCTACATTCCTAAACTAAGTTGATTGGACTATAAACAATTTTAATAAGCCGGTTACAATATTCTTAACGTAAAGCAATAGCATCATTTACTCCACTCCATAGGAAACATTTTCATCCTCTTGACAACAGTCGACTGTTAACAACAACTCATTGTAGTGGCTTCTCTCCACAGTTATTTTCAACATTTCTATAAGTAAACCGTTGTTTTGGTGGAATCAGTCGGGATGCGGCCCAGGGAAAATAAATGAAATTATTTCATTTATTGTTTTATTTGATAACATTTCGTCCTCTTACTGAGGACATCTTCAGATCTATGTGTGTCCAGGAAAAAATTTATAACCATCCGAATATAACGGATTTGTCAAATAAAACAGTGGCTCACCAAGTCAACTCAATGTCAAGAAAGCAATATCTGATGATGTCCTCAGTAAGAGAACGAAACGATAAATGATATAATTTCATTTATTACTTAATGAAAAATCATGCTATCATGAACATAAAAATGATAGCGCCTGTATTGGAGAAATAACTTTAATAGTATGTATAGTTTGCTTATTGTGTCTCCAATAATAATATAATAAATTCTTTATCCTACATTTTGTCGCCTACAGTCCAAAGTTAAAGGATTTTTTTACAACTCTCGAGGACAACCGTTATGAAATCCTCAATCAAAGACATATCAATGTAACACGGTATCTAATTATTGTAAAGCAGATAGTGGAACTCGTTTACGAGTTTATAAGTAGGTATGTAGTTCCTTACAGTGTTTTTTCTTTAAGTTTGCTTTTAATTGTATCATTTGAAGGAACATCCCCAGATACTTCAGAACATAATTGTTCAAAGGTAAGTTGGCATTCCTCACTACTCTCAATCAGGAAGGCTCAAGGAGGGAGTAAAGTCAATGGGGAAAGGTCTCAGCTAAAATATGCTCGATACGAACTTTGGAAAGTATCTAATCTTGAATAGAATGAGCTTTAGTAGACTGAAATCAAGCCAATATTAACGGCCAACCATTATTATTTCTATTATTATTTATTAGGTGATTTTGAAAAGCGAAAGTCTAGACGGAGGAAGAAAAGGACTGGCCCAAAATTAGTCCGAATTTAAATTGTTTGTGATTCGCTATTTTAAGAGAACTTGCTCTGCGAACCAGCGGCCGTAAATAGGAAAGCTTTTTGTAAAAAAATTTTCCAGTGATTAAGTCAAAATTGCTATTAACCACGGCTCATCAAGCAACTGCTGATCACTGTTCAGTGAAACTTGACATTCGCGTTTGAAGCTTGCCTTCAAATCTGACTTCAAAGCTCACCACTAATAAACCTATCTCTATTCGAAAAGTTGGTTCTGCTTACGCAAACTGCTGGTGTTGTTTTTTAATTTTTTTAAATTTTCTCCGAATTCTGGTGATTGTTTTCCGAAAAACCGTATACGCGTGATCACCTTAATATTTCCCATTATCTTATTTTGATTAATCGATTTGAGATCACCTGAACACATACCTACGAGCTCTCAAGTCCCTCTGCAATTTTAGATGGATGGAAGAATATTACGTGAACCTTAATTACAATGAAATAAGCTTGGCTGTAGAAATTATCGAGCTACCTACTTTGATCTCGATGAGGAAGGTACATCCTGCTCCATAATGTCGGGGCGAGCCTCCTCAGGTAATAGTAGGGTGTGGGGCATCATCGGTCAGGAGACGTACCTACCGAAATCAGCTCTCTGACCCGATCTGCAATTTCCAGATGGTCCTTGAGCAACGTCGGGGAAGAGTCGCAATTTTCGGCAAAGGGAAAATCGGACTTCTGACATTACGTAACAACTTTTGGTTTATTATTTTCAATAATGAACCTCTGTAATCGACCAAGGAGTAAAAATTAAAAATTAACCCCAACCTCAAAATTTGGTTTACGTTTCACGATGCGTAGAAACTAAGATTTTTTTTTTTTTTTTTTTTTTTTTTTATTAATTTGAATTTATAGCCAAGACTCAAAGGATTATAATTTGACAGGAAAGCTGCGGCAGGCCGCTCGTACTTTCTCTCTTATGAGAGATGAGCTATGGGCATTGAAAATGTCTCAGTAATTTCAATAATAACACCTGTATTTAATGTTCTAAATAAACTTACATTACGTTAATTAAATGACTGATTTCATTGCTGGTATACACAATCATAACATCACCTAACTTGTTTATAGGTTGCGTGACGTTTTTTTCTTTGCGTAACGAAATTTCCGTAACAAAATGTCCGGTTAAGAGTCAAAACAAGAAAACGGTCAGTCCGCTGTACGCCATACGCCATCCAGAGGGTTTCTCTGAAACTACTGGACCAAAGTTAATGAAATTTGGCTCAACACATCGGCCGAGGATGTCACAGTACCAACGGTATCAATTTTGGTAAGCCCTAATGGGTAGTATTTAAGGGTTGAAATATTGAAAAGTCAAGATCTCAGAAAATTTCAAGGTATCAATGACGTTTTTCTGGTCTCATTTATAGACAATATGATATATTTAGGATTGGAGAAATAACAAAAATTGAAGTGAAATTGTCTCATGTACCTAGTACATAGTGAGTAGCCCCTACGGTCAGTGATCGTATCCAGTGCAGCACTGTTTCGAAGGTCTGATGATGATGATGTCTTTACACCGAAAGCGATCGTCCTAGTGCTCGACTTGCTAGTGGCGACGGACTCCTCAGAAAGGTACGTAAATGATAAGTTCGTCACACTAGGCAACCAAGCTGAAAATTCCAATGAACTTAGTTGGTAAAGAGGGTAAAAAGTGCACAATACCTTGGGATAGTATTAGTTGAGAACCTTGACTGGAAGGCCCAGGTAAACGCTCTCGTGAAGAAAACTAGGAAGTTTGTTCACATATTTTACTATATCGATAACTGTTTCTCAAAAATTACTCTTATTTTACTGTATAAAGTTCTAGTACAGTAAGTTCTTAGCTTTGGCATTCTCTGCTGGGGTAACGCATACGGTAGCGTGTTGGAACCTATAATTGTATTGCAAAAAGCAATTTTGAAAGTTGTTCTAAAAAAGCCCCGGAGGTTCCCCAGTGCTGAGCTGTTTAACGAGGCAAAAGTATTTACATTGAAGCAGCTCTACATAAAACACGCTCTACTGTATTATCAGAAACATCCTGATACTCGTACATTAGACTCAACCTCGCTTAGATCATCTGAACAGAGCACCCTGTACAATGAGACTCACTACTCAAGCAGTGATACCGATACCATCAAGCCGCCTACAATCCACTTCTCGCCATTTATACCACAACTTGACATACATCTTACGGACAGTTCCGGCCTCTCTGGCCCACCCCCATTCCATCACCAGATCTGAATACAAAAATTCCATTTTTTCGTACCTCATTGCTGCTACTCCCACGGATGCCATGACGTCCAACAACTATACTTTTTGACATCATTATTTCTATTAGGTATATGTAGGTTTTTAGTATGTATGGCAATAGGTAAAGAAGAGAGAAAATGTAAAATACAAGTTATATTTAAACAAATGTAAGTCGCATATTCAACTCACCCACATGGCACAGATCATTGATCTATGAGGGGGGTAGTTTTCATCACACGTCTTGTGCCTAATTTAAAAATGTAAGCACTTTGGAAATAATCAATTATTCATTCATTCATTGTGTACTCACCAGTAGTACACAGAAGAAAGTTGAAGGAGTGGGAAGTTGCGTGCGACAAATTCAGAGCTTTTCAACGGTGATTGATTATTTTTGTGCTATGGAAGATGAGGAAGTTACAACTTGCTTGTCCGTGAAAAATGTTTGAAGATATCCCTAAATATTTCGTGACCGATTTGCATAACAAGATTTTGTGGTGGTTAGGAGTAAGAAATACTTCTTCATTTATATGACTCGGCGTCGTCTCTCTCATTTCAGAATTTACTTTATCTAACTAACTGTGTCCGCTACTAGTTCAAGACATGAATGTAAATTACAGCGAACTATCTCATAAACTTCTAATCAATTTTGTCAGTACTGCCTGGAAAATACTATCTACAGTTAAGTCTACCACACCGCGAGAGGCGCCGTTGGTATCTTAAGTCGGATAGCTGAACAAAATAAGTTACACAACACAAATACACACAACCCACTCGGCTGACTAATCAGCCACTCTAAACCACTCTAAAGTGGTTTCTCAAGTTGTAACATTATACGCTTCCACATAGAGGGAAGGCCCGTTCCAAATGTCAGTACATCAAATTAGATAGGAGCAAAATTAGCTATAGAACTCACTCAGCATATTAGACAAGGTTCTTCGAATTGTAATTGTAACCTGTCGACCCATAGAGGTTCCGTGCAAAAGTTCAGCATCTTAAGCAGAAAAGGAACGAAATATACTACAGAGCTCACTCCAGTGACGGATTAATAGAATGTGGGGGCGGTCCTCTACCGGGACTCCCCCCCCCCCCCCCCCCGGGGAAATTAAAAAAAAAAAAAGACCTTGAAAAACCAGCGGTTTTATTGGTTACAGACCCACACTTTATGTCAGGTATGTAAAAATTACCAAGAAAAACATAATTATTATTTGCACAAATTTTAGCTTGATTACCAAACATCCATGTACACACAAAAAATAAATAAATAAATAGAAAATAAAATTATCAAAAAATAAAGTGTTTATAGGTAAGTAATTTTTTTGGTAAAATTATATCGAAAAAGGCAGGGAATAAAACATAAAGCGCTGGAGAACTTCAGTCCTTGTGATGTAATATTATTTATAAATATACACCTGTATTGCAAACACAGGATTAAATAATAATACACTCTTTATTTTTTCAATTTACTTTAGAAGTAAAAAACCATTTAACTCACGATAATTAAATGAATAAAGTACATTTTTGATTAAAGATGAAAACACAAATAGAATATTACATTGTTAAGTAAATATTTTTCGTCTATTATTGGTAAACGTGAAACAGTGAATAAATAATTCACTTCAATCGAAAAACAATGGTTCCAATCAGTTAAGAAAACACAATTCGTTTCTTTCTTCGTCGAAACAGTAGGTAGGTTGATTATGTATTATGGCTATTGATTATGTATTGTTACCCTTACCAAAAGCGGTAAACGAATCAAGTTGTAACGTTATTCTCTTCCACATCCAGGAAAGCCCCGTTCCAAATTTCAGCATATCAAGTTATATAGGAAAAGAATTAGCTACAGAGCTCACTCAGCAAATTAGACAAGATTCCCCGAATTGTAATTGTACCCTGTCTCACCCATAGAGGTCCCGTTCAAAAAGCGAGCACAGCGATTAATCGAAATCAATTTTTTTACCCAGTATTTGACAGCCACATTTTTTGTTGTACCTGTGATTGATACCCTATGATTGACACAGCAGTTATTCTGCAATAAATGATTCCTTGTATCAACAAAACGTTTTATTTCAACATTTTACAAATAAATTGAGCATTTGAACTTAGTTTTATTAATCTAAATATAAAATTAATATGAGTATTCATAAAGACAAAGTTGAAAATATCACCGGATGTATCATCACAAAATAGGTACGATGTTTTCTTGATACCATAGGCCAATACGATTGTAATGGTAAACTAGCAGCTTTTGAGTTGCTATGTATTTATATAAATATAAAAAAACCACAAACGGTGGGTACAGCTTTCGTACAAGTACGCAACCACGAGGGACATTTTATGTCTTTGTGCCCCCTCCCGCACCCACACCACTTACCACATATCTCGTACTTTATTTTTTTTGTTTAAAATTTTTTGTTTTAAAATAATAAATGAGAAACACAAAATAACAATACAAATATTTATTTATTTACATATATACATACATCATTCCATAAATATATCATTATTATCAGAGTTTGCACTTCATAAAAATTTTGTTAAACATAAACACAGTCCGAGCTTCATCTCCAAGACTCGTACATCTCCAAGAGATAATTCGTTTATCGGTTGTTTGGTCTTAAAATTATGTCTTTACATATATAAAGCTTGCAATCGTGTTCACAATATAAATTATTGAGAATGATCACCTGTGTGTGAACAATTATTCAAACAATCACGCTCATACCGCAGCTTGTCGGCCCCGCACTCGGCAGTGGTTAACGTCATATGGTTAGGTAAATCGAAAGCTATCCAACGAGTGGTGAACGATTTTTGTACGATGATAACTGGCGAAGTTAAAGTTCCGTAGCAAAGAATCGGTTGTACGTGAAAATCATTAGAACTTTTTCATAACGCTGTCTTCGTCACACCGTAACGTCACACTTTTTGAGTTATGTGCCATAGTAAAGACATAAAATTTCAAAAATCAAATCAATCGTTATTGTTTCAGATCTTATACCTATACAATAGGACATCCATTTTCAATTATATACGACATGCATTACAGCTTCCAAGTCTACCTAAACGTAGCGGAAGCATTGTTGTCACTTTCGGAAGATGAAACATTTTTTGTCTACGAAATCAAAAATTCTACTCGCATTTTATATTTTGCTCCGTGTCCGTCGTTGAGTGTGTATCTGTGTGTGTGTGTGTCTAACGTGTGTCCGCAAATCCTTGTAAAAAGTAGGGATGAGTCGATTCCCGATACCGATTCTCGATACCACCGATTCTTAGGTATTAGTATCGGTATCGAGAATCGATCGCCTAAAGCCGATACCGATACCGACCGGTGATGGGCGTTTTATTACACTACGGTACTATTGCAACCATCTAACAACGAAGATGGTTGTACCGTGCAACCGTTGCGTGAAGTAGGCAGTTGCGAAACATGAATTTTCCAAAACACAACTTACAATTATAATTTTGTTTACAAGTAGGCTCGTGTTATTTTGTTTGTGAAGCTATGTTTTCCAAGTATAAAAGCCTAGAGCCAGTCTCATTTGGAAATACCTTACAGTTACCGACGAAACACTAAAAAACCAAGTCAGTCTGCTTAACTTGTTTTATTCAGAAAGAAATCTATCCTAGGCAATAAAAGTTGCCTATTAATTGATACTTGATAGATAACAAAAAATATCAAATTTTGTATTTGCACAAATCAAATTAACTAAAGCCTTGAATGAAAAAATAAATCTGAAATTTAGAATTTGTAATAAGAATTATTCTTTAAAATTTATTTAATTTTAATAAGTAACTAAAGCATGAATTAAATAGACCCAGACATAATCAAAATGTTGGTCTTTTTAAATAAAAACCTTAAGTAGAACAGATGGAGAATAAAGGTTTTATTATCCATGTTTTGTTTTTATTTAAAAATTACCTCATTTGCAAAAATATTGGGATCAATTTTCTGTAAGTATTAGTTATTTATGTTGGACAAAAAAATTTGAATATTTTACTAGTTCAAGAAGAATTTTTGTTTTTCCCTACAGGTAAGTTAGGTATTATGCGCCGATGGTATCGGTATCGAGAATCGGGAATCGATTTTTTAGGTATCGGTAACGGGAATCGATAAATTTTGGTATCGACTCATCTCTTGTAACAAGCTTAATTTCCACAGTTTCATCCGATTTTGATGACATTTTTAGGGAATGAGCGGGTTCAAATGTTTGGTTTCATTTGGTTTCATTTAGTTTCATTAATCTCAAACTAATACTTCTCATTGCGCGAGCGTAAACAAAAATTCCGTGAAGCATCGATTTCTCATGTACAACACACCTAAAATGAATCAAGGGATCACTTTTCCTTGTAGAAGCCAAAGACCCCAGATCCATCGGACCAAGTTCACATTATATCTCATGATTAGGTACCTAGTGGAAATGGGATTTACCGTTTTTTTTTTTTTTTAATCTGAATCCCTGAGAGTGGCTAACAAGATCAAGCTCCGACTTGAGCAAAAACAGAATGAATTGCACTTCTCCATGCTTATTAGCTCTAATCCGAGAACGAAATAAGATATCGCAATTCTGGCTTCACCATCGTGTTCAGCACTGAAAAATCTTTAAAATGAGGGATCACTCAGAAAGAAAAAAATGGAAAAATGTCAAAATTTGTGAAAAATGGAAAAGTGGAAAAAATTTTTTTCTAAGTATCCAATTAACCCCCTTGGGTAGTCCAAAAAAAGTTTCGAATTTTTTCTGATTTTTGCGTGTCAAAAACTTGGCATTAGGCACCCCTTAAACGCTCTCCAAGATTCACTTCGATATCTCAAAAATTGTAAAAAAAATTGGGGGGGGGGGACTTCTTTTGAGAAAAATGCTCGCAGTTTCCATTCCGTTTTGGCTCAAGTTAAGTCAAAGTCATGAACGCAGGGCAGTAATTTATTGCGTTATTCAGAACTAACTACCGATGAAGAAGGCAGGTGGCACAGGTAAGATAAAGGTACAAGTGTAGACATGTAATGCACCGTGAAAATTAACAAGTGTACAGGCGAATTCGGACCAGTTACAAGTGTTTCCCCATCATTTTGAACAAGTCACTGTTTTACAGTTGTGAAAAATGACCGATTTTTAACCTACGTCCGTTCACCTGTAAACTTGGTATTTTCCAGCATTGTGAGTTGACAATTTTTTGGTGTTTAATAAGTGGGAATCATCTGCTGAAGAATACAGACAAGAAAGAAGCATTCAGCGTAGAAGACGCCAAAGATTTTTTCGGCCACGAATAAACGCTCATTTTGTGGGTATTTTTGAGTTTAACGAGAGATTTAGGATGTCATCTAAGACCCTTGGAAGATTCAAATGGTGCTTGACCCTGTGCAATTTTTTCCTGATCGGGTATTGAGGATCTCCCCATCATTGAAGGACAAAGTGAAATGTGAAGATCATCTCGAAGTTACAGATGACATTCCTAACCCAGCAGCATTAAACTTGATGAACTGATCAATCATTTCCACTGAATGAAGGAGAAAAATCCGATTATGCCAGCCATCAGAAAAAGTTGAAATCAAATGCACCAAACATCCTATCGTGGACTCAACACCGTTTTTATATTATGATTCGCTGACAAAACTTCAATTTCAGCATCCCGCTTGACGTTGCTCATTTCGTTTGTCCCTACACGCCATTTTTCATTTCTGTAACACTTGTAGCGAACGCGAATTTATTTACCTATATAGTTTAGTATTTGTTGATTTTGATTTATATTAATTTCAATTTGGAGATTAAATTATGTTATTTAGTTACCACAATTTTATCCCAAATTCCCATATGTTATTTTTAAAACCCCAAATGTTTAATTAATATATTGAATTACTTCGAGAAATAATTACATAGAGAAAACATCAAACTAAAAATCATTGTGTTTTCGTTACTAACTTATTACTGAACGAAAATAAAAATAAATTAGGTACTAACTAGGTACGAGGTAAATATCAAAAAGAAGACAAGAAAACTGCCTTCGCAACAATTCCAAGGCAGTTATTGGTAGCAGAGATTGAGATCCACGGGAAGATGGGAATTAATAATGAACTTCGATATCCGAATAATAAAATTGAAGAGGTTGCAACAGAAGTAAGAGATACGTTGGAAACAAATGAAATGACTGAAAGAGATGCGACAAGACTTAGTAAAGACTTGTAAACTTAGCTTCTACAAGTGTAACTTTTCTACACTTGTACTCTTTGTTTTGGTGAAACACTTGTGCTAGTTTACCGTGCATTACAAGTACCTGTTCTTGTTAAGTTGTACACTTTAACTTGTTCTTTTATGTAATAGGCCCCTGAAGGTGATAAATTGAATAATAAGTTGGATACGCTTCTGAAGGGCTTCGACTCTCTCCGCTAGGATGTTAAGTCAGTGGAGAATCCCATGAATTTCTTCATGATAAATTTGAAGATTTCACAGAGATGCTAGAGACTATTAAAAATTAAATGAACGAAATGAAGGATAGTAATGTGTTGCTTAAAGAGGAAAATCGTAAGTTACGGAAGGAACTTGATGCAATGAAGTTTACCGTGCATTACAAGTACTGTACTTGTTAACTTGTAATTGTTGTTTTATGAAATAGGCCCCTGAAGGTGATAAATTGAATAATAAGTTGGATAAACTTCTGAAGGGCTTCGACTCTCTCCGCTCGGGTGTTAAGTCAGTGGAGGATTCCATGAGTTTCTTCAATGATAAGTTTGAAGTGAAGATTTTATAGAGATGCTAGAGACTATTAAAAATTAAATGAACAAAATTAAGGATAGTAATGTGTCGCTTAAGGAGGAAAAATCGTCAGTTACGGAAGGAACTTGATGCAATGAAAGTTAAAGTCAATGAAATTTACCGCGCATCAGAAGTACCTGTACTTGTTAACTTGAAGTGAGTAGCATTAACAATGCATAACCAAGGATAGAAGACAAGAAACATCTGGAATAAAATAAAATATTTCTATGCATCCACGTGGGATATGTAGCTGCTAGTTCAATTCAGCAAAGTAACAAAACAACATAGTGTGAAATTGTGGATTTGATGATCTATCCCAAGGGGAAAAGTCATATAACGCAATTAGGGCCCGTTATAACCAGAAAGACAAATACAAACTTATCAAAAACTATTGTATTTTTGAGTTATTCAATTTTAAAGATTTTTTCGTGTTTTGAACCTTATGTCATTAAAACGGTCTAACACCCCTTAGAACAACCTTAAACTCAAAAATAAGGACATCGTTAGCAAGGGCGTTAAATATCCTATCAACCTGATGCCAAACCAATATTTTTTGAGCCGTATTTATACGTAAAAAACAAAACACACAAAACAAGTTATGAAGTTTGGAAAGGCACTCCACGGTGAAAACTTCTTCAGAATCTCAGCTTTTCAACGGTATTTTACTTTTACTTTGCTAAAATCATGCTTTAATGTCGGAAAAGGTGGGGTTTTCAATGAAATCGAGGGTTTTCGTGAAAAATTATCCTCTATGAAAATATGAGTTTGGGGCCGATTTCAACATATTTTTCACGCTGAATCGAATGGGAACACTTGCAGATGACCCCAACTCCGTTATACCTGGGTTTTACATTCTAGTTTTACCATTAAAAACACATAAAATTGAGTATAACAAACAAACTAAAAAATTGTGAGTTGAAGTGTTTCAACTCACTTCATGTTACTTATGAAAACACTTGTAACTTGTTTTTCTGATGAAATAAGCCCCTGGAGGTGATAAATTGAATAATAAGTTGGATACGCTTCTGAAGGGCTTCGACTCTCTCCGCTCGGATGTTAAGTCAGTGGAGAATCCCATGAATTTCTTCAACGATAAATTTGATGATTTTACAGAGATGCTAGAGACTATTAAAAATTAAATGAATTAAATTAAGGATAGTAATGTGTCGCTTAAGGAGGAAAATCGTCAGTTACGGAAGGAACTTGATGCAATGAAAGTTAAAGTCAATGAAATTTACCGTGCATTACAAGTACCTGTACTTGTTAACTTGAACAACGTCAAGCGGGATGCTGAAATTGAAGTTTTGTAGCGAATCATAAAATTAATAGATAACAATTGAGCTCGTAAAAAGCTCAAATTTCAAAACAATTTAACAGTACTTAAACAATACGGTAATTTACGAAAATTCGCTCATACGATCATGCTGCACGACTGGAACGTTTTTGGAAGTTTTTAGTTTTAAGTGCTGACAACTCCTTCCACTTCGCCTCATGAAAGGTTCAAGAGAGCAAGGATTTATCTTTAGAATAAGACAGAAATGTTTTCCCAGAATAGAGTCAATGAGAATCAGCAGTTGATCGCCGTCATTTTGGTTTATTATTTCCAATAATAAGCCTATGTGATCGTGTAGCAAAAAATTTTTATAACCCTCCCTCAAACTTTGTCACTTTACGTTTCAAGGTGCGTAGAATCCAAATTTGAAATGTCCGTCCGCCGTCCGCCGTTCGCCGTCCGGGCCATAAAAGGTCTAAGAATTTACATTTAAAAAACCCGTTCTTTCGCACATATAGGTACTCCATCCCGATCGCTTTACTCGCATAGATGCTATGGGCCAAAAACTGGCGAAAAAGTGTCTTTTTCGAGGCTTTGAGTGTTAGACGTGTTAGACGCACGCCTGGCACGCTTGGCAGGGGGTCACGGTGGGTGGTGAGGGGGGGGTGAGCGGGGGGTGGAGTGAGAGGAGGCACCTTGTGGTGGGTACAGCGTTCCTTCGAGGCATGAATATATGTTTTTTTCTAGGTCATATTTGTGTGTTAATACCAATGCTTTTCCTACGCATATTTAATAACATATCCTCTCGACTTTTCGTACGTACGTGATATTATTAAGGCAATAACTATTTGAATACATAGGAGCTTAAATTGAGAAATATAGACATGCGTATATAATTTATAGAAGTATAGGTTGTGGCAACTCGAAATAGGACACGCCGAGGAGTCTGGACGGGCCTTATGACGTACGAAAGCCAACTAAAACTACGATCAAACTCAATAGAAAAAATAATAAACCTTAGTGAAATAATTTGCAGCGTTTTCATTTGAAAATTCGCTAAAATGACGAGAAAAATAAAAATTTGACTTTGATATTTTTTGTAAGGGAAATCTGAAATTCGGTCAGGGAAAAGTCAGGGAAATGTTGGGGAATTTTAAATTTTTCCATTTGGGGGGCACCCTGATTTAGATGAGCTTGTTACCCTTTATGTTATCAATATGAGAGTATTTATATGTAATGGTCATCATTTATTCTTGTTCCATGTCTGGATCAGTCTTGAGAGGTCGACGTAAAATGAGGAAGATGAAAGCTGATGAATTTGCCAATCTAATCGTCGATGAGCGAGCCTTATCAGTCGAACAGACGAAGCTTATTATGGACCTTAGGACTCGAATGGATTTCTCGGATTCGGCCACTCTACGCTACTGGGATGGATTGAAGTTTCACTTATGTTTGGTCTGTGCATACAAAACTCATGTTCCTGCCAACATGGTCAAACACATTAGATGCCATACTGGAGAAAAACCGTATGCTTGCGAGGAATGCGATTACAGGTAAGATATCCATCAATTATTGCTTGAATAGTTTTAAGGACGTTAGAAATTAGACGTTAGAAATAGTTTTTAGTCAATTGAAAAAATAATAAACCTTTGTGAAATGATTTGCAGCGTTTTTGAAATTTCTAGTGGTTTCTTGTTAACTTGAACACTTGTAACTTTTTATGAAATAGGCCCCAGCCCGCTACTGCCCAAACAACAAGCCAACCGGCTTTGAGACGATCGGCGGATAGCTGCGGTTTTCGAAAGTAAAGATCAGATTTATGCGGTAGCCCATGAAGTTGACCCCTCCGGTTCCATCAACATCCAAAGGGTTTAAGGTACTCGGATCGGGGTCGGCCATACGACCAGACCACCAGACAAAGAGCGTCGTCGGGCCGAAGGGGGAGCCCAAGAACAAAAGAGGACTCCGCCGAGGTCCGAAAGCCGCGACATCTGTAAGCTGGTGGCCGGGGGGGAAGCCGGCCTGGTAGTACATATTTATGAGTGGAACGAGCGCTAGGGGAGGGAAGCTGTGGGGCTGGGGGGGGGGGCCAAGGTTTTTGCGTCTTCGGCCCAGATCTATAGAATGAGCGAGAGAGTGCGTGAGCGAGATGGGGCTTTCTCATCTCGTACGCAGAGGAGTTCAAGGGCGAGCCCTTGCTCCACCTATACGATCAATCCCTCAGCCTCATCTCCTCAGATAACAACATTACGATATTGGTCCAAGTCTACTACAGGGTGGAGGGACCCAGTGATTGACAGGCAGTGTTGGGCATAATCTTATCGTCGAATAAGAATACGATTGTAATCGCGATAATTATTCGTTGATTCTGAGTCAACTGCAATTATATTCGTATTCATGCAACCGTATTCGTCTGTAGGCAATTACACGAATACAACCCATAAAAATGCCTAGCGGTCATCCATTTCAATAGGCCGTCCCTCCTATAATATGCAAAGCCTTGCTAATATTACCTACCAACCATTAGAGGGACGTCCTTAAAGAGAATTCAACGATTGGAGCCCAGCCTATTTGTCTCATATCTATTTCAATAGGACTTCCCTCTGAAGCTAGGCACTAGCAATGCTTCGCATATTATAGGAGGGACGCCCTATCGAAATTGAGGACAGTGAAGCAGTTGTACCCAACAGAACCTCGTGTTGTAATTTCTTTGGTGCTGTTACTTATGATTTTGTTAGGGTGGTAAGCGTTTTATTTTGCCTCACCATGCCCTCCATTTTCAAATTCGATTGTTTCAATGGTTCGTACGTAGAGGAGTTCAATGACGAGCCCTTGCTCCACCGATACGATCAATCCCTCAGCCTCATGTCCTCAGATAACAACATTACGATATTGGTCCAAGTCTACATTGACAGGCGGTGTTGGGTCTAATCTTATCGTCGAATACGAATACGATTGTAATCGCTATAATTTTTCGTTGGTTCGAAAAAATATGTTGAAATTCGTCACGGACATCAATTTCAATAGGGCGTCCCTCCTATGATATGCGAAGCCTTGCTAATATTACCTAGCATCAGAGGGACGACCTTAAAGAGAATTCAAGGATTTTAGCCCAGCCTATTTGTCTCATATCTATTTCAATAGGACTTCCCTCTGAAGCTAGGCACGAGCAAGGCTTCGCATATTATAGGAGGGACGCCCTATCGAAATTGATGACCGTGAAGCAGTTGTATGCGATTGAGCCCATTTTCAGGCGGGTTTTGTGAAATCTGGAGAAGGTTACCCAACAGAACCTCGTGTTGTAATTTCTTTGGTGCTGTTACTTATGATTTTGCTTCGCCATGCCCTCCACATCATCAATTTCGATTGTTTCAATGATTCGTACGCAGAGGATTTCAAGGGCGAGCCCTTGCTCCACCTATACGATCAATCCCTCAGCCTCATCTCCTCAGATAACAACATTACGATATTGGTCCAAGTCTACTACATGGTGGAGGGACCCAGTGATTGACAGGCAGTGTTGGGCATAACCTTATCGTCGAATACGAATACGATTGTCATCGCGATAACAATTCGTTGATTCTGATGCGTCACGGTCATCAGTTTCAATAGGGTGTCCCTCCTGTAATATGCAAAGACTTGCTAATATTACCTAGCTTCAGAGGGACGTCCCTAAAGCGAATTCAACGATTGTAGCCCAGCCTATTTTCTCATATCTATTTCAATAGGACGTCCCTCTGAAGCTAGACGCATTATGGCCCATATTCTCGTGACGTCACGCCTGGAGTAGGTTCGCGTTTCAGCCAAAGTCGGCTCATTCATTCAGTCAATGAATCGCTACTCAACCAACCTATTTCTCACAAGAAGTTTGCCGTCTCACGTCAACATAATTCGTGGTTATAAGGCCATTTTTCAACAGTTTTGTTTTGAAAAAGTATAATATTTTAGCAATACACAGTTTCAATTCGACTAAATGTTATAATAATCATGCCTGCCATCGCAATAATTGATTGTAGATTGCTGTCAACAATACCAATCTAACGTGAACGAGTTTTTATTTGGACTAGGAGCCTACTAACTATAGTAGTTAATCAGTGTCAGAAAACTGAAGAACTTCATTCGTTTAGGCTTTGAGAATAATTAACCTGAAAAATAGTATAGAAAAGATGATTGAAAATTCCTCAGGTGTCTGTACTGCTGTGTAGGTACCTAGCCATTGCGAAGGTAGCTTCATCTGCGTTTTATTATAAGTTCGTAGTACTATGCTTAACCCTAGAATGGATTCGGCTATTACCTATCCCCTCATTGCATTCGGTTGGTGTCAAAATGACACTTGTTAAGCATTGCCCACTTTTCTCTTCTTTTACCAAGAGTTTGTCAGTAAAATGATAAAAACAACATGGACCAAGTGAAAAATTTAATTCTTAATATATTATTATTAAAAAGTAATAGGTAGGTAATAAATGAGGGTAACTTCCTTCAAATCTCAAAATAGTATATCACTTTGGCAGACTGTGAAGTCTTTTAGTACAAAAAGTAATGATTAATATAAAGGTAATTTCCTTCAAACCTCAAAGTAATAATAATTATAATTATATAAAATAATATAATTATTATAAAAATAGGATTACCTATATTTGGCATAATAAATGACTCTTTCAACTTACAGACTATAACAAGTAGGTTCACAGTTTCCAATCAATCACATTTTTGTAAGTACAGGACATAGTAATTACAAAAAAAGTAGGTATATAACTTCTGAGTAACTATCAGTGTTGAAATATTAATTAACTGCTTCAAAAAATTAAGATGACTCTGCTGAAATATAAACTCAGAGGGTTAATTATATACCAAATGGTTTATGTTGTCATTATAAGTTAAAGAAAACTAGTAGCCTAATGGACTTCTTCAAATTAGAACAAAAAGTAAACAGAAAGCAATAAAATAATGCAAGGCTACTACTTTGTAAGACTATGCGAGCATTAGGAACTCAATGATTCAAGAGCAGTAGCTACATATATGGCTCCCACAAATCAGTCTTTCACATTTTGAGCAAAAATTAGGAGCTAAAAAGATTCAAGAGTAACTAACAACTTACAAGGTAACTAACAATCAGGACAAAAATTTTTTGCTATATGGCTCCCACAAATCTGTCTTTCACATTTTGAGCAAACCGTTGAAGTTTTCCGCTTGAGGGAAGTAGGACAAATGCTGCACAACAATCTTTTAGCTGGCTTCTTACCCTCCTGGTCATGGCTAGAGGGTGATGTTGGCTGTGGAGCACTTTGAGTGACGGCAGAGGGCAGTGCTAATATTAGAATAGCTTTTTCCTCAGTTGGGTTTTCAGCTGCAGCAGGTTGAGTCGGTGGCTGGGTGGACATGTTCAAGCTCTCTTGTATAGCCGATTTCAGGTTGCGACTGAAACCTTGATTTTTTGCCAACCTTCGCAACTTCCAATGATAGGAGAGTTGTTCATTGAGTTTGAGCATGAACTCCATGCGAGTGAGTGGCTTATTAGGTTGGCCTTGATTCCTTTTAGGTTTTTTTGTCGTTGTTGAGCCCATGTTTTCAGAGGATGGTTTTCTTTTACGAGCTGCCGTTTTTTGGTGAACATTTCCTTGAGGAGCAGGTGTTGTTGGAATGTTTTGGTTTTGTCGCCGATAGATATTGTGTATGTGTTTACACAAGCCACATTTATTATGTTATAAAAAAAATAAAAAAAAAAAATAATGGCCATCTTTTTGTTTTTCGGTTGCAGCAGTAATTAGAGCAAAGTTGGTCTAGTGTATCGACATCTCCTTTTGTGGCATTATACGTGTGAATAATTTCAGGTTTTTTTGAAAAGATGTACATCAGGTTGGTAAATCAGGGTTACCATTTTATTAGTCTTTGCCTTGAACGAGATTGCTGTTATGTCATCGTGAAAGAGAAATAGTGATGAACCAACTTTCCTGTCCTGAAATTTCAAATTCAAAAACTAAGGTGGTAGTTCATTTTGACATTTTCATGTCTTTCATATGGCACATAACAAAAAAATCGTCACGAAAAAAATTGTCCCAAGTGGTCACAACGATGATTATGACCATCAGAAATGACGTTGACCATTCATAGGTAAACACATGAAAATGTCCCAATGCGTTGCAGACTCGTATGCAAGCGTTTTGGAATGGTTTTATCTTTCCTTATTGTTCTATTGCAAGTAATTCCTTTTTGCAACAGATCCGAAGCTAGGGAAATACTGGTAAACCAGTTGTCAAAAGTAACGTTCCTGTTCGTATTCTCAATTGTTGCCACCAAGTTCTTTAGTAGGTATAATGCTACTGGCACGTTTGGAGGTGTTGTTCCTTTTCCGATGTAGGGAATTGCATCTAATAAGTATTTTGTACCAGAATCAACAATTATTATTATCTTCTGACCATGTTTGGCCGGTTTGTTGGGAAGCGTGCAATGTAGTCGTGGTGTCAAAAATACTACGCTTTACCTACGTTATCGCATCCGGGTGTCATTTTGACACATAGGAGGTTCGTATTTACCTTATTGCATTGACGGACGGGCTCCGAGATGGTGGCCGGCTGGCAGATCACGGATAGGACAGTCTAGTGGAAGCACACCTCGGAGGGGGAGGCGCCCCTCCACCAGGGAGGGTTGGGACACTGCGGAAAGTGGGGAATGGTGTCATTTTGACCCACCGAGTCCATTTTAGGGTTAACTGAGGAAGCGTTACTTGTTATATTGAATGAATAAAAGGAGAGATTTGATAGTTTGTCAAAATAAACAAGGCAGGTTGTTGCTACACCAAGAAACGAAACTACTTAGGTAGGTACGTACGTCCTACCAGATTTGCTGTTGGTTTAAAGTGCCTAAACAAAGTAGGTGGGTCGTTGCTTTGCCGACGAATACAACCGCCAATTAGCAAGTTTGTCAAATATCGAATCAGGGAATATGCAACATGAATTAAAAACCAGCTGCAAGGAAAAAACCTTGAAATGCATTCCTCTGAAGGTAAGATTTCATAAAGACGGCATTGGCAGTGCAGTTATTGTAATGAACACTCAAGTGTTATTATACATTTTACCGTGCCTAGAAACAATATTATTGTTTCCTGGCGCGATAAACAAATAAAGTTTAGTGTTTAAAGTCAAATCTAAAATGTGTGTTTTATAATTTCACATTGTAATTGTAAACTTATGATATAAGTATTACAATTTGGCGCAGTCGGTAGGACTGCTACTAAATGAAAACCTATGGCTTCTAGGGAGAGTTCGCCTGAAGAAGTTTCCATAATGCCACATGAAGAGTGTGGTGTGAGGCATCTGTCGACTCTTGATTTCAAGACGTTAATGACTTCGGTTCTACAATCGCAACAGCAGAATTTGATTCAAGTTGTTGAGAAGCTCATTAATTTAATGGCAATGTCTTTTAGTAAAATTGTCGAAGATAATGCAAGTAAGCCTGAAAAGATGGCGATACCTACATTTGATGGTATTAACGAGAGCCCTGAATCTTGGATGCATTTGTATGAAATTGCATGTGTTCATAACAGATGGAGCACAGACGAACAGAAGGTAAACAATATGCTTGGATATTTGAAAGCGGGAAGCATGGCTCATGAATGGTTCAATGCGCGGATTGTAGAGTTAAAACCCACCAATTGGTCCGAATGGAAGGAGTCCTTTGTGAATGCATTTGGTCAGAGTCCAGTTGAACTGGTGGCGGATGCCATGGAGTTTCACTATCAAAGCGGATGTCTCATGGAATTTTATTACGAGAAGCAACGCTTACTCCTATTAGCTTTTGGAAAACTTCCAGACCGAATATTTAATTTATTGCTCCTTCACGTTTTACCTCCAAGATTTCAAGATGCATTGATGATGAACGGAACTGACTTAAATTCGAAAGAAAAATTCAGACAGTCACTGGAAAGAATAAGACCTATAAAAAGTGCCATAAATTCTCGGAGTTTCCCTGAACCTGTGAAGTTTGAGGAGGCACCCGTAACGTATGAAGTAGCACCTTCTACTGTTTCGGTGAGTAAAACTTGCGATCAGCAACTGTTGGATGTATTTTCTTCTTACCTGCCCAATCACAATGCTATACAGCCACTTGTACATACCTTGAAGTTAAACGGAATCAATGTGAATTCTCTGTTAGACACGGGGGCTATGGTAAACTTAATATCATCGAAAATATTGACTGCTAATAAATGGGAGTATACTGATGAGAACAGTGTATTAAGAGGTTTTAACGGCGCAATTGAAACTGTTGAGAAGGCAGTCCTATTGAACATTTGTTTGGGTGATTCAACTATTGTTTCAAAGGCGTATGTTGCAAATTACTTACCTTACGATGCGATAATAGGTTGGCCTACTCTAAACCAGTTGGGGCTCAGATTGACAGTGGTTAAAAAACAAGATTCAGTTTTCCAAATTAATAAATTTAAATCTGGGGAAAATTTAATTTATAACCTTGAAGATGTAGTTCGTTTATTTCCTAAACAGACAACCGAATTACCTGGACCATCTCTCCAAATAAGGTTTACTTTGAAGCCCGGTTCTCCCGTGGTAAAACAAAAACCTTATAGGTTGAATAGAGAAAAGTTTACCTGGGCACAGGAAAAAGTTAAAGAGCTCCTAGCAAGGGGGATAATTCGAAAATCTGAGTCCGATTACGCCTCACCCTGTGTGATTGTACCCAAGGAAAATGGTAGCCTACGGTTATGTCAGGATTTTCGTACGATCAATGAATTCACCGAGCTAGACCCGTTTCCGTTTCCTGTGATCGATGAAATCATTTCCAATTTCGGAGGATGTTGCTGCTTCAGCAAATTAGATCTCAAGGATGGCTTTCTTCAACTTTCTCTTTCTGAAAACACAAAAAAATACACAGCCTTCGTACTTCCTTTCGGACACTTTGAATTCAACAAGTTACCTTTTGGCTGGAAAAATTCTCCTTCGAAATTTCAAAGAAGTATGGTTGAAATTCTGGGGCCTTTGTTGGAAGATTCTCTGGTATGGGTTTACATTGATGACATCATCATTGGGGGTTACACTAAGGATGAATGTGCCCGTAAAACATTTCAAGTGGTTGAGAAGTTGACTGATGCAGGACTGCAGTTGAACTTGGACAAAAGTGTATTTTGTAAACCTGAAATAACTTTCCTTGGCCGCCATATCGATGGAACAACAAAAACGACAAAAGAAGAGTCGGTGGATAAAGTCCGGAAAATGACTCGACCACATAATGTGCATACCGTCCGTGTTTTTACAGGGTTAACGGGACATTTCCGGGCTTTCATACCTGATTATGCCAAAATTGTCAAGCCTTTGGATAAGTTGAAGGAGAAAAATAATGAATTCAAATGGACTGAAGAATGTGAGAATTCCTTTCAAACCTTAGTAACCAAGATCACATCAAACCCCGTGTTACAGCTTCCTGATTGGCGTCTAAGCTTTGAGCTTTGTACGGACTCATCTCACTTTGGATGTGGGGCAATCCTGTATCAAAGGGATCCATCCAAACCAAAGAAGCTGCAACTGAGAGTAGTAGGTTATTATTCATACTCTTTCTCAAAACCCGAAATCAACTTCTCCGTGACGGAAAAAGAAGCATTGGCTGTGATAAAGGCCATTAAATACTTTCAGTCTTACCTAGATGGAAGAGAGTTTGTCATCCATTCTGATCACCAGGCCCTTAGTTATATTATGAACCTAAAGGAAGCAAAGGGTCGATTGGCGCGCTGGCAAATTTTCCTTATGGGCTTTAACGCCAAAATAAATCACAGGAGTGGATTGGAATTAGAAGATGCTGATGCCATATCGAGGCTCTGCATTTCAAAGCCGGAAAATTCAGAAGTGGTGAACGTTAATTCAATAGTGAAAAACAAAAACGGAAAAATTGAAATAGATCCAGGTCATGTACAAGAGCTCCTTCGAAACTACCACGACAATCCAGACTCTGGGGGCCATGATGGTTTTAAGCGGACTTATGTCAAAATCAGGCAGAGGTTTTATTGGCCCAAGATGAAAAGAGATATATTTAGGTACGTGCAGAGTTGCCATCAATGTCAAGTTCACAAATTCAAATATCGTCCTAAACCTGACTCCATGGTCATCCCCCATACAGCCTCCAGCCCTTTTCATACTCTTCACCTGGATTTTGGAGAGTTACGCAAGAAGTCTGAGGGACAGCGCAGTACGAAATCATTCCTTGTAGCGGTTGATGAATACTCGAGATTCGTGTTTGTAAAAAGCATGAAGGAGACATCAGCTGCAATGATAAAGTACTTAAAAGGATTATCAATAATTGATAAAGTCAAAAAGTTGGTCACTGACAATGGACCCCAATTCACGTCTAAGGAGCTACAGAGGTTTGCTGAAGAAAGAGGAATTCGTCTTGTACATACTGCACCATATCATCCTGCTGGAAACGGTTTGGCCGAAAGGAAAATAAGAGATATTAAGCAATTTCTCTCTATGTATCCTCAATTCAGAGGGGGATGGAAAAGTTGTTTGGAGGCAGCTGCAAAACATCTAAACCGATCTCATTCGTCTGCTATTGGTTGTTCCCCTCATTTTATGGCTTATGAAAGGATATCATTGTATCCAGCTGATGAGACACATGGTGTTACCTTGGACATGATAAAAGAGAATCCATATTCTTCAGAGGAGAGAGATAATTATCGAAGGAGGATGAAAAAAAACTTCGATAACCGTCACTCAAAAAAAGTGCCTTCTCTCAAAACCGGTGATAAAATATTAGTCCAAGTTGGAGTTGATAACAAAACGCCAACAGTCAAGGGTCCTTACATAATTTCGAAACTTACATCTATGAACGGCTATCCCAAGACGATATTCTATAAAGATGAAAGTAGAAAAGACCATGTCGCTGCGATCAAAAATATTTTGCGATATTTTCCAAGAGGGAATGATTAATTTCAAGTGGAGGGGTGTGTAATGAACACTCAAGTGTTATTATACATTTTACCGTGCCTAGAAACAATATTATTGTTTCCTGGCGCGATAAACAAATAAAGTTTAGTGTTTAAAGTCAAATCTAAAATGTGTGTTTTATAATTTCACATTGTAATTGTAAACTTATGATATAAGTATTACAGTTATTGCGTGAGTTTTGCAGTTACGCAAATTTTATGGACAAAAAAGGTAATTAGGTACCTACTTTCGTTTTGATCAATGAAGTACCTTCATGAACAAGTAATAATATACGGAAAGTATGTAGGTATACCTTACCTCTAGGTACTTACCTTTCCACATGTGATACAACTTACTATTCCCGCCTAACAGAGCTCTCATAACACATCCTTTCACAAGACCACTTTCACAGTAGGTACTCTAAAGATTTTTAGTTTCAATTGACTCAAAGAACAGTTCTAAAACTAGATAGGTAATCCACATTATTGCGGCTGATGTCTGGATCGTCTAGAACACTTGTATGTCAACTCCCCAACACACATTTCATATGGATCTCTACCCCACAGATTAAATCTTGCATTCGTAGCGTTTGAGGTCAACACCTGATAATAACTTGGTGTAATTTGCGTACAATTTATCACCTTGCATATTACAAATAATGAAAATATTGACTCGGAACTAGGTGAGACTATGTTATGCTGTTCTCCAGCTACGACTACAAATGGAGCATTTTCGCATATGTTTACTCGTCACCATGACAACAAGGTGAAATAACTTCGATTTCGCTTGCCTCGACGTAAGGATGCGCTAGTGTCCAAGTCTCGAGAATATCACCCATACAGACACAGCAAGGCTTCGCATATTATAGGAGGGACGCCCCATTGAAATTGATGACTGTGAAGGAGTTGTATACTATACACTGTATAGTATACTGTGTAGTATATAGTATACTATATATGTATGTATACTGCGAATATAATCGCAGTTGATTCAGAATCAACGAATCATTATCACGATTAAAATCTTATTCGTATATGACGATAAAGATTATGCCCAACACTGACGAGGACCCAGAGATTGACATTAGGCCAAGAAGTTTTGATAATGAGGCATTTAAAGTGTTTTACGGACCTGATCAATTTGAATTTTGAGGCTAAGTACCTTCTCAGTAAAGTATCAAGGCGGGAAAAGGTTCCAGGCGGGTTTTCGTGAACTCTGGAGAAGGTTACTAAACTGAACCTCGTGTTGTGATTTCTTTGGTGCTGTTTCTTTTGATTTCGCTAAGGAGGTAAGCGTTTTATTTTGCTTCACCATGCCCTCCATATCTTCAAATTCGATTGTTTCAATGATTCGTACGCAGAGGATTTCAAGGGCGAGCCCTTGCTCCACCTATACGATCAATCCCTCAGCCTCATCTCCTCAGATAACAACATTACGATATTGGTCCAAGTCTACTACAGGGTATAGGGACCAGTCATTGACAGGGACCCAGTGATTGACAGGCAGTGTTGGGCATAATCTTATCGTCGAATACGAATACGATTGTAATCGCGATAATTATTCGTTGATTCTGATGCGTCACGGTCATCAGTTTCAATAGGGTCCTAGCTTCAGAGGGACGTCCTTAAAGCGAATTCAACGATTGGAGCCTATTTTTCTCATATCTATTTCAATAGGACGTCCCTCTGAAACTAGGTAATATTAGAAGGCTTCGCATATATAGGAGTGACACCCTACTGAAATTGATGACTGTGACGCATTTTTATGGGTTGTATTCGTGTAACATGAATACGAATATAATCGCAGTTGAGAATCAACGAATAATTACCGCGATTACTATTCGTATTGGACGATTAGATTATGCCCAACACTGACGAGGACCCAGAGATTGACATTAGGCCAAGAAGTTTTGATAATGAGGCATTTAAAGTGTTTTACACACTTGACCAATTTGAATTTTGAGGCAAAACACCTTCTCAGTAAATTATGAAGGCGGGAAAAGGTTTCAGGCGGGTTTTTAGAAATCTGGAGAAGGTTACCCAACAGAACCTCGTGTTGTATTTTCTTTGGTGCTGTTTCTTGTGATTTTGCTAAGGAGGTAAGCGTTTTATTTTGCTTCACCATGCCCTCCACATATTCAAATTCGATTGTTTCAATGGTTCGTACGCAGAAGAGTTCAAGGGCGAGCCCTTGCTCCACCTATACGATCAATCCCTCAGCCTCATCTCCTCAGATAACAACATTACGATATTGGTCCAAGTCTACTCTAGGGTGGAGGGACCAGTGATTGACAGGCAGCGTTGGGCCTAATCTTATCGTAGAATACGAATACGATTGTAATCACGATAATAATTGGTTGATTCTGAGTCAACTGCGATTATATTCGTATTCCTGTAATCGTATTAGTTTGTCGGCGATTACACGAATACAACCCATAAAAACGCGTCAGTCATCAATTTCACTAGGGCGTCCTTCCTATATTATCCGAAGACTTGCTAATATAACCTAGCTTCAGAGAAATCTCCTTAAAGCGAATTCAACGACTAGAGCCCAGCCTATTTGTCTCATATCTATTTCAATAGGACGTCCCTCTAAAGCTAGGTTATATTAGCAAGTCTTCGGATAATATAGGAAGGACGCCCTATTGAAATCGATGACCGAGACGAATTTTTATGAGTTGTGTTTTTGTAATCGCCGACGGACGAATAAGATTACATGAATACGAATATAATCGCAGTTGACTCAGAACCAACGAATAATTATCGCGATTACAATCGTATTCGTATTTGACGATAAGATTATGTCCAACACTGCCCTAGGGGTGAAGGACCAGTGATTGACAGGGACCCAGTTATTGACATTGAGCCAAGAAGTTTTAAAAATCAGGCTTTTAAAAGTGTTTTACAGACTTGACCAATTTAAGTTTTGAGGCAAATTCCTTCTCAGTAAATTATGAAGGCGGGAAAAGGTTTCAGGCGGGGTTTTGTGAAATCTGGAGAAGGTTACTAAACTGAACCTCGTGTTGTGATTTCTTTGGTGCTGTTTCTTTTGATTTCGCTAAGGAGGTAAGCGTTTTATTTTGCTTCACCATGCCCTCCATATCTTCAAATTCGATTGTTTCCATGGTTCGTACGCAGAGGAGTTCAAGGGCGAGCCCTTGCTCCACCTATACGATCAATCCCTCAGCCTCATCTCAACAACATTACGATATTGGTCCAAGTCTACTCTAGGGTGGAGGGATCAGTGATTGACATGCAGTGTTGGGCATAATCTTATCGTCGAATACGAATCCGATTGTAGTCGCGATAATTATTCGTTGATTCTGAGTCAACTGCGATTATATTTGTATTCGTTTAACCGTACTCGTCTGTAGGCGATTACACGAATACAACCCATAAAAATGCCTAGCGGTCATCAGTTTCAATAGGGCGTCCCTCCTATAATATGCAAAGCCTTGCTAATATTACCTAGCTTCAGAGGGACGTCCTATTGAAATGGATTTGTGACAAGTACTCCAATCGTTGAATTCACTTTAAGGACGTCCCTCTGAAGCTAGGTAATATTAGCAAGGCTTCGCATATTATAGGAGGGACACCCTATTGAAATTGATGACCGTGACGCATTTTTATGGGTTGTATTCGTGTAATCGCCGACAGACGAATAAGATTATATGGATACAAATATAATCGCATTTGATTCAGAATTAACGAATAACTATCGCGATTACAATAGTATTCGTATTCGACGATAAAATTAAGCCCAACACTGCCTGTCAATCACTGGTGCCTCCACCCTCGAGTAGACTTGGTGAAGCAAAATAAAACGCTCACCTCCTTAGCGAAATCAAAAGAAATAGCACCAAAGAAATTACAAAACGAGGATCTGTTAAACTTCCCCAGATTTCACAAAAACTCGCCTGAAACGTTTTCCCGCCTTCACACTTTACGGAGAAGGTATTTTGCCTCAAAACTCAAATGGATAAAGTACGTAAAACACTTTGAAATGCCTTATTATTAAAACTTCTTGGCCAAATGTCAATCACTGGGTCCCTGTCAGTGTTGGGCATAATCTAATCGTCCAATACGAATAGTAATCGCGGTAATTATTCGTTGATTCTCAGTCAACTGCGATTATATTCGTATTCATGTTACTCGAATACACTGTTGACCCACACTGTTGACAGGGACCCAGTTATTGACATTTCGCCAAGAATTTTTGATAATAAGGCATTTAAAAGTGTTCAATGAAGGCGGGAAATGGTTTCAGGCGGGTTTTTGTGAAATCTGGAGAAGGTTACCCAACAGAACCTCGTGTTGTAATTTCTTTGGTGCTGTTACTTATGATTTTGCTAAGGTGGTAAGCGTTTTATTTTGCTTCACCATGCCCTCCACATTTTCAAATTCGATTGTTTCAATGGTTCGTACGCAGAGGAGTTCAAGGGCGAGCCCTTGCTCCACCTATACGATCAATCCCTCAGCCTCATCTCCTCAGATAACAACATTACGATATTGGTCCAAGTCTACTCGTAATATTAGCAAGCCTTTGCATATTACAGGAGGGACGCCCTATTGAAATTGATGACCGTGACGCATTTTTATGGGTTGTATTCGTGTAATCGCCGACAGACGAATACGATTACACGAATACGAATATAATCGCAGTTGACTCAGAATCAACGAATAATTATCGCGATTACAATCGTATTCGACGATAAATTATGCCCAACACGGTTGACAGGGACCCAGTTATTGACATTTCGCCAAGAAATTTTAATAATAAGGCATTTCAAAGTGTTTTACGGACTTGATCCATTTGAATTTTGAGGCTAAGTACCTTCTCAGTAAAGTATGTAAAGTATGTAATGTAATGTAAAGTATGGAAGTTTTGTTATTATATTAACTTGTTGACAGTTTCTGTTAGTAAAATAATTACCTTTATATTTTTTATCTTCTGTGTATTATTATCTTGTTAATGACGTACCTACCTATTTATTTTTGACTATTGTTATTCCCATTTTGGGCCCTACAATAAAAAACATTTGATTGATTGATTGATATGAAGGCGGGAAAAGGTTTCCGGTGGGTGTTTTTCGTGAAATCTGGAGAAGGTTACCAAACTGAACCTCGTGTTGTAATTTCTTTGGTGCTGTTTCTTGTGATTTTGCTAAGGAGGTAAGCGTTTTATTTTGCTTCACCATGCCCTCCACATTTTCAAATTCGATTGTTTTCATGGTTCGTACACAGAGGAGTTCAAGGGCGAGCCCTTGCTCCACCTATACAATAAATCCCTCAGCCTCACCTCCTCAGATAACAACATTACGATATTGGTCCAAGTCTACTCTAGAGTGGAGGGACCAGTCATTGACAGGGACCCAGTTATTGACAGGCAGTGTTGGGCATAATCTTATCGTCAAATACTTATCCGATTGTAATCGCGATAATTATTCGTTGATTCTGAGTCAACTGCTGTTAAATTCGTATACGTTTAACCGTATTCGTTTGTCGGCTATTACACGAATACAACCCATAAAAATGCGTCACGGTCATCAATTTCAGTAGGGCGTCCCTCCTATAATATGCAAAGCCTTGCTAATATTACCTAGCTTCAGAGGGACGTCCTTAAAGAGAATTCAACAGTTGGAGCCCAGCCTATTTGTCTCAAATCTATTTCAATAGGACTTCCCTCTGAAGCTAGGCACTAGCAATGCTTCGCATATTATACGAGGGACGCCCTACCGAAATTGAGGACAGTGAAGCAGTTGTATGCGATTGAGACCATTTTCAGGCGGGTTTTTGTGAAGTCTGGAAAAGTTTACTCAACAGAACCTCGTGTTGTAATTTCTTTGGTGCTGTTTCTTGTGATTTTGCTAAGGAGCTGAGCGTTTTATTTTGCTTCACCATGCCCTCCACATCTTCAAATTCGATTGTTTCAATGGTTCGTACGCAGAGGAGTTCAAGGGCGAGACCTTGCTCCTCCTCAATCCCTCAGCCTCAGATAACAACATTACGATATTGGTCCAACTCTACTCTAGGTTGGAGGGACCAGTGATTGACAGGCAATGTTGGGCATAATCTTATCGTCGAATACGAATACGCTTGTAATCGCTATAATTTTTCGTTGATTCTGATGCGTCACGGTCATCAATTTCAATAGGGCCCCTCCTATAATATGCGAAGCCTGGGTAATATTACCTAGCTTCAGAGGGACGTCCTTTAATTGAATTCAACGATTGGAGCCTATTTGTCTCATATATAATTCAATAGGACGTCCCTCTGAAAGTAGGTAATATTAGCAAGACTTCGCATATTATTCGGAGGGACACACTACTGAAATTGCTGACCGTGACGCATTTTTATGAGTTGTATTCGTGTAACACGAATACGAATATAATCGCAGTTGACTCAGAATCAACGGATAACTATCGCGATTAAAATCTTAATCCTATTCGTATTCGACGATAAGATTATGCCCAACATTGACCCACGGACCCAGTTATTGACATAATAAGGCATTTAAAAGTATTTTACGGACTTGGTCCATTTGAATGTGGAGGCAAAATACCTTCTCAGTAAAGTATAAAGGCGGGAAAAGGTTTCAGGCGGGTTTTCGTGAAATCTGGAGAAGGTTACCCAACAGAACCTCGTGTTGTAATTTCTTTGGTACTTTTACTTATGATTTTGTTATGGAGGTAAGCGTTTTATTTTGCTTCACCATGCCCTCCACATTTTCAAATTCGATTATTTTCATGGTTCGTACACAGAGGAGTTCAAGGGCGAGCCCTTGCTCCACCTATACGATCAATCCCTCAGCCTCATCTCCTCAAATAACAACATTACGATATTGGTCCAAGTCTACTCTAGGGTGGAGGGATCAGTGATTGAGATGCAGCGTTGGGCATAATCTTACCGTCGAATACGAATATGATTGTAATCAATTATCCGTTGATTCTGAGTCAACTGCGAGTATATTTGTATTCGTGTAATCGTATTCTTCTGCCGGTGTTACACAAATAAAACCCATAAAAATTCGTCACGGTCATCAATTTCAATAGGGCGTCCCTCCTATAGTATGCGAAGCCTTGCTAATATAACCTAGCTTCAGAGGGACGTCCTTTAAGCGAATTCAACGATTGGAGCCCTGCCTATCTGTCTCATATTTATTTCGTTAGGGCGTCCTTCATATTTATTTCAATAGTATCTTATCACTAGAGTTCAAGTTGTATTATTTATGGACCACTAGCGCCATATTTGGAACCTCCTCATCATAAGCATTCATTTGGGCTCTCGCACGAAAAATGCATATTTTACAGAGCCAATAATGCCAATTATTGAGAAATCGATGTAGTAAGTAATCTATTGCTAGGACGAAATGTTTCCCACCAGGTTATGCTTTGCTGGTACGTATATGTCCCTGCCGGGTGGAAAGGGTTAAAAAAATAGCATATTTATTGCCACACTTGTTTAACAACACTCCGCCACCCTTCTATTTTTCTAGGTCGTGGGCCACCCCATGGCACTAAAATACGCTTTCCCAGTTTAAAAACTACTAATATGTATTGTGTTTAAGATGAATATAAATGAACTTTTCTCGTGTAAACATTTTTCTTGACGCTTTGCTTTTGAGTTATTTAATTTTCAAGATTTTTTCGTGCTTTGTATTTCCCCTTAGAATCACTGTAAACTAATACATAAGGACATCGTTGGAAAGAACGTAAAATTTCCTATCTTTCTGATGTCAAACCAACATTTTTTGGGCAGACTTGATGCGTAAGAAAGGTAACCAAAGAGCGAATTTTAATTTTTTTTTTTAAGAATACACAGAAAATTATATTATTTTAACGCTAAAATTTTGCCCCTAATTCGTACTGTTTTTGAGAGGGACTCAAAGGGGAAATACTCTCTCGGACTTTCAACTTTCCAACGGTATAGTCAGGGTAGTGTGATTATAAAAGGAGTTGTGGCCGTTTTAGTTTCATAAGGTATAAAAAGTAATCAGTCATGCAGCATGGCTAATAGGGCAAATTTTCAAAGAAAAGTGAATAAAACTGAGGGGACAAAAATTTTTGAACACTCATCCGAAGTCGAAGGTTTGGTCAATTATGGGCATTTTTCACCAAAAAATCGATGTTTCTCACTTATTAATGAATCTTCGAGATCTGGGAGTGGTTGCAATCGACTCAGCGCTAAAAAATACTTCAACTGTGACACCCCTCAGGCTCTATTGTCAAAACTTAGCCAATTATGGGCATGAGGAATTACCTAAAAATAGATGTATCTCACTTATTTATGAATCATGAGAACTGGTAGTGGTTGCAATCGATTCAGCGCTGTAAAATACTTTGACTGTGACAGTTACGTGCCCTATTGATCATTTGATCGGTGAATATTTCGCCTCGCAAGTATTCGAGCAGCCTCAAACAATCGCAACTTGAAATGAGACGAAGGTTCTCAAGTTCTCAGGGAATAACCGAAGTCAGAGTTGCTGTGATGAATGTATCAACACAGAATATTTGTCGATCGAATTTTGCTTCCGAGTCTACCTAAAGGCATTTTTTTTCACTTTCGGGTGAAAAAAAATTTGGTTTTCAAAATCAAAAATTTCACTTGTATTTTACGTTTTAGACCATTCTGAACAACTTTGGTTCCGTGTCTGTGTGTGTGTCTCGTGTGCCCGCAAATTATTGTAACAAACTTTCCACAATTTTCATCCGATTTGAATAAAATTCAATACCTCACTCTGCGCATGCGCAAACGTAAATTCTACCAACCATCGTTTCATTTACGCCCTATCGTCTGATCTCGCTCAAATTCGGTTGATAGTTCGGGGATGACAATTTGATAATTTTATATCAATTTCAACATGACTGTATCATTAATAGCCACTGTGCATGGCTAGTGTGAAATCCTTGTAACAAGCTTATTGACATGGATATGTCTTTGCTCTGGGGGGTCAACCAAAAATTTTCGTGACGCAAAAAATATGTCACAATTTCTAATGATGTTCACGTACAACCAATCCGTTGCTAGGGGAATGGAACTTCCGTAGTTTTCATCGCACAGAAATCGTTCGCCACTCGTTGGAAAGCGCTTGATCTTTGTGTGATCTTAATAGACCAATTATGACGTTTCACGCTGCTTCTTGATTTACTCTTTTCTGCTATGGAATTTTTCAAGATCATTTAAAACTTTTCACTATACATTCATGATAGGTAAACGAGGAAGCTATGTGCCACACCCAACTTGGCAGACGTTTTTTTAACCTTATTGAATATAAGGTATGTTCCAGCGCTACCAGTTCATGAACTGGTTCATGAACTAGCTCGGCGCAGAAGCCATGCGCATATGATCTGTGTTCCAGCGTGTTTCAGTTCGTGAACTCAGGTCAGACACCGTGTTCCAGCGCGACGAGTTCATGAACTCATTTCATCTCAGTTCGGGAACTTCTCCCACTGAATTGAGATGAGGGTTGAGAAATCGAACTGGAAAGGTAACAGGTCGTTAACGTTATAACCTCATTATCCATAAAAATCATTTGATGACTTGAGTTTCACGCGAGAAGAAGGGTTAAGTCCACCATTCAGTGTTCGTTTTGTTCTCGTTTATATTCGTACTTCTCTCGTGATAATCATCTCTCGTGATAATTCGGAGTAGTACGGGACGTTCCAGCGCTTCAGTTCATGAACTGAAAAGTTCACGAACTTACCCTCACTACTCCATTTTTTCCAAGAATTAGTTCATGAACTCAGTTCATGAGCTGTGTAGCGCTGGAACTTACCTACCATTAAACAAAACAAACTATATCTTCGTAAATTTGTCGCTCTCATTTTGAATACATTATCCACACTGCCTACGGTACCTACATGAATTTGGTAATGAAAGTGGAAAATAAAACTGAGGGGACAGCCGTGAGACGAGATCGCAAAGAAAACTTAGGACACGCAGCACAACTCGAAAACCACATAATTTTAGTCAATTATGGGCATTTCTCACTTAAAAATAGATTTTTGTCTCTTATTTAAGAATCTTAAAGATCTGGGAGTGGACGCAATTGACTTAGTGCTGAATAATGAGTGACACCCAAAAAATATAGAATTTGCTGGACAGGACTTTTGCAGCTCAAAATAAGTTCTCGAACTTCCATAAATGTTTAATAACGGCTAAATGAAGGGGTTTAAAATCGTTAAATTTATATTGAGTTTCAGAGTATTATAATTGAAAAAGTATTTCCTCAGATCATTCTTAATGTTTCATAGTTGTCCACTATTTGGGAGACACAGGGAAAGGTTTTATCAGTCATACTCAACATTTACTTACAACATACTTGAATGCATAGATTGAATAAACTTTGGTTTTCCACACATTATTTTTAAGATTTTATTATATATGTTTAAATCGGACACAAACTATTCACAAAGGAATTCATAAATAAATTTCAAAATTTTTTTTTATCGACGTTTCGCATTTTGCGTCATCAAGACTGGGATCTGAATGAAACTAATCTTCTTAGCAAAATTGGTGTTGATGTTGATTAATGCAGTGGAGTGTCCATGATGCCGTCTCCATGATGGTCACGCTGGTAAACATCACTACTTACCCGAAGGTATGATATGAGCCAATGAGTGAAAAATTCAGAATAAAACAAAATATAAATAATACTAGTGGGGTGGTTTAGATTTTTGATAGAAGTTTTTGAGATATAGATTGAAATTGAATAAGAGGCCTGAAAGAGATTAATAAAAACATAAAAAATAAAAAAAATGAGTTGGCTGTTGGGGGGAATCAGCCCCGTACGTTCAATCCAGGCGAAGTTAAAAGATAAAGTCATTATTACTTAAACGATAGCTGCATTAGCTAGTCCATGCTTGGTATTAGATTAGGAACTGAGTCATCTTAAGGTGCCTTTATCAGACTACCATGAACAAACTCAATAACGCCAACAATCTTAACGAGTTAACGGTAAAGTGAAACTGTTTCAAATACCAATTCAATCTTGCGATAGGTACTGAATCCGGAAGCTATCTATTCCACAACGTACGAATGGTAATCGCGTTTCGTTTCCTGGATACGATTACTAAGCCGGGATAAACTCACTAAGTCAACGAAAATGAAGATCATCGAAAAGTCACCTTACTTTTTCCACCTCAGAGGACCAAAGGACAATTGTTGAATTACCCTGAAAACCTATTCCCCGAACTTCCCTATGAATAGGTATCGGATCCATTTTGAGTGAATTTTGGGTAACAACGTCAATCGGTCTTGAGGAATAAGTGACTGATATTAGGAAAAAATCCAATTTGGGGCAGTATAGCTTCCCCTAATCGGTATTACAAGTAATAGAAGTGTGGAAGTGCAAAAGGGTCTAAGCATATCAGTAGAGTGGTGAGCAGCCTCGAACGGGTTTTATTGGTTTTGTATTGAACTCTCGATAATATATCAATTTGGCCGTAGGCTTTATCCGATCTGATTTATGCGGATTGAGATATACCTTCGTTTTATAGGTCGTATCAAGCCAGTAATGACGTCACAATAACTGAGTGTTTCGTGTTTCTCGAACCGTCATTAACAATGTTATGGTTTCAGACAAGAATTCCAGCACTTGTACCTGTATAAATTGATACTGCATATTTGGAAAGTGTAAGAAGTCTCGAACGGGGTTTAATTGTGTTGTATTGACCTCTGGGTAATGCAGCAATTTGGCCGCAGGATCCGATCTGATTTATGCGGATTGAGATATACCTTCGTTTTATAGGTCGTATTAAGCCGGTAGTGACGTCACAACAACTGAGAGTCAAGTGCTTCTCGATACGTCATCAACAATGTTATGGTTTCTGACAAGAATTCCTCCACTTGTACCTGTGTATTTTGAAACCTGCATGATTGGAAAGTGGCGAGAAGATTCTAACTAGTTTTAATGGTGTTGTATTGACCTCTCGATAATATAGCGATTTGGCCGCAGGCTTTATCCGATCTGATTTATGCGGAAAGAGATATACCTTCGTTTTATAGGTCGTATTAAGCCAGTAGTGACGTCACATCAATTGAGAGTCAAGTGCTTCTCGATACGTCACTAACAATGTTATGGTTTCAGACAAGAATTCCAGCACTTGTACCTGTATAAATTGATACTGCATATTTGGAAAGTGGTGAGAAGCCTCGAACTGATTATGTTGGTGTTGTATTGACCTCTCGACAATATAGCAATTTGGCCATAGGCTTTATCCGATCTGATTTATGCGGAAAGAGATATACCTACGTTTTATTGGTCGTATTAAGCCAGTAATGACGTCACATTAACTGAGAGTAACGTGCTTCTCGATACGTCATTAAGAATGTTATGGTTTCTGACAAGGATTCCTCCACTTGTACCTGTATAAATTGATACTGCATGTTCGGAAAGTGTAAGAAGTCTCGAACGGGGTTTAATTGTGTTGTATTGACCTCTGGGTAATGCAGCAATTTGGCCGCAGGATCCGATCTGATTTATGCGGATTGAGATATACCTCCGTTTTATAGGTCGTATTAAGCCGGTAGTGACGTCACAATAACTGAGAGTCAAGTGCTTCTCGAAAAGTCATTAACAATGTTATGGTTTCTGAGAAGAATTCCCCCACATATACCTGTGTATTTTAAAACCTGCATGTTCGGAAAGTGGTGAGAAGCCTCGAACTGGTTTTATTGGTGTTGTATTGACCTCTGCATAATATAGCTATTTGCTCGCTGGCTTTATCCGATCTGATTTATGCGGATTGAGGTTTAGTTCGTTTTTTTGGTCGTATTAGCAGGTAGTGACGTCACAACAACTGAGAGGCAAGTGATTCTCGATACGTCATTAACAATGTTATGGTTTCTTACAAGAATTCCCCCACCTGTACATGTATAAATTGATACTGCATGTTCGGAAAGTGTAAGAAGTCTCGAACGGGGTTTAATTGTGTTGTATTGACCTCTGGGTAATGCAGCAATTTGGCCGCAGGATCCGATCTGATTTATGCGGATTGAGATATACCTCCGTTTTATAGGTCGTATTAAGCCGGTAGTGACGTCACAATAACTGAGAGTCAAGTGCTTCTCGAAAAGTCATTAACAATTAGCAGGTAGTGACGTCACAACAACTGAGAGGCAAGTGATTCTCGATACGTCATTAACAATGTTTTTTCTTGTTTCGGACAAGATTCCCCCACCTGTATCCGTATGTTTTAAAACCTTCATGTTTGGGAAGTGGTGATAAGCTTCGAACGGGTTTTATTGGTTTTGTATTGAACTCTCGATAATATATCAATTTGGCCGTGGGCTTTATCCGATCTGATTTATGCGGATTGAGGTTTAGTTCCGTTTTATAGGCCAAATAAGCCGGTAGTGACGTCACAACAACTGATAGTCAAGTGCTTCTCGATACGTCATTAACAATGTTTTTTCTTGTTTCGGACAAGATTCCCCCATCTATACCTGTATATTTTGAAACCTGCATGTTTGGAAAGTGATGAGAAGCCTCGAACTGATTATATTGGTGTTGTATTGACCTCTCGACAATATAGCAATTAGGCCATAGGCTTCATCCGATCTGATTTATGCGGAAAGAGAGATACCTTCGTTGTATAGGTCGTATTAAGGCGGTAGTATTAAGCTTCAGGATAGACCGGAGCTTAAAATCTACCCTCAGCTACTCTCGTCCGTTTCTTTGCGAAAAAACACCTCCCGCATGATGACGTCAATTTTAATGACCGTTTGAATGTAAGTGTACAGGTTTATACTACTTTCTCTACCATTCATTTATTCCGACCTGAACGTCCAACTAATCTGTATTTTTACTAAGGGATTGCCTACATGATGTTATCTATTTTTGAGATGAGAGCTTGCGAGCATCCGGACCAATAAACTATACACATCACTCTGACCTATATGTTCAACTAATCTGAATTGTTACGAAGGGATTGATTACTTGATGTTATGTATTCTTTAGATGTGACCTTGTGAGCATCCGGACCACCAAACTATACACACCAGTCGGATCTGTTTACCACAGTGGACGTAAAAATGAATGGGGTTCATCAATCCGATCAATCCCCATTCTATAAAAAATAGTTCTAAATGCGGAGATATAACAGAAATCGAACTGAGACAAGTGCGACAACTGAGAGTCAAGTGCTTCTCGATACGTCATTAACAATATTACGGTTTTATGGTTTAGTTTATTGACCGCTAAGTGATAATTATGACAGTTTTTTGGGGTTCTTGAGAATCGGTCAGGCAATAATAAAATTCAAATCTTCAGGGCCAACGTTTCGATGCATTTATACATCATCAGCAGGGCTCGGAGAATCTATGCAGCTGTTTACACGGTCATCTTCTAGTATTTTGTAACACATTCATGAGTATGTACATATACTGACGAGTGAAAAATGAAGATATTGAAAAATATATTGAAAAAATGAAAAAACACATGAAAACATGTGAACATCAGCAATACTCGTGAAACAACTTCAACATGTGAACATCAACTCGTAAACAACATGTTGTTTGCTGGTGTTCACACGTTGAAGTTGTTTCACGAGTATTGCTGATTTTCACATGTTTTCTTGAGTTTTTTCATTTTTTCAATATATTTTTCAATATCTTCATTTTGGTTTATTATTTCCAATAATAACCCTATGTGATCGTGTAGCAAAAAATTTTTATAACCCCCCCTCAAACTTTGTCACTTTACGTTTCAAGGTACGTAGAATCCAAATTTGAAATGTCCGTCCGCCGTTCGCCGTCCGCCGTTCGCCGTCCGCCGTCCGCCGTTCGCCGTCCGCCGTCCGCCGTCCGGGCCATAAAAGGCCTAAGAATTTACTTTAAAAACCCGTTCTTTCGCACATAGACTCCATTTGGGGTCTAGTTAGTCCTAACGTTTAACCATCCCGATCGCTTTACTCGCATAGATGCTATGGGCCAAAAACGGGCAAAAAAGTGTCTTTTTCGACGCGAGCACGCCTGGCGCGCTTGGCAGGGGGTCACGGTGGGTGGTGAGGGGGGGGGTGAGCGGTGGGGGGGGGGGGGGGGGAGGTGGAGTGAGAGGAGGCGCCGGCGCCGCGGCTTGTGGTGGGTACGGCGCCGGCGTTCCTTCGAGGCATGAGTATGTATTTTTCAAGGTCATATTTGTGTGTTAATACCAAAGCTTTTCCTACGCATATTTAATAACATATCCTCTCGACTTTTCGTACGTACTGAGATAATGATATTATTAAGGCAATAACTATTTGAATAGATAGGAGCTCAAATCGAGAAATATAAACATGCGTATATAATTATAGAAGTATAGGTTGTGGCAACTCGAAGTAGGACACGCCGAGGAGTCTGGACGGGCCTTATGACGTACGCAAGCCAACTAAAACTACGATCATACTCAATTGAAAAAATAATAAACCTTTGTGAAATAATTTGCAGCGTTTTTCACTAGTCAGTATATGTACATACTCATGAATGTGTTACAAAATACTAGAAGATGACCGTGTAAACAGCTGCGTAGATTCTCCGAGCCCTGATGATGATGTATAAATACATCGAAACGTTGGCCCTGAAGATTTGAATTTTATTATTGCCTGACCGATTCTCAAGAACCCTAAAAAACTATCATAAATATTACGGTTTCTGACAAGTATTTCCTCACTTGTACCTATGTATAAATATAGGAACACTGCATGTTTGGAAAGTGGTGAGAAGCCTCGAACTGGTTTTATTGATGTTGTATAATATAGCAATGTGGCTGCAGACTCATGTGATCTAATTTATGCGGATTGAGGTTTAGTTTAGATTTTTTTGTCGTATTAAGCCAGTAGTGACGTCACAACAACTCAGAGTCAAGTGCTTCTCGATCCGTCATCAACAATGTTATGGTTTCTGACAAGAATTCCCCCACTTGTACATGTATATTTTGAAACCTGCATGTTTGGAAAGTGATGAGAAGCCTCGAACGGGTTTTATTGGTGTTGTATTGACCTCTCGATAATATAGCAATTTGGCCGCAGGCTTTATCCGATCTGATTTATGCGGATTGAGATATACCTTCGTTTTATAGGTCGTATTAAGCCGGTAATGACGTCACGAAAAGAGTGAATCAAGTGCTCGCACACTTCACAACATCGGATCACCGATTTTTTATATTTTTTTCCTTCTTTTTTTTGGAGGATAAAAGGAAAAGAAATCCCTCGAGCCCGATCCCCCCTCCCGATCGCCTCTTTCCGATACCGATTGAGCGACTTTCGAAAATTATGACCCCACCCCGAGGCCCCTTAATGAAGCGGTAATAAATAATGGAGGCCGAGGTTTGTTGGAAGGAACGAGGGGGTTGGGAGGGGTCGGCTGTATTGGAGGGGATTTTCATCTGACCGAGAGTTCGATCAGCGGGGTTAGAGGGAGCCCTCGATGGGTTATCTAGAGGGGGCTAATTTCTGGCAATAACAATAAAATTTTATTGAGATGCCGCTCCCCTATGTGCTTCCCCCCCGTCCCATCGCTACCTGGTCCCGTCAAGTTAACGAGTAAGGCCGAACTACCGAGCACGAACGGGGTCTCGGACCCACCTAAATCATCTTCGAACCACTCGGTAATAAAGGGACAATAATTACTTTTTAACGGACCTCCCAGCAATGTTATTTGTTAATGGGAAGACGAAGGCGAAACGGATCGAGACGAAGAGACGAAAAAGATAGGATTAAGAGATGATAATTTCCAGCTTCTTTTTATTTTGTTTTTTTTATTTTAACCGAATCAGTTGATAATTCAGTGGCTCTTAATCCGCGGATTTGAGATTAAAAGCTTTGAGATATCGCAACTTTTCCCCTGAATGATAATATCTTTTGGCTCGGACGGCCGTGCTCCAATGAAGCGTTTAGCGGGCAGTTGAAAGGATTTAATCACACAGTCGGACCTAGTATTACCACCCTATTATTAGTTATTGCTATTACTTTTCTATTATTACCTAATAAACTCTCAAAGCTACTATCTGGAAGTGCAAATTGACAGTTAATATACGCGTTCTAACGCAAAAGGCACTCTGATTACGTTTATTGCTTCAGTAAAAATGATTGAAAAACAACGGTAAACTTTCAACCAAAGATTTTAGCATGGAACGTGCTTTAGCCTTGAGCTAACTGGCGAAAAGTGTCACGTTTTTTGGGAGACGCGGTTGGGAGACGGCGATGTGTCACGAAATTTTAGACATTTATGTCTTTGCTATGGCACATAAACTAAAAAAAGTCACGGAAATTGAATGACGAAAATTACTCACGAAAATATTTTGATGATTCACGCTTACAACCGAGTCGTTTTTCATCCCAAAAAATTCGTTGACCATTCGTTCGAAAGCTCTCGATTTATCCAACCATATTATGCCCACAACCTGAGTTATGAGCATGGTTATTTGAATAATTGTGTACACTCAGGTGATCATTCTCAATAATTGATATTGTGAACATGATTGCAACCGCTTGTTAATTTCTGATGATTTCATTGAGCTGGTGTTTCGATGATTTGATTCATAGCAGGTGATCCGAATATTGCGAGAACGGATACTTTACACTCTAGGAAGCAGTAATTTCATATGTAGCCTCTTTGGGACATTTACTTGACGATGCCCAGGGTCCGGATCAGATGAGTGGCTCTTAAAGCTAATTTCTATGCTTCACACTCTAGGAAGCTGTAATTTCGTATGTAGCTTCTTTAGGACATTTACTTGACGATGCCCAGGGTCCAGATCAGCTGAGTGGCTCTTAGAGCTTGCATACGAGTCTGCAACTAAAGACATAATATTTCCCAATGTGTTGCAGGCTCGTATGCAAGCGTTTCTGATGATAATAGAATAAAACCTTATCGTTTGGTTTCAACCATTTACTACTACTACCATACTACCAGTTCAACCATTTCCTATGATTTTCACGAACAACCAAGCATTTGCTGGGGAAATGAAACTTCTTTATTTTTCACCGGACAAAAATCGTTCTCCACTCGTTGGAAAGCTCTCGATTCATCACTCATCTCTTTCGTACTTGTTCTTCTATTCATGTCGTAGTTTTATGTTTTTTTATGTTATAAATGGATATAGTAATAGTGGTATAGTAGGTAGTATTACTAAATGTGTCTGCCCTTCGCTTTCGTTTAGTGACTGTTGTAAATACTTGGGTGTTTTTATTGATAGTCATTAAAAATTCAAGAAGCAAATTGACTTTTTAATTTCTAGAATGAGAAAATTATTTTGTGTTTTCAAGGAAACTCGTAGTTTTTTTTGTCGCAAAAACATATAAGAACAATATATTTTGGTTTGGCATATTCAATTATTAAGTATGGTATTGTTCTTTGGGGAAGGTCTGACATTAGAAAGGTGCAGGTGGTGCAAAATCGTTTGCTTAAAATTATATTGAGCAAAAATAATAGATACCCAACCTCGCTTCTTTATGAGCAATTCGAACTAAAAAACATTTCTCAGATGTTCTTGCTTCAGTCTTGCGTTCACGTATCGTACTGGTGTAAGAGTTGAACATATTTCTGATTCTGATTCCATTCGCAATTTCAATATCTCTCGTTTACTCTACCCAAGGATTAATACAGAGTTCTATAGAAAAAATTGCTATATTAAAGTATTGAGATTTGTGTTTAACAATGACATTAATATTTTTAATTTTAATAGTCTATCATAATTTAAAAAGAAGATAGTTGATTACTTATAGTGTTGGCGTTTTTTCTGGGTGATATTGTTTCTTTTTTCTATACATATATATATATATATATATATATATATATATATATATATATATATATATATATATATTTATTTCTGCATGACCTTCTTTTCAGAATCATTTTAACGTAATTTATTAATGTTTTATTAGCAATTTGTTCACTATTTCTACTTTTTTATTGTTACTTTGACGACGGAAATTTGATATTATTTATTTTTGAACTCTACTGAGGAGCACAAGTTTTTCAACAAATTCTTCTGTGGGCAACGGTACCTATTTAATTTGCTTATATATCTAATTTATTATATTTAATTCTTTAATCCTTTAAATTTATTAGTATCCATTACCTTATATTTATTGTTGCCAATAAAGTGATATTTGAGTAAACAATGCCGCGTGTTTTGTTGTCCCTTGGTAGAGAAGCTGATCTTGGTTATAGTATTGTAGACGCGCACCAAAACATAAAATTACCTACCTTGGTACTTCCTCGTAATTTCTATCAGTAAAATATTTATGACGTAGTTTTAAATTTATTTTAAATCCAATAATGCGATGTTATAAATGGTTCGTAAACAATATTATTGTGACGCTTGTAAGCCTTGTTTTGATTTCACTTGGGTGAGGTGGTAATCTTCATTATAGTTGTGCCGCTTGGTGGCAAGCTTATTAGTTTGGCAATATCATAACTATAAGAAAACAAAATAAAATATTCCCGAATTAGCGGGAAGAAAGCATGTTCCATGTTTTAGCATTTTACCCAAAGGCTCAAAGCGGAAAGCAACCAGGATGTCCAGGGGGGCGAAGCCCCCCTGGCGGGTGCAAGGCGAGTTTTTTTTATAGTTATATCCTCAATATTTTTTGAAACAGCTATTACCAATAGCAAATTTAATCATTAACGCTACATCCTTATGAATGTAACATATGTTTTGTGATTATTTGTTTATTTAATATGAATGAGATTCGTGGATTTCTAAGGGTTGGTCCGAATAAAAAATGTTCTTATCTACGCCAACGATTCAAATGCTCATTTGTCTTCATCGGGAGTGTCCATTCTGTTGATGGAGGCTTTTGGTGATCAAGAAATCAAATCCAACCTAATTAACATCATGGGGGGAGTGCCACATGCCCACACCTAGAAGATCAGGGGAAAGAGGTCCCTTTAGACGCCCTAATCTGCAATAGGGTCAGTCCTAATGATGATAAATAGATTTATTTATTCAAAATAACCTTCGTGAATCCACAAATTTCTTTGGCCTAAAGAAGTCAAATAATCAAAAAATCGTGCGTGGTTGTCGATAAAATGGGAGCAACTGGAGCAGTCAGTTAACGATTATATTAACGCCTGGAACGATCTACGTTTGGGGCAGTGTTTTGAAGCTAGGAATGTGTTAATATTTCACGTGATTATTAGATATATTCGACCATAAAATCCCCAGTTTGCTCAATGATCCCCCCCCCCCCCTCTCACAATTCCCATAAAACACCCCCTTCTATGGGTTAGATTTGAAAAATTTCAAGTAGCCTGTGATTAAGTTAGAATACTCCAAACATATTCGACAACTCAGATCCCCAGTTGGTTCAGTGACGTTCGAAACGCTATAACTCCCCCACCCCGTCCCCCTCAACTGTGGGTCAGATTTGAAAAAAGTAATCTCTGACTAGAATTAGAGTGATCCAAACATATTCGACAACGACCCCATTTCACTCCTTCCCCCTCCCATAAAACACTCCCTCTGGCTCAAATTTCAAAAACTTCAAATAGCCTATAATTTAAGTTGAACTGATACAGACATCAGTTGTCCAATGACCCCTGTAACCGTGAAAAGCAGACAAACGTACGGACAGACAGACAGACAGAGGAAAATTGATAAAATTACACCAATCGTCTAAACGGCAAAAGCAATTTAGACGAAAAGCAAGCATGGAACGGAAAAGAAACGCAAAATTTCATGATTCTAATCAATGACATACTTACGATTTTATTAGTATAGATAGGTAGCATACAAATATCCTTATATATATTACTAGCTGTGCCCGTCATGACATGAATTTCTAGTGAGTTGTGCCAAGGAGAATACTATAAATAAAGGGAAAGAGTAAACAAACATGAAAAGGATTTCATGGAAAATATAGGTAAATCTGAATTCCCAAATCATCTTAGGGAATCCAATCATAGTTATAACCAGGGGGCCACCCCCTGCAGGCTTAGCCTGCCAACCAGGGTTGCCAGGTGATATGGGGCAAAAAACTACGTTGATAATTCAACTATCAAACAGTCATAAGTTCCATACATTCACAATTACTGATATGCATTTTGGTTTATTATTTCCAATAATAAGCCTATGTGATCGTGTAGCAAAAAATTTGTATAACCCCCCCTCAAACTTTGTCACTTTACGTTTCAAGGTGAGTAGAATCCAAATTTGAAATGTCCGTCCGCCGTCCGCCGTTCGCCGTCCGCCGTCCGGGCCATAAAAGGCCTTAGAATTGACTTAAAAAATCTGTTCTTTCGCACATAGACTCCACTGGGGGTCTAGTTGGTCCTAACGTTTAACCATCCCGATTGCTTTACTCGTATAGATGCTATGGGCCAAAAACAAGCAAAAAAGTTTCTTTTTCGACGCGCGCACGCCTGGCACGCTTGGCAGGGGGTCACGGTGGGTGGAGAGGGGGGGGGGGGGGTGGCGAGCGGGAGGGTGGAGTGAGAGGAGGCGCCGGCGCCGCGGCACCTTGTGGTGGGTACGGCGCCGGCGTTCCTTCGAGGCATGAATATGTTTTTTTCAAGGTCATATTTGTGTGTTAATACCAAAGCTTTTCCTACGCATATTTAATAACATATCCTCTCGACTTTTCGTACGTACTTAAATAATGATATTATTAAGGCAATAACTATTTGAATAGATAGGAGCTCAAATCGAGAAATATAAACATGCGTTTATAATTATAGAAGTATAGGTTGTGGCAATTCGAAGTAGGACACGCCGAGGAGTCTGGACGGGCCTTATGACGTACGCTAGCCAACTAAAACTACGATCATAGTCAATTGAAAAAATAATAAACCTTTGTGAAATAATTTGCAGCGTTTTTACCATGGAACTATGTTCAATAGGTACCCTAGCAAATGGAACCTATTATTGGTATTATCTATAATTATTTTCCAATAAATGTCCCTTGCTGACTATATTGCGTGTATTCAGATAACCTTTGAACAAATTCTAAGTTAAACTAATTCAAGAATGGAGTGGAACACTCCATAGTTCGAGAATGGAGTATGTTTCCTGTCCCAATCCTCAATCATATTCAAGATATATACCTATGAATTTTAAAAGAGTGTTTCAGAGAAACCACTTTCCTATCGCATTAAAACCTTGTTTTTCTGCTTCAACTCAATCAATTTCGATTTTCGAGTATTTTTTTCGAAATCAGCGTTAAATTTTTTAATAGACTGTGACTTCTGACAATCGAAAAATACCAACTAAATATCATTCAGCCAGCTGAAACATGAACTGTTTTGAAAAATAAATATTTCTGAGAACACATGAAACAAAGTTTTACATGCCTAAAAATTTTTTTTTTTTTTTTTTGAAGATTGTCAATCTCATAAAAACTGCCTCAAGAAAAAACAAAACATGTAAGCTTTAGAACGGTTAGTTCACATTGCGATTTTGCTTCAAGTGGAACTTTTATCATGCTCGCTAACATTTTTAGCTTGACGAATACAGTCGACACAACGTCTCACTGGAGAAGGAGCGTGGTTAAAAAACCATAATGCCGGTAATTTCCCGCTCTTTGTGTACAAGTTTACAAGTACTTGTAATGCACGGTAAACTAGAACAAGTGTTTTACCAAAACAAAGAGTACAAGTGTAGAAAAGTTGCACTTGTAGAAGCTACGTTTACAAGTGTAGTAGAAAGGAAAAATGGCGCGTGGGGACAAACGAAATTAACAACGTCAAGCAGGATGCCGAAATTGAAGTTTTGTCAGCAAATCATAAAATAAAAACGGTGTTAAGTACACGATAGGATGTTTATCGTACATGAGGTGTAATGATTGGAATGACAGACAAATTATAAACTGAAATGTGGAGAAAGTGTGTACCTATTTGATTTCAACTTATTCTGATGGCTGGCGTTTTCGGATTTTTCTCCTTCATTCAGCGGAAATGATTAGTCAGTTCATCCTTAATGCTGCTGGGTTAGTAATGTCATTTGTAACTTCGGGATGATATTCACACTTCACTTTGTTGTTCAATGATGGGAAGATCCTCAATACCCGATCAGGAAAAAATGCACAGGATCACGCAGCATTTGAATCTTTCGAAAGTCTCGAAAGACATCCTAAATCTCTCGTTAAACTTAAAAATATCAATAAAATGAGCTTTTATTCGTGGCCGAAAAAATCATTGGCGTCTCCTACGGTGAATGCTTTTTTCTTGTCTGCGTTCTGCAGCACAAAATGATTCCCACATATTAAACATCGAAAAATTGTCAACTCGCAATGCTGGAAAATAAGTTTACAGGTGAATGGACGTAGGTTAAAAATAGGCCATTTTTTACAACTGTAAAACAGTGAGTTGTTCAAAATGATGGGGAAACACTTGGAACTTGTCCAAATTCGCCTGTACACTTGTTAATTTTCACAGTGCATTACAAGTCTACACTTGTACCTTTATGAAACGCTTGTACACTCATTTTTTACAACTTGTACATAAAATCGGCTAGCAACTTGTCACTTTATGAAATAAGCCCCTGATGTCTATGAATAGGCTACGATAGGACCCATGAAAACCGGACATTTCTGAGAAAAACCGGACTTTTGGCAATTAGAGCGACTTTAAATTTTCGTCCGGACAGCTCGGTGAAAAACCGGACTGTCCGGGCCAAAAGCGGACACCTGGCGACGCTGATGGTGACGGGTGACGTTAAGTTGAAGTGCCCTCAACGTCTCTCTAACGTACCCAAGAGAATGGCTCATTTAACGTAACCCTTTTGGGGACCTAAAGGCACACGACACCAGCCTAACCTTCCTATAAATGTAACACTACTGGGCACCTCATAAATACTCAAATACTGGTAAAGTAAATAATAATAATTCTTCTTTTCAAATGCCCCATTACCAACTAATTATGTTGATGTAGCGGTTAGGTTTTTGAACACCCCTCAAACTTGGTTATTTTACGTTTCAAGTCGCGTAGAAACCGAATGTGCCGTCTGAAGTCCGCGTCCGCTATCTAGCTTTACTAGCCTTCATTCAACTCGATCGAAAAAATCTGTTTTTTTGCGCACAGGCTCTATTTGGTCGATTAGAGCGTTGTTTCTATTATTATTTAACATATTTTGAATGAGAAAACTGTGTTTTAAGACACTAGATACTTCTTCGCAGTATTGTTCTTAGATTGCCTGATCTCTCAGCCATTTTTTCGGGACATTGCGTGAAGTGCTGCCTCTACTGATGATTGTGTCAGGTAAAATCCTGGTTCATTGTCATAGAAATAAATACTTTTTCATACTTTTTGATAATTTACCCAACGGAAAATCCAATAACATGAAGTTTGTAACGACTAATGACCTATAAGTGCAACCAAACCGCGGTGTTTTGAGGCTTACAACCTTTGCGTTGAATCCATGCCCTGTTTACGAATTGAAAGCCAAAAAATGAGAAATTAGCCCATATTTGTACTGAAACTAACATGAAATCCGAATTTAGGATTGAAAATCGGCTTTTCACATCGAAATAAAGAAGTTGGCTCGACAGCAAGACAGCCGGGGGGAAATATCGCGTTGCCCAACCACCGTTAACGTTACATCAAAATTAAGGCAACTGTGCCTCGGGTTCCATTTGGGTTAGCATCTTCATTTGCTCCCTCAAGACTATGGTAACGGGTGACGTTAAGTTGACGTCGCCAAAAACTCTCTCATATGAACGCACGTTGCGTACGGTAGTGTACGTGTCTGGGGAGGATCTATAAAGACCCGTTGGATCACTAACCTTACCCCAACGCAAGAGACCGAGTTGAGGCCGGAGGGCTCGTAAATATATCTCGGGGTCTCCTGGCCGACCGCCAGCACATCACGCGCCTTCTCTCCGCCCTTTTGTTGATCCCTCGAGTGCGTTAGACGGGATTTAATTTTCTAATTAGCCTTCCCCATTGTTGAGTCCCCAAAGATAATAAACCCCTCTTTGGCACGAAGGCAGTTCGGACGCGCTGACACTTTTACTAGCCTTTGAAAGAAGAAAGGGAGGAGTAAAATATTTTCGAATTGAGGTAAGAGGTAAAAAAAAAAAAAAAAAAAAAAAAAAAAAATCCAGTCAAGCAGCATGATTGTATGAGCGAATTTTCGTAAATTATTATAGATTATTACACTTCAGATTTCTGGCATAGGAATCAATAATAACGACGCCAAATCACTCAACAAATCAGTTTAGGGAACAAAACATTTCAATGAGTTAGCGATGACGTACATACGTAATCTGTTCCTGGTATGCCCGAACCTCCCACCGTTTAGGTATAACACCCAAGATATCTCATGTTTCAGTTTTGAAACGGCAATTAGGAAGAAATGACAGTGTCAACTCACAATTCGCACCCATCCTAGAATAAGGGTACAACTCAAAAATTGTCATTTTGAGCAAATCGCATTCAAAGTTTTCCTTCCACACCATTGGTTACCCGTTCTTTGAAACACGATGAACATAATTTATCTTTGCGAAACTTGTTTCCTACATTATTACGCCCCATGGTGAATAAATAGTTTTTTTGCCAGTGGGAAGGGAGTGGGGGGAACGGTTTTGTTGATTTTTTAAGAATTTTTGAGTTGTTCCAACCCAAACACTGAAATCTCACCAGTCAGGATCCAAAATGTTCAGAAAAGAAAGACACAAGTTAAAATTGTCCACACAAAAAGGAAACAACTCAAAACGAGACACAGACTGCGTGAACTCAACTGAGTTGTGTCTTTCTTCCTAGGACGTGAATTGGTTACTCCCTCCATTGAAGAAAGACACACACACTCTCTAGCGGAATTAGAGTGCCCTACACATATCACCACCTTCTACAGACAAACTAGACCGTTTCTTCTTCTCAGAACCACAACTAACTCAAAATTCGCGATTTTTTAGTTGTACCCTTATTCTAGGACGGGTGCGAATCGAAGCAGTTTAGGGAACAAAACTGTTCAGTGGGTAACGCAGAAAGCTGTACCTACGTGCGGTTGAATATGATTGAATCAGCAATGGCTGCATTGCATAACAAACATAAATAGGTATCGTTACCATGGACAAAATGGCAAAACTATCCGGTCGATTTTTTATGAAATTTGCAATGTTATTCACAAAAGCTATTACGGTTAGTAGGTTCATCGTTCAGTGTTATTGTCGTCGGACTATTTGGAGCTTGCAAGATAGGAATTTCACGAAACAGCCATGAATGTCAAACAATCCGAGGGCCCAAATGCGCACAATAATTTAGGATTGGTGGCCTTCAGGTGATTGGTTTCACATTAAAGTCGTTGTGATTGGTGACGGCCACTGAGCATGGCATGGGCTCGTAAAATTCGTTTTCAGACAAACTACCGAAACGTTATGGCCAATTTTCAAGACATTTCCAGGAATTCAGCTTCAAGAATGTCTTGAGAGCAGTTGAGCAGCTGATTTAAGCTCCATCTCCTGTAGGCCACTTCTGTAGGTAACTTACATAGTTATTAAGTACATATTATTATAGTACTGGCGATGCTGAGATTAATTCGTATCCTACCTTTAAACCAATACCTCTACTTTTAATTGATATCAGTCATTCCCCTCAACGGCTATGAAGAAATTATACTGCCAATCCAACTTAGGGAACTTTTTTAAGACCATTTATATCCCTTTGGAAGTGCCGAACGATATATTTAAATTCTTACACTTATATTATGATACCTGCACTTATACCTTTTAGGTATGCCAACAGATTACATCGACTAACTAGGTATATACCATTAGTTACATCATTATAGAGTTAGACTCTGATATAGATAGGTATTTTGTGGTTACATAACCGATGGAAATTCAGAATTTCCCAAAACTTTCTTCCATCTGTTTGACTCATAGAAACAGGTAAATTGACCGCATTCAATTTCAATAGGGCGTCCCTCCTAAATATGTCCAACTAATCTGTATTTTTAATAAGGGATTGACTCTTACTTGATGTTATGTATTTTTGAGATGCGAGCTTGCGAGCATCCAGACCACCATACTGTACACATCATTCTGACCGTTACTGATAAGTTGAAGTCAAATACACATTCTCCACTTTTCAGTTTATAATTTGTCTGTCTTCCAATCATTACAACTTGCAATGTACGATAAACATCCTATCGTGTACTTAACACCGTTTTAGCGAATTTTCTTAGAAAATGAAGCTATTGCAATGGCTCCAAAAATTTTAAAATAAAAATTTTTTAAAATTTTCTTCATCGAAATCTGTTTTGAGGCATTCTGAAATGATTCCTGGATTTTAACGCTTTTTTATATGTATATATATATATATGTATATATATATGTATATATATATGTATGTGTCATTCCAGACGATAACTCTCGATAGAATTGAGATAAAAACTTCGTTCTTTCACCAAAAAATCAAGCATTTCAAAAGAAAGGATGAGTTCGTTGGACAACAATTTTTGAGCACATTAAATCGGTCAAATTTCGAAAAATGTACCCAAAAAATCACTAAAAATGGCTAAAAACGGCCAAAAATCATTAAATTTCTATTTTTTTGCAGAATTTTAGTCAAAACTAAATTTTCAACGATTAACTAGGACATTAAAAATTTTTGCTCAAAATTATGATGAAAAACGTACTTAAATGTCATTAAAATTTGCTAAAATATCTATAAAAATTGCAAAAAAATTTAAAAATCAAAAATCCCTTTTAGATCAGTGGAATTTTATTTAGAATAGCTAAGTTTTTTGCCATAAAATTGGTTTTTAACCATTTCTGTCAACTAAAATTGCTCCAATTTCAATGCAATTTCAATGCGATAGATAGTTTATGAAAATTCGCTCATACGATCATGCTGCATGACTGGAACTTTTTTGGTTTATTATTTCCAATAATAAGCCTATGTGATCGTGTTGCCCTTCTACTCAGAACACTAGTCTATAACAAAAACTATATCTATTAAACATTATCTAAATATTCCCCTATCAGTTTCGTTGTTGCCAAATAATACTTGAATCTGCGCATGCGCAAACGTAAATTCCATTATGTTCTATTTTTTACACCCTAGTCGTTCGATTTCGCTTAAATTTTGGCGATAGTTGGGAGAAGACGATTTGATTATCCCATATCAACATGATTTTATCATCAATAGCTACTGCGCATGCGCCAATGTGTAATACTTGTAACGATCTTAATTTCCACAATTTCCATCCTTTTTTATGAAACTGTCAGTGATTGCGCGGGTTAGGTTTTTGATGTTCATTGCTGTCAACTCATCAGTACATTCTGCGTATGACCAATGACATTCTGCGTATCACCAATTTCAACAAGATTATATCATCAATAGCTACTGCGCATGCGCCAATGTTGAATATTTTTAACGACCTTAATTTACACAGTTTTCATCCTTTTGGTTTATTATTTCCAATAATAAGCCTATGTGATCGTATAGCAAAAAATTTATATAAACCCCCTAAAACTTTGTCACATTACGTTTCAAGGTGTGTAGAATCCAAATTTGAAATGTCCGTCCGCCGTCCGCCGTTCGCCGTCCACCGTCCGCCGTTCGCCGTCCGCCGTCCGGGCCATAAAAGGCCTAAGAATTGACTTAAAAAACCTGTTCTTTCGCACATAGCCTCCATTTGGGGTCTAGTTGGTCCTAACGTTTAACCATCCCGATTGCTTTACTAGCATAGATGTTATGGGCCAAAAACGGGCAAAAAAGTGTATTTTTCGACGCGCGCACGCCTGGCACGCTTGGCAGGGGGTCACGGTGGGTGGAGAGGGGGGGGGGGGGAGCGAGGGGGGGGGGGGGTGGAGTGAGAGGAGGCGCCGGCGCCGCGGCACCTTGTAGTTGTCCCAGCGCCGGCGTTCCTTCGAGGCATGAATATGTTTTTTTCAAGGTCATATTTGTGTGTTAATACCAAAGCTTTTCCTACGCATATTTAATAACATATCCTCTCGACTTTTCGTACGTACTTAGATAATGATATTATTAAGGCAATAAATATTTGAATAGATAGGAGCTCAAATCGAGAAATATAAACATGCGTATATAATTATAGAAGTATAGGTTGTGGCAATTCGAAGTAGGACACGCCAAGGAGTCTGGACGGGCCTTATAACGTACGCAAGCCAACTAAAACTACGATCATACTCAATTAAAAAAATAATAAACCTTTGTGAAAAAATTTGCAGCGTTTTCAGTTTATAATTTGTCTGTCTTCCAATCATTACAACTTGCCATGTACGATAAACATCCTATCGTGTACTGAACACCGTTTTTGTATTATGATTCGCAGACAAAACTTCAATTTCGGCATCCCGCTTGACGTTGTTAATTTCGTTTGTCCCCACACGTCATTTTATCGAATTTTTGAAGAAAATTTAGCTATTGCTCTCGCCTCAAAATTTCTAGAATGTGAATTTTTGAAAAAAAATTATGCAGAAATCCGTTTCAGGCTATTCTGAATCATATTCTGAAGTTTAACGCATTTTTTTTAATGTATGTATGTATATATGTATGTATATATATGTATGTATGTGTCATTCCAGACGATAACTGTCCGTAGAATTGTGCTAGAAACTTCAAACAAATTTTAAAATGTTAAGGACACAAAACGAAAGTTCAAGTTCGTTGGTCCACATGATCGGATTACATCTTCGGGTTGACATTTTCAAAAATGTAGTCAAAAATTTCAAAATAGCATGTTTTTTGCGATTTGTTGTGCGAAATAATTTTTTCAGCATACTAACATGTGGTATATTCGGAATCAGCGTAAAATTTCCTATAAAAATATGTATCAAGTTTCCAAAAATTTCAAAGTTGAAAAATCAGTCAAAAATCGAAATAATGCCGTTCGCTAGTTGTAAATTGGTAATATTTGCATGAAACATTGTCCAAATTCAGATTGAACGACTCTTAAGGAAGTATCCCTGTATAACCAATCCTAGAACCATGCTGTTTAAGGCTAGAACCATGCTGTAGATAGACTTTGATTCCATGTTTGTCTATCAAAATCATAAACTAAAATTTCACTAAACGATCAATAGCGACTGAAATGTCGAAGATTTCTCCAAAAATTCGCTCATGGGGTCATGCTGCATGACTGGACTTTTTCTTTTCTGCTACACTTGTAAACTTAGCTTCTACAAGTGTAACTTTTTTGCACTTGAACTCTTTGTTTTGGTGAAACACTTGTTTTAGTTTACCGTGCATTACAAGTACCTGTTATTGTTAACTTGTACACTTGTAACTTGTTGTTTCATGAAATAGGCCTCAGGTGGTTTAACGTCTCAATCGTCCGCCTTTCGAGCGATTTGATTGATTCCAAGAGAAACGCGAGGATTCCGGACATTTCCCTGCCGTGTTTACACCGGTTCCCAGATAGGAACGCGGCTCAGCTGATCGGCTTGTTCCCTACAAATTAACAAATTACTAGCGTCTCAGTTATTAGAAAAACTTTCAGATCATCGTCATCTGCTGTTATTATAGAATTTGAGGAATCAGAGGTGAATTTCTTTCAGAGAATCAACAACTTACAAGATATGTTTGAAGGATAATTAAATGTTATAGTTTTAACTTCCCAGTAGTTTCTTAGAATTTTTTGTTTTGTGCATTAATTAGTAGTCCATTATCATTTATTATTTTAGTATTATTAATTTTTAATCCTCCTTGTACATGGGCTGTAAATTATGGTGTACCTCCTTTATTTTGTGTAGCAATTTGAGAGCAGATACAATAAAGTTCGTTCTATGTACAAATTATTGCTATCTCACAACTGAAGGTCGGGAACTTTGTGTTCATGCAAGCAATCAAAACAATTTTGGCCCACCAAACTCAAAATTTCTATTTGCTTTTTGCGTTGCAGATATTGCTGATCAATTATGTCTCCGTGTCTGTCGTGTGCCAAGGTGAGTTTTAGTCCAATTTTGATGACGATTTATGGCATGTTGCGGGTTAACACCTATACTATCCCCCATAATTTACTTGGCCCGTGTGCATGTGCAATAACTTGGTTAAACTTGTGCGAATCACAGGTTTGACTATTACACGTATAGTGTTAAAAATATTAACTTACAACTAGACAACCACATTTAAACAGTTTTTTTGTACTCCATTAATGCCATAAAGACCAGACTGTTCTGTGAAAACCCTAACTAATTTGTGTTTCATCTTATCAACTATTGTTATTAATTATGTGTATATGCCTCTCAGTTCCATAATGCGCTGGCAATTCGTTATGGATTAAAACCCAGAAACCTGCCCACCAAGTGTGATGGCAGTGACGAGGCAATGGGACTGAACCATGCCCTTAATTGCAAAAAGGGAGGACAAATCAGAAGAGGTCATGACTATATCAGAGATGTCTGTGCAGACATGCGAACATGGCTCAGCGGGGGATGAAAATAGAACCAGTACTTCAGGAAGGAACTGAGGGAAGTCCAGCCCTGGTAGCTGATATGACAGTATAAGGGTTATGGCATAGGGAGTGACTAGAGTTTTTTGACAATCGCGCGGTTAACGCTGACGCTGTCTCCTATTCCCGCCTCGAATGGCCTCAGAAAGCTGAATATGAAGCAGCATCAAAGCTGCTGAAGACTGACGCTCTCAAGTCCCCACTTGTTTGTCCTTGCGATGGAGCTCTTGGCAAGGAGTTTCAACGACAGCTTGCCACAGTGCTTAGTGAGAAATCGTCCCGCCAGTACTTGCAGGTCGCAACATGGCTTTGAACTTTTTAGATTTTTCGGAAAGAGAAAGATGAAGGAACCCATCTTTGAGATCCAATTTACTAAAACAGTATCATACACAGAAATTGGAAATTATTTCAACGATCACAGGAAATGGGAATGGGTCAAGTTCGGTGAATTCATTGATCATTCGAAAATCCAGACGCAATCGAATGCTACCAGTCTCTTTGGGTACAATCATACATGGTAAAGCGTATTCAGAATCAGAGTTTCTAATTATCCCCTTGCTATAAGTTCCAAAACTTTCTCCTGTGCCCATATAAACTTTTCCGTATTCAACCTACAGGGTTTTTGTTAAACAATGGGTGAACCAGGCTTCAAAGTAAATCCTATTTCTACAGAAGGTCCGGGTAAATCTGTGAGCTTCAAGACTGTAGACGAATTTTTTCCAGTGCTACAATTTTTACTCCTTGCAGGGGTGTGGGAAGTGAAGAAAAGGTCCTTTAATTCCTTACTTCCCCTGTAAGGGAGCGTCAATTTATTAGTACCGGTTTCGGTCTGAACACAGACCATCCTCAGCCAGAAAAAAATAAAAAACTCCGAGCATCCTAGGAGCAAACAAAACAGGCATAAACGTCAACAATAACATGAGAGAGAAAACTTAATATTACGACTAGCAACTAATAGGTATAAGGAACAAACATACCTTCAAGAACCATCATACCTCCATGGTACAGCTTGTTCTTCTTCCCTTCCCATGTTGTATGGGACTCTCGTTTTTTAGTATGTGGTTGTAACATGACTTTGTTGATTTAAAAAAAAAACTTTTTTTTTCCGCACGTGGATGAATTTAAATCAAATTTCTGATATATAGGTATTTTTTTCTTTCGTGACTAAGTTCCTATGTAGGAAATTGTTGTTACTTCCACGATATTGTTCTCCTAGAGCCCTTTAGTAATTGTTATCTGTTATTGTTGTGTTTCATCCTGTTATATATTGGGTAACGAGTACTGTAGTGCATTTGGTTTATTATTTCCAATCATAACCCCCCCTCAAACTTTGTCACTTTACGTTTCAAGGTGCGTAGAATCCAAATTTGAAATGTCCGTCCGCCGTCCGCCGTTCGCCGTCCGCCGTCCGGGCCATAAAAGGCCTAAGAATCGAATTAAAAAACCCGTTCTTTCGCACATAGACTCCATTTGGGATCTAGTTGGTCCTAACGTTTAACCATCCCGATCGCTTTACTCGCATAGATGCTATGGGCCAAAAACGGGCGAAAAAGTGTCTTTTTCTACGATTTGGGTGTTAGCGCACGCCTGGCACGCTTGGCAGGGGGTCACGGTGGGTGGTGAGGGGGTGAGCGGGGGGGGGGGGGGGGGGGGAGTGAGAGGAGGCGCCGGCGCCGCGGCACCTTGTGGTGGGTACGGCGCCGGCGTTCCTTCGAGGCATGAATATATGTTTTTTTCAAGGTCATATTTGTGTGTTAATACCAAAGCTTTTCCTACGCATATACGTTTTCCTCTCGACTTTTCGTACGTACTTAGATAACGATATTATTAAGGCAATAACTATTTGAATAGATAGGAGCTCAAATCGAGAAATATAAACATGCGTATATAATTATAGAAGTATAGGTTGTGGCAACTCGAAATAGGACACGCCGAGGAGTCTGGACGGGCCTTATGACGTACGCTAGCCAACTAAAACTATGATCATACTCAATTGAAAAAATAATAAACCTTTATGAAATAATTTGCAGCGTTTTTCATTTTACTTTAGAGGTTGCAATCATCATTCTTGGTCTTATTAGTAGTTTCCCCTTCCCCTTTTCATTTCTGTAAGTTGTTGTGCACCCAATGTTACTATTTCATGTGCAACCTCTATTTCCAGACGCTGTGAGGCTCTGCACCTTTTGCCACTCCCTCACAAGCTTTAACTTTTCTTTTATGTTGGATGGTTTCACAGACATTGATGTTCTTGAAGGTGTGTTTGTTCCTTATGCCTATTAGTTGCTAGTCGTAATATTAACTCTCTATCATGTTATTGTTGACGTTTATGCCTGTTTTGTTTGCTCCTAGGATGCTCGGAGTTTTTTATTTTTTTCTGGCTGAGGATGGTCTGTGTTCAGACCGAAACCGGTACTAATAAATTGACGCTCCCTTACAGGGGAAGTAAGGAATTAAAGGACCTTTTCTTCACTTCCCACACCCCTGCAGGGAATAATCCGCAGATTACGCCACCAGTTGTTTAGAATATCTACATTTTTGGTTTATTATTTCCAATAATAAGCCTATGTGATCGTGTAGCAAAAAATTTTTATAACCCCCCCTCAAACTTTGTCACTTTACGTTTCAAGGTGCGTAGAATCCAAATTTGAAATGTCCGTCCGCCGTCCGCCGTTCGCCGTTCGCCGTTCGCCGTCCGCCGTCCGCCGTCCGGGCCATAAAAGGCCTAAGAATTGACTTAAAAAACCCGTTCTTTCGCACATAGACTCCATTTGGGGTCTAGTTGGTCCTAACGTTTAATCATCCCGATCGCTTTACTCGCATAGATGCTATGGGCCAAAAACGGGCAAAAAGTGTCTTTTTGAGGCTTGGAGTGTTAGACGTGTTAGACGCACGCCTGGCACGGTTGGCAGGGGGTCACGGTGAGTGGTGAGGGGGGTGAGCGGGGGGTGGAGTGGGAGGAGGCGCCGCGGCACCATGAGGTGGGTACAGCGTTCCTTCGAGGCATGAATATATGTTTTTTTCTAGGTCATATTTGTGTGTTAATACCAATGCTTTTCCTACGCATATTTAATAACATATCCTCTCGACTTTTCGTACGTACTTAGATAATGATATTATTAAGGCAATAACTATTTGAATAGATAGGAGCTCAAATCGAGAAATATAAACATGAGTATATGCATAAACATGCGTAACATGCATAAATAATGCTTGGATTACTGTACATCGTCCGCCACTCATTTCTCAACCTTCATGCATGACCAATTGTATGGAATTTTGTCCAACAAGTTGTGTTTGTGAATGAGGCATATTATTTTGGGTGCAATAAATGTCCAGCATTCGAAGATTAAAACTGTATGGAGCCAGCAAATTCTCGAAGGAACACCTCAATTTTGAGGAGTAAATTTCTTTTATAAAGAAAAATACAAGCTTGCTCAAGAGAACTCTAATAATTTATGAAGCGTCAACTAGCAAAATATTTAGTAAAGCATTGGTTGATTCTAATATATGCTGATTCCAAGTACTTGAAGTGTTCCCGAGTGGCCAGTGATCAAAGAAATTAGATAGAAAGGTACTCAATTTTATACTGATCCTTAATTTGTTACTATTACTGACAGTCATGTACAAGCTTATTTGTTGGTAGAAGGTGCTCCAATTCACACCTTAAGCTTGTAGGTAAATACCTGTAACATAAGTATAGGTTGTGGCAACTCGAAATAGGACACGCCAAGGAGTCTGGACGGGCCTTATGACGTACGCAAGCCAACTGAAACTACGATCATACTCAATTGAAAAAATAATAAACCTTTGTGAAATAATTTGCAGCGTTTTTAATTTGAAATAGAGAATCTTGTTTTGTAACTGATGTTAGTCTAAGCCCCAACTCTTTTAGAGTAGGCTAACCTATCATGGCATCATACGAAAATTCGCTCATACGATCATCCTCAATGACTGGAACTTTTTTCTCACTTATTTATATATCTTGGAGATCTGGGAGTGGTCGCAATCGACTCAGCTCTGATAAATACTCCGACTGTGACTCCCCACGATTCGTTGCACATCATCTATTGGAAGAAAACAAATGAATAAACTAACAATTAAATGAATGAAAAATAAAATTCGAATTCCAGACATAAATTATCTGTGCATACGATAGGTGATCGTAGATGATAGCCATTATAATTTCAGAAATTTATCATCCACAATTTTTGAATAATTCATAATGTAACATGCAGTGGTCATACAATGGTCAACATCTAATAATATCCAAAGTGGCTATGGCAAGAGTCACTCAAAAGTAATATATTATTTTGTTATATATTTTATAACATGTTATAAATTATATCTGTTATTAACAAATATATAAAATTTGATCTAAATTAGGACGACTTTGGCATGCAAAATGGAGCATAATGGAATTTACGTTTGCGCATGCGCAGTGTTGAGTATTGATTTGGTAACAATGATACTAATAGGGAACCGTCTACCCCTTAGCCTTCACATTCCCTGAAAATCTCATCCAGATCGGATGAAACCTGTGGAAAATAAGCATGTTACAAGGATTTCATATTACCACATGCGCAGTAGTTATTATTGATACAATATTGTTGAAATTGATATAAGATGATCAAATTGGCATTCCTCAACTACCATCCAAATTTGAGCGAGATCAAAAGACTAGGGCGTGAAAAAAATTTTTCTTGGTAGAATTTACGTTTGCGCATGCGCTGAGTGAGGTATTGAGTCAAGAACGATGGAAATGATCGGAAACCGTCAAACCCCTAGTCGGCACATTCCTTGAAAATTTCATCCAAATCGGATGAAAATTGTGGAAAATGGCTTGTTAAAAGGATTCGCGGACACGCGAGAGACACACACACACAGACAGACAGACACGGAACCAAAGTTATTCAGAACTAGCCGCTCCGGCTCGCTACGCTCGCCTCCACGTCCAGCCGGGGGGCAAGCCCCCCGGACCCCCCATTAAGTTGCTCGCTTCGCTCGCAACGTGTGGCATGTAGGGAATATTGCTCGCTTCGCTCGCAAAGTCTGGCATGTAGGATATGTTGCTCGCTTCGCTCGCAAAGTCTGGCATGTAGAAAATGTTGCTCGCTTCGCTCGCAAAGTATGGCATTTAGGGGATGTTGCTCGGTTCGCTCGCAAACGGTAGATCTCTAAGGGTAGGTTTAACTTCTGTAGGGGATGCTGCTCGCTTCGCTCGCAAACGGTAGATCTCTAAGGGTAGGCTTAACTTCTGTAGGGGATGCTGCTCGCTTCGCTCGCTTGAGGAAGTTATACTGCCCACCCAACTTGGCAGACGTTTTTTTCAGTTGGGAATTATTACAAACAAATTAAATCTTATAAAACTACGTGGAACCACGAAAAGTTTATTCGGGGATGTTGCTCGCTTCGCTCGCAAGGTATACCTGTATATGTGTAGGACAAAGTCCGTATTTATTATTTGAAATGGCTCTCGCTTCGCTCGCAAGGTAGGTAGGTACCTATGTAGGCATACCTGCTCGCCTCGCAATATTGTGACATCGAACCCTTCACGTCAATTCTTGAGCCTTCTCTCGTCCACGGCAGAATCATTTTAATCGCTTTGCTCGCTTCTGCTCGCAATTTGACCGAGTTCTCGTCACTTTTTTCGATATCCGATTTCGGATTCAGATTCGGCGGACCCAAAGCTGTATTTCGCCCGCGAAAACCGTTCCGAAAAACGTACCTTTATGGGGTATATTTTAATCGGAAAAAACCAAGTTTTTCGGCGGACTTTTCGAGAAAACGGGTCCGTACTCTCGCATTTTTTTTACGCATTTCCCGATACTTTTTTCGCGATCCGATCGCGCCGTCGTCTTCCTCGTTCAAAAACCTACGAAACCGGTATTTTTCCGGAATTGTCGACGGCCGTTTAGAGGGGTAGAGGATGCGGGGAAGTCCAAAAAGCGCACATTAATTCTTACTTCGACCCCCCTCCCGCCCTACGGCCCATGGTTCGGCTGGGATTAGAAAATTGTAAATTCGCTCGCTCCACCTTTCGGAAAATCCCAAGAAGATCCCCCCACTCGTAGATCCGGCCCACTCAGCCGTTTGGCCGTGCATAGACACGACAGACAGACAGACAGACGGAGTTTCATTCTTATAAATAATAGAGATTAATAATTAATAATTAATAATAAAGATAGAGATAGAGATGGTCTAAAACGTAAATACCAATGTATGACGATCTCAACCACTTGTAATGAAACTATGTTATTTAAAGCCACACTGTTGGCCAACCTGCTCAAGATATCTCCTTATCATACTCGCCATTTTAGATTAGTAAAACAAGTATTTTTGTCATTTCACTTTGCATTTTCAAAATTTCATATTTCTGGGTAGCTTATTGCCCAACTAATGTGTAATGGGAGATAGTGTTTCTACACTTAATTCCCTAAGGTATGTAACATAATTTTTGTTTCTTGGGTACATAATGTACACCACCTCCCCCTAAGATATTCAGTCATCGTAATCCAAACCAGGTTAGGTTCCTATGGTTGTTTAGTAGTTGTATTGCATAGTTTTTTATTGAACTGTTCTTTGGTAGTGTATTTGCATTGGTAGCAATCCATGTAGTGGTCCAGTAATAGTTGTCCATAACAACATCATGTACCATCTAAATATTATACCGTAGTGTACCGAGCTAATCTCTTTTGGGGTTCTTACAGCCCTGATGATGAACAATAAATTGTTTGAAACGTTGGCGTAAAGGAGTAATCTAAATTCTGACCAACCCTCGAAAACCCCCAAAACATAGTTTTAAAACGTAAATTGCAAGTAGAAATTTTAATTTCGGAGACCAACATTTTTTTTTCTTCCGAAAGTGTAAGTTGACTCGGAAGCGAAATCCGAGTAAATCCCATCTCCACTAGGTACCTACTCATGAGATATAATGTCAACTTTGTCCGATAGATTTGGGATCTTTGGTGTCTACAAGGAAAACTGATCCCTTAATTCTTTTGAGGTACATAAAATCATCCTTTCAAAGCTATCGGGCCTTGCTGCACGACTGAGGTGTTTGTTGTTAAATGTTTTGAAATATCTAATGAATCATTCATTAAATCATCTCAACTTTACTCAAAATATTTCAATATCTTGTTTTTGTTTTTCTTCCTCCGATATCGTGTAACAAACGCAAAATGCCTATAAGAGCATCTATGAATAATAAAGCGGAATGTAGGAACATAAAATCTTAGAGGAGATGGGACGCGGCCTATCGCTATTACCATTTTTACTGTCTTAACCCCCATACGAAATGCTAACAAGTTTTTCGCTAAGTTTGAGGAGGCAAACTGAATAAAAATGCGAACGCTTAGGGAGGTCCTGGGTGATGTCTTGAGTCAAGGCGGGACCGGTCCCTGTTGGCGGGGTTTTGTAAACACGAGAGAAGCGTTTTTCAAGTGCATTTGTGTCGCAAGCTCATTCATATAGGTGGGTACTCATCGATAGATCGGTAAAACAGATGTGAACGGATCCGGGAGACCGGTTCGTTCTCTCAAAGAACCCCATCAATCGGAGATGAGGCGAAAATAAAACGCCGAGTTGAATAAATTGAGGCGTTACATGGAAAAAGATGTAGACGGTTTCGTGAGGGATAAGGATTGGATGTTGTTCTTTTACTTACTGACCGTTGAAGATAGGGAAGCAAGTATATACGTCGTGATGATGGAAGAAGTGAAATCTAATATTATATTACTTTTTTTTATTCCTCACTACCGAAGGACGGGAACCTTTGAATTTGTGCAGGAAGTCGAAACAATTTTTTGCCCTCCGAAATCAAAATTCAGACCACGCTTTTTGCGTTTCAGAGCTTGCTAATTAATAAGGAAAATTTTATCGAAAATGAAGCTTTTGCAACGGCACCTAAAAGTCTGAAATAAACGTTTCCCATAATCGTTTTTATGGAAATACGTTTTGAGACATTTTGAAACGATTCCTCGAATTAACCCAACTTTTGGTAGAAAAGGGGGTATTACAGGGGTGGGGTGCATTTTCTTTGCGTTTTAGAGGATGTAGAACATGTTTAAAATAAGTCTTTCGTTTTCAGATTTCATTATATATATAAAACAAGAAGTTAAGGTTCTCGAGAGTTGGTCAATAAGCCGACGTTTCTTCAAATTTATTACACATCTTCAGGGCTGAGGAATGTTATTGTCCTATTTCATTCTATATTGTGGATCATGTTGTAGCATTGAGTTAGTTAATAAGCAATAAGTGAAAAAAAAAAAAAAAAAAACTATAAAACTATGGCAACAAACAATATGCTGAGGGCAGAATTCTTAGTTTACTCAGTAAACTGCTTACTCAGTCCAGTTTTCAGAATTTTTGAGATATCGAAGTGAAACTTGGCGAGCGTTTATGGGATTCCTGGTACTAAGTTTAAAGCAAATAAAAATATTAAGAGAAAAATCCAAAAATCTTTTGGACTACCCAAGGGGAAGGTGGGGTATTGAATACTTGGAATTTTTTTTCCGAGTTACAATGATTTTTAGTGCTGAACACGATGATGAGGCCAGAATTTCGCTATCTTATTCCGTTCTCGGATTATAGCTGATAACCGCGAAGAAGCGCGATTCATTCTGTTTTGGCTCAACTAGGAGCTTGATATCTGTGGTCTTACTCAGTAGTAGCAGTAAAAGCCTTTTATTAAGAAATTCGAACAGTAATATGAGTACATAGTGATATAAATACATATAATAAGTACATCCAAGGCTTTGCGATTTCTACTGCTCGACTTTCGCCTTCCATTTCCAAAGGCATTGTAAGGCATGGCACGTAGACCGTCAGCCTGTGAGTCAGGCACATTATTAGATTGCATGAAGTATCTAGTGTGAACAAAAAAAGAAAAAACACAAGCTCTACACTCAAGCAGGATAAAGCAGCAGATATTACGAAATCGGAAATTCATTCATGTTTTAATTTGTTTCTCTAAATTTATCTTTCAATTTCACAGTTTCTTAGAATAGTTAGTAATTATGATAATTTCAACAACAATTTTTATTTTCATTTTGATAGTTCATTTCTAAGTGATTTTTTTATGTTATTCATTTATAATATGATAAGGATTAGATAAACTAATTAAAAGTTAACTAGTTACAATGAAATATACTGCTGTTAATTATAATTAAATTCTTGAACTAAACCCTTCCTATACTCCCACGCTACTCTTAAATACATTATAACTAGAGATGAGTCGATACTAAAATGTATCGATTGCCGATACCGATACCGATACCTAAAAAATCGATTCCCGATTCTCGATACCGATACCATCGGCGTCCGCAAGTTCTTACTGCACATCTATCGATAGCCTCTCGCAATGAATACTGGCACCAATAGCTTACCGTTCCGTCGTAGATGAAGTTATTAGTCTAATTAGCTAATATATTTTCCATCTCTATTTATTGTCATTAGGAGTTCTTGTTCCAATGAAGCTTTAATGCTTTAGTACTTTAGTTACTTATTAAAATTAAATAAATTTTAAAGATTAATTCTTATTACAAATTCTAAATTTCAGATTTATATTTTCATTCAAGGCTTTAGTTAATTTGATTTGTGCAAATACAAACTTTCATATTTTTTTGTTATGTATCAAGCATCAATCAATAGGCAACTTCTATTGCCTAGGATTGATTTCTTTCTGAATAAAACAAGTTAAGCAGACTGACTTGGTTTTTTAGTTTTTCGTCGGTAACTGTAAGGTATTTCCAAATAAGACTGGCTCTAGGTTTTCATACGTGGAAAACATAGCTTTATCTAATGCTTCTGTTGTCACAAACAAAATAACACAAGCCTACTTGTAAACAAAGTTATAATTGTAAGTTGTGTTTTGGACAATTCATGTTTCGCAACTGCTAATTTCACACAACGGTTGCACGGTACAACCATCTTCGTTGTTAGATGGTTGCAATAGTACCGTAGTGTAATAAAACGCCCATCACCGGGCGGTATCGGTATCGGCTTTAGGCGATCGATTCTCGATACCGATACCAATGCCTAAGAATCGGTGGTATCGAGAATCGGTATCGGGAATCGACTCATCCCTATAATAAAGTCCTATTGGGATACTTCGACACGCCCAAGCCATCTAACCCTAAACTCCCTCAGAATGGGACACTCACAAACGACATGGTAGGTGTCTTCTGTAGCTCTCCTGTTACACAGCAAACACAGCTCTATCCTCTCTTCTAAACAGGACTGGTGATTTAAGTCGAGAAGCTCAGTTAGTAATTTAAATATCCAGCGGATGCGTTCTACTGAATTGAAGCTGGCACACAAGGTCATGGTTCAGCTGGCGATACCATAAGTAATGAGTTGTGTTAGCGGCTCTTTCCTTACATAACCTTTCTAATTTTTCCAGGACCTCTTGAATTTTCGAGTTGCTGATAGACATGTAGTCCAGGTTAACTACGATCCCCCTCTGCAGAGCCCTCAGATTAGCAAAATCCCCCCACGCTCCCACTAACAGCCGCCATCGCCACAATACGTGGAAATCTGTTTGCAGTAATCGAAAACACCGGTACATTGGATTAGAGCCATGAAGAAGCGCGATTCATTCTGTTTTGGCTCAAGTCGGAGCTTGATATCTCTGCTATTTCCCAGTGTTTGAGATAAAACAGAAAATTAGGTACCCATCTCCACTAGGTACCTAATCATGAGATATAATGTGAACTTTGTCCGATAGATGTGGGGTCTTTGGCATCTACAAGGAAAAGTGATCTCTTAATTCTTTTAAGGTGTGTATAGTTGAACTTCTGAATCTAGGAAGGCAAGCTTTGAATAAGACACCTCGACTAGTCCCTGCTTAGATCAGGTTACATTCCATTTCCCAAAGTTGAAACTCTTTATTCAACTCCAAACAAAATTCGCCGATAGACCTTTCAAATAATAGCAGAGCAATACGTGTCTTCTCGGTACCTCCGCCCAAGTAAGCCACCTCCAATAGTAATAGTCACCCTCTCATCACCGGACGAAAGAAAACAAGTCAGCAGACTCCAAAGCGGGAAATCTGGGCTTCGACCGGGCGATTCCTGCTAAAATAAGTTCAGTGCCCTTCTAAAATATTCCATTGGGCTAAAGTTGCCATTGTTTTCCGTATTACTTTTTTCTCCGAACCCTCGTGGTCGTTGACATGGAGGGGTCAGGCCCGGTCAGCTGGTCGAATCTGGCGATCGTGGACCGGCCCATCTCTCGTTGATGTGGGAGCCTCCAGGCCTTCCACCTCCCGTCCCATTTCCCGACCCTCATTGTTCCACTAATAAGGACTCCTAGGCGAAATAGTTTGGAATTTCGCTGAGTGGGCGAATATATACTGCAACTTTCCCGTCCGAGCTTTCACGATACTAGCTTTTTTGCCAGCACATAAACTGTTACCGGGTTTTAAAAACGCTGCAAAATCTTACACAACATTTCATTGTTAACTTCAAGGAGAACAGTTCACTGCTCTGTTCATTACCGAACAAGCAATTTTAAAAGTATCTATCTACTAGTGTATGATTTTCAATAATAAACCTTTGTATTCCATCGAGAAAACAAGTCTTAACCCCCCTCAAAATATGTTGGTTTACTTTTCAAGATGCGTAGAATACAAAAATTGAATGGAAGAAAAAACCCTAGTTTTCATAGGAAAACAACGTTTTTCGCTAGTTAGCCCAAGGCTAAAAACTGTTCCATGCTAAAAAAAAATCCCCAGTCATGAAGCATTTTTTCCATGAGCAAATTTTCATATAAAAACGCGGCAGGCCGCTTGTACTTTCTCTCTTATGAGAGAAGAGCTATGAGCATTGAAAATGTTTCAGTAATTTCATTGTTTTAAATAAAATAACAATTATCACTGACTTCTGCTGTACACTGCAGACTATAAGCAGTGGTAACTCAACACGACGTGTAACAACAAACTAGTATTGACGTCGTCATGGTGATAACAACACCTAACTTGTTTATAGGTTGCGTGACGTTTTTTCTTTGAGTAACAAAATTTCCGGTTGACCCGTCGTCTAAGACATTTTCAATATCAAAAACTACAAAAAACGGGGCAGGCCGCTCGTTTTTCATCTCTTTTGAGAGAAGTTCTATGAGCATTGAAAATGTCTCAGTAATTTCAATACTAGTATACACAATCATAACAACATCTAACTTGTTTATAGGTTGCTCAGTAATTGCATTGCAAGTTTACACAATCATAACAACACCTATCTTGTTTATAAATAGGTTGCGTAACTTTTTTGACATGGATATGTCTTTGCTCAGGGGGGTCAACCAAAAATTTCCGTAACGCAAAATTGATGTCACAATTTCAGTATTTTTCACGTACAACCCAGCCGTTGCTAGTGGAATGGAACTTCCGCAGTTTTCATCGCACAAAAATCGTTGCCACTCGTTGGAAAGCGCTTGATTTATGTGATAAATGTTCACATCTCAAGCTACCAATTTCCCCCTCCTTACGTACCTGGCTACATTCCTAAACTAAATTGATTGGACTATAAACAATTTTAATAAGCCGGTTACAATATTCTTAACGTAAAGCAATAGCATCATTTACTCCACTCCATAGGAAACATTTTCATCCCCTGACAACAGTCGACTGTTAACAACTCATTGCGTCTGTATTGGAGAAATAACTTTAATTTATAGTATCCTTTTTGCGCCTCCAAGAATGATAAAATAAATACTTTATCCTACATTTCGTCGCCTACAGCCCAAAGTTAAAGGATTTGTTTACAACTCTCGAGGACGACCGTTATGAAATCCCCAATCGAAGACATATCCATGTAACATGGTATCTGCTTGTAAAGCAGATAGTGGAACTCGTTTACGAGTTTCGGTACTTTATAATTTTATTTTTTCTTTGCGTAACAAAATTTCCGGTTGACCCGACGACTAAGACATTTTCAATGTCAAAAAACGGCCCTTCCCGCCTCGCAAGGGGTGGTTATGCCCCTTGACACCCCGGTTGCTATTTACTTAAAGCTGTCGGCTTATATTATTGAAAACATGCACATATGCTTCAGCTATACTGTTATTACACCATTTTATATTATTAAATCCCTGGGCTACTACAATGATTATTTTAGGGAGAAAAAGAAGACATAATTTGCCATTATGTTTACGAAGCATGATTAGTACGTAACTTGGTGCTATAAATCAGCATCCTTTGACACATCAGTGGCTTAGGAATCATTACATTTTGTGACCTGCCATCATGACATGATGTAACCTGCCATGTAGGTATATCAATAAATAAATAAATAAGTAATGAGGGTAGGACTAGATAACAAAGATAACGATTAGCGGCCCGAGCGCTGGCGGTCGGATTACAGGAAGTGTCCGATTTGGACTTAATTACTTGATTTTAACCGTTTTTAACTTGATTTTCGTATTCTTAACAGTACCTACTTAATTATGTAGCAAGCAAATTCATAATTTGTTACTGTCAGTTCAAATCGGAATCACATCGTTGTCTGACAGTCAGTAGCTTCCTTGTTTCTGGAGTGTACCTACTAAGTAACACTGAAAAAAAAAAAAAAAAGTCCAGTCATGCAGCATGACCCCATGAGCGAATTTTTGAAGAAATCTTCGATTATTTCGATTTTTGACTGATTTTTCAACTTTGAAATTTTTGAAAACTTGATACATATTCTTATAGGAAATTTTATGCTGATTCCGAATATACTACATGTTAGTATGCTGAAAAAATTATTTCGCACAACAAATCGCAAAAAACAGGCTATTTTGAAATTTTTGACTACATTTTTGAAAATTTCAACCCGAAGATGTAATCCGATCATGCTGGCCAACGAACTTGAACTTTCGTTTTGTGTCCTTAACATTTTAAAATTTGTTTGAAGTTTCTAGCACAATTCTACGGACAGTTATCGTCTGGAATGACACATACATATATACATATATACATACATACATACATAAAAAAATGCGTTAAACTTCAGAATATGATTCAGAATAGCCTGAAACGGATTTCTGCATAAAAATTTTTCAAAAATTCACATTCTACAAATTTTGAGGCGAGAGCAATAGCTTAATTTTCTTCAAAAATTCGCTAAAAAACATTTTTTTGTTTTCCTCTCGTCTACCCACGAATGACCGATCAGAGCCGCAACTGTGCGGTACAGTCTTCAGAAATCAAATTACGTGTCAATGGTTCGCTTTCAGAATTTTCTGTATAGAAAATCTAAGTGATGAACCACATCAAGCATCATTGTGAAATATTCTCAACGGCTATTTCGATTCAACCCTGATTTATCAAACAATGATTCACGAATAAAAGAAATTCTAAAATAAATAAATGAACAAAGAAATAACTGTTTTCCCCCCTTTTTTAAAGGTGTAAGCCGCACCTCAACCAGAAGGGTCATTAACGACATTGAACAAGATATCTAAAGGGACACTGGAAGTGGCACGATTCTGAAGGGAACCATGAGGGAGAAAAATGAGGGGTACAGCGATGACCACTGTTTAGCCCTCAAAGTGGATTGAAAAAAAAACCAAAAATAAAGTAATACATGTAAGACTACATGTAACGGGACCAGGACGTGGCAGATGGACAGATCAACCCCACACTTCCCACACACAACATCTCGAGCTTCTGCAATAAACAGGTGTCTGTGAGTAAGACGGGTATGGCCAGTGGCAACCCGGTTGACCACTATTCGATCCCTCCTTGGAACTGAGGTTACAAAAGGGCCCACCGGGCTCAAGTCCTGAAGGACACCACGCAGACTAGTGACTTCATCCTACAATTGCTCATGCCAGATGGAATTGACTTTATGTTGTTTGTATGAGATTTGATCATCTATGCATATAGGCAACATATCAATGGAGTTATCACCAATGACTCTCCTTGCGAGGGCATCTGCACACTCATTACCACGAATACCCACATGGCTCGGTAACCACATAAAAGTTTTAGTTGAGCCCAATGTCGTGGCTTGGTGTAGCGATCCAAATAGGCTTTATATAGGGGATCATCAGAATATGAGTCCCTAATCGCCTCGATGGTACTTAAGGAATCGCTACAATTCACATAATTCCCAACTCCCAGCATTGTCAAACAGCCAGTTTCACTGCCCACATCTCTGCTGTGAACATAGACACAACTGGTGGTAGGCTTCTAGTGACTTGGAAGGGCTCCATAGAGCAAGGCTAACACCGTCAGATGTCTTTGAGCCATCAGTGAATAGAAGAGTGTGTCCAGCATATCGTTGGATTGCCTATGAGAAGCAACATCTGAGGATGTGCGGGGGTTGTATTGCCCTTGACCCCAACCCTCAAGCGAAGGACCATCCCTTACCATCCCCAACCCAAACAAGGTCCAGGGAGGGGCAGGGGGCACCTCAATATGGAACCAGAGGGTATCTCTCTATGCTATCCCACCTAGTGAGCTCCTGAACACGAATACCCAAGGAGCGAGTGCGTGTTTGGAGCTTGGAATATGTCTCATCCGGGGAGGGTAGGATGACCACTTCATGCAAGGGGTGCCCTGGAAAATAACACGATCGGTCCGCATAGCGAAGTGCTAGCAGATTTAGAAATAACTGTTAAAGTTATTTTATAACACATATGCACCGTTGGATATATTTTCTCAAGTGACAATTTATTAAAAACTGAACACATGTTTATAAATACTATTCAACTATGAGACGATAATAACGAAACAAATCACATAACATGTTGGAGGAAATATGTTCAACAAGAACTATAAGCTAATGAATATAATATTATTTATTGAAAGTTCCATCGTATGAGCGAATTTTCGTTTGGCGATCGTACTACATTATGTCTAGCTGTTTTGGAAATTAAGGACTTTGAGTGAAAAGAAATTGTTAACAACCAATTTTATTGCGTCGGAATCGCTAGATGACCTCTGCCAAAGCTGCGCAAGAATCCTTTGATTAAATGCGTCTGGGGAGTCTTCCTGAGACTGAAAACTCCGTCAGACCAATAAGCCCTTAAAAGAAACCCCCTCATAAAAAATAAACGCGGAACTTCAAAATAAAAAAAAGGGAAGCCCTGAGTTATAACTTGGTCATAAAAAGGCGGTTGTTGTTGAAAAAAGGGGGATGGGAGTGTGAAGGCGGTTTAGCGAAATTCATCAGTTCCGGGAACCTTCGTTGAATCCTATAAGAAGTTTGTTATTATCTGCGACGTTGGCGAGCGTGTGTGGTGCGCGCCCCATTGTATTGGAACCCGATGTATTTTGCCGCCTTGTAAAAAGCCACCGAGCCGAGAGGCTGGACACGCTCTAAGCCCCAGACGGAACAGCGCCTTCGCCCGCTTGGGGTATATTGGGCTCAACAAGGGTGGTGCAAATGACCCTCGGAGGCCTGCATCTGTGCATGTTTTGAATTACCTGTACAATTTTTAGCTCATTTTCTTTATTTAAAAAAAAAAAAAAAGAAACGCTTCCTAGTTTCCGTAACATGAATTTACCTATAGATCGATATGTTACCGTTAAAGTGTTTAATTCAGGTAATGTATAAAATAATTAGTTAGTATATAGAATAACGAGCGGTTGTAGGTAGTGTGTATAATTCAAAGTTTTCTATATGCTTTCCCTAGGGAATATATGAAATAACTAGGTATTATGTAAAGTAACGAAACACCAATCGTTAAAGTGTAGAATCGACTGCTTTTCTTGGGAATTCACTACTAGAATGATATTATTCAGGGGAAATGAAAGGATTGAAGAATTTGGATGCATTTTCATTACTAATATGTAATTCGTCGAAATAATAGAGTAAGGTAGGTAAGTAATATACACGTCAGAAGTCAAAAATTACCTTATTTTTGACACACTTGCATCTGTTTGAGGTGCATTTTGTGGTGCAGTGGCACCGGAAAAATCCTTGCCCGTCCCCAAGAGCTTTTGATTGAATTTAATGTTGAAGTCACCCACATCCACGTTATCTTGTAGAGCACTTGATGAGAAACTTGCCATGTTGACTGAGGATAACTAAGAATTAAATTGGAAGAACAGATAGGAGAAGATCCCTTTTGAACTGAATGACCCTCAACCTCTGAGTCCTCAACTGACTTCTCAACGAAATCCCATTCATACTTGAACCCAATAATATTATACACTTTCACGGCTGGCCTTGGCTTATGTAATAACTAGTTAAAGTGTCTAATTCGAGAAATTGCACACTTTAACTGGTCTCCGTTGTTATTCTATATACTAACTAGTTATTTTATATACTAACTGATTTCACACTTTAACGGTAACAGATAGAAACATTGGAAAGTATTTATCGAAGGACGTCTTAATATTCTAACCCGCATTATTAATAACTCATAAAATAAACGACAAATGAAGGCTTGTAGAACTTCATTTGAGAATAGACTCAAGCTGGTAGAACTGGAAGGCTAACTACGCAGTTAGGGGCGTCATCCCTTCCCTTTGCTGCATTCCTCAACCCCATACCACGAGGGTCCCAAGCAAGTTAGTTAGATCGTTCTCACACATCTTTCTGACTAGAAGACACAATAAACATTTATCTATTCCCAAAAATCTGAGTATTATTCTAAAACCCATCCTCTGATATCTATAGTTTTGATATGGATATGTCCTTGCTCTGTGGGGTCAACCAAAAATTTCCGTCACGCAAAATTGATGTCACAATTTCAGTGTTTTTCACGTACAACCCAGTCGTTGCCAGGGAAATGGAACTTCCG